>JAINUV010000798.1:0-209611 GCA_020205505.1 Panax japonicus
GGGTCGTCCGTGCCCCTGCCGTTAACAGAAGACTAACCGAGTTAGAATTTCGCTGACGTGGTTGACAGATGGAGAAAATGTTCACATATGCCCCTGACATATGTAAATATGTCATTTAATTAAAACAAAAAAAATACTAAAATTCAAAAAAAAAAGCATAACATATTTACATTATTTAATCAAAATACTAAAATTCAAATTATTTTGTTAACTAATCAAAACAACTAATTAAATAAAATAAGTTGTATAACATATTTACATTATTTAATTAAAATACTAAAATTCAAAACATAACATATTTACATCAAATATTAATTAAAAAATACTAAAATACTAATATCAAAAAATTTAAAATATTTTAATTTTTTTTAAAAAAAATGTTAATTTTTTGATATTAAAAATATTAAAAAATGTTAATATTTTTTGATATTAAAAAATATTAATATTTTATTAATATTTTTTATATTAAAAAACGTTAATATTTTAAAAAATTTAATTTTTTTAATATGAGGTTAATATTAAAATGTTAATATTTTTGATATAAAAATATTACATATTTATAAGATTTTTTTAAAAAAACGTTAATTTTTTTATATTAAAAAATGTTACAATATTACTATTAACGTTAAAATATTAAAACAATGTTAATATTTTATTAAGTACGAAATATAGTACTTAATAATATTAAAATATTAAAATTTAATAATATTACTAATATTAAGAAAAATATAGTACTAATATTAATAATATTAAAAAAAATATTAAAATTTTAGTACGTATAATAAGAAAACGTAAATAAGACTAATATTAAGAAAACTCTTAAATTTTAAAATATTAACTTTAACATTAATAGTAACAAAATATTACATTTTTTAATATAAAAAAATCTTAACATTTTTAATATAAAAAAAATTAACGATTATTTACAGTTTGTTTTATAAATATGTAATATTTTATATCAAAAAATATTACCATTTTAATATTAAACCTCATATTAAAAAATTTAAATTTTTTTAAAATATTAACTTTTTTTAATATAAAAAATATTAATAAAATATTAACATTTTTTAATATCAAAAAATATTAACGTTTTTTTAATATTTTTAATATCAAAAAATTAACATTTAAAAAAAAAATTAAAATATTTAAAATATTTTGATATTAGTATTTTAGTATTTTTTTAGTTAGTATTTGATGTAAATATGTTATGTTTTGAATTTTAGTATTTTAATTAAATGATGTAAATATGTTATACAACTTATTTTATTTAATTAGTTGTTTTGATTAGTTAACAAAATAATTTGAATTTTAGTATTTTGATTAAATGATATAAATATGTTATGCTTTTTTTATTTTGAATTTTAATATTTTTTTATTTTGATTAAATGACATATTTACATATGTCAGGGGCATTTTTGAACATTTTCTCCATCTGTCAATCACGTCAGCGAAATTTTAACTCCGTTAGTCTTCTGTTAACGGCAGGAACACGAACGACCCAAAAAATATAACATTAAAAATATTTTTAGATAAAAAAAAATATAAAGTATTCGGAAAATATCGCGCTAAAAGTCGGGGGCATTTTTTGACCACTCCCTTTTCTGTTTTACCTAACGATTTACCCATGTAGAAAGGGGCCGGGATTCCATTTTGAGATCATTTTTCTCTCTCTCCCTCCTCCTCTCACCGCCTCTCCATTTTCTCTCTCCTCTAACTGCTCTGCATTTTCGCTCTCCAATTTCGCATTTGACGCTAGTCATGCATAACAGAGCTGTGTCTGTGCTCAATCAGGTATCGCCTAGCTGTGATGCACATGTGTTTGAGATTTAATTGGAATTTAAAAAGTATCGAAAATTTTGATTTTTTTTTGTAGTTAACAGTTGGGTACTGAACTTAACAGTTTGAAGTTTCTTATTACATTTTGTAGTTTTTGAACCCTCGTTTCCAAAAAATTCTGTGATTGGACTATTTATATATCCAGTTATATATGTATGAGCTTTTCGAAAGCATTGTTTCATTGTTTGGCTGGTTATGTTATTATGTTCTTTGTTTTTTTTTTCTGGCTTTTCCCTAAATCTGAATCTGTATTTGTATTTGATGCTCCATAGATAATAGTATCAGGTATCGCATAACTCCCTAGTTGTGAGATGTTTGAGTTTGGATTCTATAGAAACGGAAACACAAAACATTTCTCAGTGATATATTAATTTACAAATTTTATCGTTATATATAGTTTATTACAGAAAATTATTGTAATTTTCGAGTTCAGTGTTGTAATTTTCGAGATCAGATTAACACCAAATTTCTGTGATTGTACTATAGTGCATGTTTATCCAGTTGTGTTGAGCTTTTCGAAAGCATTGTATGGCTATTTGGAAGTGCTAATGACTACCTGATTTGATGTCCATTTCTTTGATTTTTTTTTTGGTTTTCCCTAAATCTGAACTCCAAAAATATGCTTTCGAAATCAAAGAATGGGCATCAAATCAGGTAGCCATTAGCACTTCCAAATAGCCATACAATGCTTTTGAAAAGCTCAACACAACTGGATAAACATGCACTATAGTCCAATCACAGAAATTTGGTGTTAATCTGATCTCGAAAATTACAATAATTAATTTGAACTATAGTGCAAATGGACTCGTAAATCTGAACTCGAAAATTATAATAATTTTCTATAATAAGCTATATATAACGATAAAATTTGCAAATTAATATATCGCTGAGAAATGTTTCGTGTTTCCGTTTCTATAGAATCCAAACTCAAACATCTCACAACTAGGGAGTTATGCGATACCTGATAGAATACAGCTATATTATCTATGGAGCGTCAAATACAGAGTTCAGATTTAGGAAAAGCCAGAAAAAAAACAAAGAATGAGAATAACATCAGGAGGTCATTAGCACTTTCAGATAGCCAGCCAAACAATGCTTTCGAAAAGCTCAAACATATATAAGTGGATATATAAACACGATACTATAGTCCAATCACAGAAATTTTTGGAAAAAAGAGTTCAAAAACTACAAAATGTAATAAGAAACTTCAAACTGTTAAGTTCTGGTACCCAACTGTTAACTACAAAAAAATTTTAAAATCAAAATTTTAGATACTTTTTAAATTCCAATTAAATCTCAAACATAGTAAATATCTTGCTAGATAAGAAATGTTTCATGTTTCCGTTTCTATAGAATCCAAACTCAAAATCTCATCATTCATGTGCTGTCATGTGCATCACATTGATCATTTTAGCCAACTAGGGAGCTAGGCGATACCTGATTGAGCACAGGCACATCTCTGTTATCCATGGCTAGCGTCAAATGTGAAATTGGATAGAGAAAATGCGTGTAAGAGATAGAAAATGCAGAGTAGTTAGAGGAGAGAGAAAATAGAGAGGCGGTGAGAGGAGGAGCAGGAGCAGGGAGAGAGAGAAAATGATATGCAAGGAGTGTACGAATCTGTACGGAGTATTAAGACACTCAAAATGGAATCCCGGCCCCCTTTTTTACATGGGTAAATTGTTATGTAAAACAAAAAATATAATGTACTTTATTTGCACGGTGTACTCAAAATTATCATTTTAGTTGTATCTAAATGTGTTTTTATTAAATTAATAAATCCTGTGCAGAAAATACCTGCGCCAGTAAAGATGCATTGTATCGTTCATGTGCAGTTTGTACATTTTCTTCAGAGGAAGCATTCACTGGGATCTTTCGAGCTATTATGGCATACTGAACCAGCCAGTGCCGGATTCCTGCTGTTATTAGGGCCTTTTCTGGACTACTGGCTGACAAATGAAAGTGTTTATGCCTATCATTATAGTTTAATACCCGTGGTAAGTATATCAGAAATCGAAATATGAAAGTTAACATAATGAGCTTAAGTTGCATACATTTAATATGGTACTCTTCATTCAAATATCTTCCTTTGAAGTCTTGCCAACTATACTTTTGGTATGGTTCAATGCACAATTTGGTGAACCATGGTATGTTAATCTTTCTGAGTGTACACACAACAAAAGTGGTACCAAGGGAACGTGGCTTATGCCTGCAGTAATTTTATTTTCATGTTGTTTGCATGCTTAAATAGTTGTTAGAAAGTGTCAACGCTCTCCGTTTAGTCTAGCTGGTGCCAATAATCTCTCTAGTTTGAGACCTTGAAAACATTGCTTAAACAAATTGCAGAAATCAAGTAATGCATCTAGGCCCGAAATGATTATGAGATGTTGAGGTGTACTTAAGTGTGGTTTGTGAGATATATTTATTTAGTATAATTTCACATCATTCATAAGTCATATAGCTGCAACGACATGCCTCATCAGGGGTGTGAAACTATTTTGATTTAATATATCATTTCTTACTTGCAGAGTGTACGCAAAAATCCACCAGTGTTGGAACTAATGTAAAAGAAATTCTCTTCCACTTCAAGGTTTTCAATTTCAATTTAGGGTCATATAGTGATGGGCTTTCACTGATTAACATTTGTTGTGATGATCATGGTGATTTTGAATCTATGCTTCAAATTTTACCTCTTAAGGTTCATAATTGGGCATTATCATCATGTATACAAGACATGGAAGATGCATATAACAGTCTACTGTATGCTTCTATGTGTTTATCTGTATTGGCAGATTCACAACAGTGTCATTCCAAGTGCTCGGCCATATGAAGACTATTCTCGTCCCAATGTTGGGATTCTTATTATTCGGTAAAGAGGGTCTCAATCTACATGTAGTTCTAGGTATGATTATTGCCATAGTGGGGATGATTTGGTATGGTAATGCCTCATCTAAACCCGGAGGAAAAGACCGCCGTAACGTTTCTAGTCCAAGCAACAAAGCCGAAAAGCAAAATGGGTTATTATCTGAATCCAGTGATCTTGATGAGAAGGTTTAGAGTTCACAGGGGTATATATAGATTCATAGTGAAAAGAATTTTACCTTCTACCTCAGCAGATTCAGGGAGTCGCTTTTACTAATAGAGGTCAGGTTCGTTATAGCTTTGTGTTTGAGTTGGTTGTTACTAATTTTGTTTCCCTCATTGTTCATTTCTTATGCAACAGATGCATAATGTTGAATTGGGTGCAAGTTACTCATATAATTTGTTGGATTATGATATATATATATATATATATATATATATATATATATATATATTAAAATTTTAAAGATTAGTTTTAGATAGTAATTTAAATCCATTTTGTACTTAAAATTTCCTTTTTGTCGTGCCAATGATATAATTAATTGGCATTTTATGTTTTTCCCTTTAATTAATGCAGCTATAGCTATACATTTAATATCCTTCCCCTTATGCAGACCTTGAAATGCAACACATGAAGCTACTATAGTAAGCGTCACAAGGTCTATGTTTGACACCAAATTTTCTGCACCAAACCAACCTTGTGATGCACTGATTTGTCCACTCAAACCAGTCAGTAACGTTTCACACATGCGCACAATTTATAATGTAATGCACAAAAACATACAAGCCACGCATACACACAAAGTCACATTTTACAAGACAACGTCCCAACCTAACCTTTTATTGTACTCTCAATACAGATGATACATTGACCAAGGGCTTGCAACACTCATTCTCATTGGCTTCGCAGTTACTATTTGAATTCAAATGTTTGTTGCTCAGTCCACATCTTTGTTGTCTCAGTCCACGAATTTGTCTAACATGTGCCCCAAAGCTTTGCCAAATAGCCCACACGAAATTCCAACCAAGCCAAGCACTTGCCCAAGGTGTTGCACACAAAAAACATGCCCAACATGCCATACTCCTGCCCAATCATGCCCAACCCATGATGGGTCTTTTGATTCGATCTAAGCCAGCAATTTATATGCTAGTATTGTTGTTAGGGGAACTCAACAATGCTCCAACGCCCCACACTCATAGGCCATAGCAGTCTGCCCATGGACTGCCATGGCCTGGGTGGACTTCAGGGACCACCCCTCCCCTATAGTAGACATTAAGAAAATATCCAAACTGTCAGCAAAAGACATAAGGTATGTTTGAGGAATCATAATATATACCCCCCCTGGATATACTAGTTTTAGCCAGAGCCCAGCCTTGCCTTGCCTCCACACAAGCTGAGTCTTAAGGCCAAATATTGACACACTGCACGACCATCCACCATGCCAACTCTGTGTTAACCCACTAAGGGGCTAAGTTGTCACTGAATAAGTAAATTGCCAATCTCTAAAACGTACTATGTACTGTACTTTATTTGTTGGGTTACGGGCGGACATTTTACCAGATATTTCTAATCTATCCTTATGCGATTCTTGTTGAAGCATATACTCAGGGGTGGGTTAAGCCATGCTAATATTACATCCAAAATTATTACAATAACCGCTGAAGTTGTGATTCAGGTCATGAGCATTGAATATATCTTAATTATGCCATCTGGATTCTAAACAAAGTAGCTTAGTAAATGCTACCAAACGGTAGATGGACTTGTCATAGGAAAATCCTGGAAATCGAAACAGTATTGGAGTTAAATATAGACAGCACGCTGGTATCAGGTCAAGCTCAAGGAGGTTTTCAAACATAGGAACGTTGAACAATTAGGTATGCAGAATGAAATCGTGTACGAGAAACGTTACCTATGGTAGAATGCACAAGACATTTAGTTTTCGTACCCAATACACGGAATGCAGAGCAATAATTAGAGTTATTTGATAAGCTTGTAATCGAAGCAAGCTCGAGTTTGGTTTGGTTGTTTTGGAGGTTAAATACACTTGAGATTCTTGTTTCTTTTCGGAAATGCAGTTTATATATGGGACTCAGTTTATTTGGTCAA
Source organism: Panax japonicus (assembly GCA_020205505.1). Classification (NCBI taxonomy): domain Eukaryota; kingdom Viridiplantae; phylum Streptophyta; class Magnoliopsida; order Apiales; family Araliaceae; genus Panax; species Panax japonicus. The sequence goes on from JAINUV010000798.1 coordinate 6,806, forward strand.
AATGCAATGCTAAGTTGCGTGTAGACTACTTCCAGAAGCCAATCAATCAATATGATTTCTCACTCGCTTAGTGCATCCAAAAACAGACTGTAAGCCTCATAACAACATTATTATTAATGCGGAGTAATAGATAGAGCACTGGTTGTGGTTCCAACCACTGATTGTACATTGAAATGAAGATCTGGGGAAAGCTAAAACTGTAATTAAGACGGACATCTGGCAATGGGAAATGTATACATGAAGAGAGTGATTTTAATTTGTGGTTAATGCATGCATGCATTAATGGCGAATTGATCTGCATGGCACACGTGCACGTGTTCATTAATTAATATTAATGCTCTCTCTCTGATTCTGTGTATCGATCTGTTTTCATGTGTTTCAAGCTGTATACATTTATTAGTAGATCGAGCATTGTTCAATTTGATGCTGCTATTCTATTTGTTTCACTCAATTTTCCAGTCTAGAAAACAAAAGATTTTGATGCATCAATGCTCTCTCTCATGGCCGGGCTTGCTGAATTTGTTTTGAACTGGAGTAGTTAATTTTCTGGTTGTTAATGTAACACTTTAGAACGAACATGCATGTGCGTAGTCAGTCAGATACTACAGTTCAAATTAACGACAAGTAAATTAATAGTATGACGAGATTAAAAACATACTCCAGTAAATTTAGAAATTTGTCAGACGTAATTATAATTAATAAGGTTGCAATCAAATACATAAATATTAATTAATTAATTAATTAAAAAATCTAAAAGAGGAACAACATACATCTTGAACTAACTTCATGGGTTCGGCCATCTTTTTCAATGGGCTGTTTCAAAAGAGATATAATGCAAACGTTATATCTTGTCTTGTCCCCCAACAGACATTTTAATAATAATAATAATAATAATAATAATAATAATAATAATAATAAAATGCACTGTCCTTGCCCACAGACCTTGACAGTAACACCCTGCTATTACCATGTGAGAAGTGCAGGATGATCAATCAAATTCATCTACATTTTCATACTCAAAGGAGCTTCAAATTACTAAAGGAACATCTTTTTCATGTCTTGTCTTGTTATTCCCCAAATATATTTTCTACTAACTTCATACTCCATTTTCAATTTTTTAGCTTCATTTGCCAAATTTTATAATTCAAAATTAATAAGAACAATTATAATTGTTAATAAACTAACTAAAAAAAATTAAATACTACTATTATCATATTTGTTGTTTATAAAATTTGACTTCAAAAAGTCACAATGTATATATATATATATATAATTTTGAAAGAGATAGTATATATTAGAAATTGATATTTTTACAAGGGAATTTTATAATTTTAAACGACTCCTCTCACGCGAATATTCGTTAATGAAACCTACATTAATTTAAGTAATGTTTTGTAAAAATATCAAAATTCTCCCTCTGATAGAAATAACAATTTGTATATATTTTGTATGAATCTCTCTCTCCCTGAGAGAGCTGCGGACAGGCTGGGCTTCTGGCTAAAATTCATTTAACTGAAAACAGGCATGGCCCTAAAATGGCAATGAGTAAGGTAGGTCCATTGTGTGGCCTCCCCCCCCTCTCCTCCCTCTCCCTCTCCCTCTCCCTCTCTCTCTCTCTATATATATATATATATGATTTTTCATTCATTGATATGAAAAGAAAGAAAATAATTTAGGGTGGGGCCACAGATAAATTCTTTCTTGTCATCTCATCTCATCTCATCTCTCCCGTGTGTGGCCATTGATTTTCATTCTAATCTTTTTATTTAATTTAATTTAATTTCTTGCATGCTTTTGTATCCAATAAGTAATGCACTTTCTATTCTTCATCACAACATCATTTGTTACAAAGAAGAAATTTTGGCCCACAACTTCTTCCTCCAACCAACATCACCCGCAACTTCATTAACCTAATTATATATATGACATTACTAATTAACATTTCCATTCTTTCTTTTCTTTTTTTTATACGAGCAGTTCCTAGTCTTTCCACCAGTTAGTCTCTCTGTCCCGAACAAGACTTTCAAGACCAATTCAAGACTTTCGAATTTACGACTGATCTCAAATTCTCCCTTAAACCATTGACTCAAAATATAATTTTCTAATAGTAAAATCACTTTTTCAATCGTAATCGGTTGTTTTTTATATATATAAATTTAGAATTAGGTCAAACACTATATAATGAAAATAAGTTTTCTTATATTCCTCTTACCCCTTTTTCATATTCTCTCTTAACTACCTAAAATTAAATTATTTTCCCACATTTTTCCCTAGTCTGCCTCCATTACTCCATATACTTAATGAATTATAATATTATATATACATATATATAAATGTAAACCGTTAATAAATACCTAGGTATAAATTTTATTCACTAAGATGTATATAAATGATAAATTTGGTAATTAGAAAAATTGAAAAATGATATTGGCATGACTGGACGTGAGCAAAAAAGAGTAAAATCAAATTGAATAAAAAAAGAGTAACTGAATTATTTTGATTATTCGGTTAATTTTCTTAATTCGGCTGTAATCATTTATTTATTTTGTATTTGGGTTTGGTTACGGGTTTTAAAATTTAGCTATTAATTGGGATATTCGAACAACCAAATTGGATATTTAAAAAAAATATTTTAACTTTGTTCTATGATTATGTACTTATCTATTGTTGATTTAAAATTATTAAATTAGTTTATAAATTATTATGATTGTGGATTGTTGTTAAATATTGTTGAAAAACTCTAGTGTGAAATTTGAAATGAATTTTTTTATTTGGTAAAAATAAGTTCATATTTTGGTTACATACCTAATAATATAATTTGATTATTACTAATTTTGAATAGTAAATTTTTTAATATGAAATTCAATATTCAATTAGTCAAATAAACAATTCGATTTGGTTAAAATCGGCTACTCAACCAACCTAGTCATGACAAAACAAAGAAAGCCAATTTTATTTCTTAATATACTATATATATATATATATATTTTTGATATATTCGATCGAAATTTAACATTCTTGTCTTTAACAAATAGCAATGTTAACGTCAAGATCTTCTGTCACGTCCCAATCACGTAAGACGTCCTGATCCTGCACACTAAACACAGTCAACACCAAAAGCTTGACGGCTTCGACCATCGGGGGATAGCTCAGGCGTGAGAGTCAGTACAGGCGATCTCAAGGGTTAACAATGGAGGATAAAATATCTAGTATATTGAGAGAGATAAAATTATCAGTTACCTTTCCTTAGAAGACTTCCTTGCTGTGTTATACTCTCAGACCCGGTTTACCGTGCCATTTACTATCGTCAGACACAACCCCCCACTCCTCAGTGATCTCTGTCGACTGCATGCAGGTTGTCACCTTTTTTCTGCACTGTTTATCCCGTCGGCCGACTATAATCTCATCCACATTAATACATGGCAGATATACCAGTCAACCATCATGCTTTTTCATCATTGCAAGTCAAAGTAATAGATATTTTAAATGTATGATGGGTCGACCCACTGATCCGGCCTGATACAATAAGGACTTAACAAAGATTATAGAAGGTACAATTATATATTCTATTATATTTTTAATTATAATTACAACAATAATGCACTCATAAAATATTTTCACAATTAATGCATTTTTATATTTATTTACAATATTAGTGCTATTAGGATTCCTTAATTTAAGGAATTATTATACAATTAAAATTTCTTAATTTAGGAATAATTATCCTCATGACTTCTTCTCTATCTCCTCATCCAGTACAACTGTATTACATAGTCCCTCGGCGTTCCCGTATACATCATCGTCGCATAAGCATTCTTACAATTTTCAATCGTCGTTCTTGTAATTCATCTTTTAATGGGTTCTACTGTATGATCTCTTATTTCTCCGTTAATATTTTCAAATGTCGTCGTTGCTTTGACCAGAACCACCACCGTCACCATCAATACCACCACCGTCACCATCAGTATCAAAGTTTGCTGTAGTAAAACTTTTAAGTAATTTGATTTACAGTGACTTAAATTTGAGCGTGTTTTGGTGCAACTATTATTCTGGTAGTTGTTGGAAGAAACATCTAATTATAGCTAAGGATGCGCGACGTGTTGATATCCTCTGTTTTAGGATAAACATGAGTTATAGGCTCCTAGATGGGGCTTCCAGATTTAAAGATCTTCATGAAATTGTTAGTGAACTTAAGGTCAAACTAGATGCTGAAGTGGGTCCAGTTAGTGGTGTTTCAACTAAGATGGCACGCGGCATTGTCAGCAGGCTCTCAGTTGCAGGTGATGTGCAGACACTCTGCTCTATTGCGACTGAGAAAGTAAATGTATGGTTGATTGCAATTTTTAGTGTAAACCCAAATTGTAGAGGTAGCTAAAACACTGGAGGATTAAAACGGTTGCAGTTACGGTTGATAGCCAAACATTCATATCAAGGTAACCAATTCAGTGTTATTAGGTTTCTAATTTATTTAAAAAAAATCTATTATAGATTTTTTTTATTTAATAGTGCAATTGGTAGCTAACACTTTATACAAATATAACTAATTCAGTTTTATTGGGATACCAATTAATTAAAAAAATGTATTATAGATTTTTTTTATAATGCAGTTGGTAGCCAAACCTTAATACAAAGGTAACCAATTCAGTTTTATTGGGTTACCAATTAATTATAAAAAATCTATTATAGATTTTTTTTTCATAGTACAGTTGGTAGCCAAACCTTAATACAGATGTAACTAACAAAAACTAAAATTGTTACCTTTGAAAGTTTTGGTTACCAACTGCACTGAAATTTCTCTTAGTTACCCACAAAAACTAAAATGGTTACCTTTGTATAAATATTTGGATACCAACTGCACTAAAATTTATCTTTTTCTCCTTTTAATTTATGGACTAAATCAACCTTCGTTATAATGGCAGCTATGGCTGGCGTCCATGGTGTTGAAGCGGCGGCGAAGGGGAGGAGGAAGATGACGTTGCCAAACTTTGAATATTTGAATTTTAATTATTATTTTTGAATTTGAATTTGTTTTGTTTGTTAGATATTTGAATTTGAATTATTAATTATGGTAGTTATTTCTCTTTGATTTTAGGTTTTCTTATTATTATGAATTGAATCCTATACTAATTCCCTAAATTAAGGAATCCTAATTGCACTAATATTGTAAATAAATATAGAAAATATATTAATTGTGTAAATATTTTATGAGTGCACTAATAGTGTAATTACTTTTTAAATATTGTATACTTATTTAAAAGACCCATTATAGAAAGACTAGACCCAATAACTTTAGGACCCAATAATGATGGACCTGTGGACCAACCGAATATATAGACCCAATCCAGTTGGCCCAATAAGTGAAATATCATGACCCAACAAGCAAGAATGGATCCCAAAATTTCATACATCCAAGACCTTATGATTATTTTTTTATCATTGAGCTATGAGAAACTTAATATACTAAGTATGTATGTGGGGTCCACAGTATGCATGTGTGTATATAAATTTATGTGAGTATTTTTTGAGAGCAGATCTTCTATCCTCAAATTTTCCGTGTCCCCTTGTGTCCTTCCATTTAAATTTTGACACATAATCTTTTACTTAATACTAATTAATTCTAAAATTAAATAAAAAATATGTATTAAAATTTAAATGGGAAAACACAAGAGAAATATAAAATTTAAAGACAGAAAATCTATTCTCGTACTTTTTATGTGATAATAATATTATTTTTTCTTTTGTTTCTCATGTATGTCCTTCACTCCTCCAGTCTCCCTAAGAAACCCCCAAACTATACATAATGTAGTCTTAACTACTCAATTAGACAATTAGTAGGACCCCTCTCTCTCCCAATAATTGTGTGGGCGTGCTCATGCACGTGTGGTGTTTATTATTTATTATTTCTCTATGACCAAAATGAGTTAGATTCATTGATTATAAGCAATTAAAAAAAATAAACATTATTTATGGTGAAACCACTTTTTTTCCTCTTCATATTTTGTTGGTGCTAAAGAAAAAAGTAAATAAAAGTAACCATCCACAAATAATAATTAGGGTTTTTAATATTAAGTGAAATCATTTAGAGTTAGCTAGATATAAAAATTAGGGTTTATATGCATTATCCTTATCAAAAAATAAAAATAAAAATGATCACTAAACAAAGTAGTTTGATTAATTTCGTAATTGTAATTATGTTACCTTTCTATATAATTTTCTATTTTAGTCTTTGTGTTTTTTTGTCCAAATCAATTAGAATGATTTTGAACTGTCATTGTGCTTTTCCGTTCAAATTCAAATTGGGTTCTATTTTATTAGTATAGATTATTAATTTTTAAAAGTCAATTTAAAACTCAAAATTAAAATTAAGATGATTCATTAAATTTATAAAACAATAAATTATACGGTGATTATTAATTTTTAGATAGTTTATAATAATTATCAGTGTATTGATTAAAATTTTATAAATATTTTAAATTTAAAAATATCTTAAATTAAATTTAAAAACTCAATTATGATCTTATATCTTAAAACGAGGGTAATAATAATTTAGTTTTCGATGGTTTACAATTTCTATGAATTGTATGTATCAATCCTCTTATTGAGCTTCTAAGATTTTTTTTTTAATTATAATTTGGAATTAATTTTTTTCAACCTTTTGAAATGTCAAATATTTTAATTAAAATGAATAATATATAAAATTCACATGAAGAGAGCACAAAATACTTGAACTTTGAATAACTTATAAAATAAAATAAAAAAATTATAAGGTGAATATAATACTAGAACGATAAATATGATAGTAATAAAAAAGAAAAAGTTGGGTTAAGAGTGATAATTAAATTTGAATTTAATAAAGGGGTAATAATAAGGGTGACAGGTTGGATAAGTTGTCGGTGCAGATTGGTCAAACTTTGATTGATTAGGTTTACATCCGAAATGGAAGTGTGCTGTTAGTCCATGTCAGCATGGAAGACAGTGGCACGTGTCACCTTACATGCGGTGAGCCCCTCCAGGTTATCATCTCCCCTCCTCCCCTCTCTCTCTCTGTTCTCTTTTCTCTACTAGTAATTCTCTCCCTTTTTCTTCACCCAAATTATTCAGCCCATTTTACGGATGAGAAGCCCATCAAGTAGGGTAGGGCCCACTTAACAAGTGGGGCCCATTTTGTAAGAGAGAGAAAATGTTGGTAAGGGTTGGATAGATACAGTCAAATCATATCAGACTCATAATTGTGAAGAGGAATTTTCATAGCTCAAGTGACTGCCTCAGCCTCAGGTGTCTAATTAAAAGATAAAATTCGAGTCCCGTGAGCAAAATATTCATTGTTATTTTTTTTATAAAAATATTTAATTGTTACGCTGATAAAAAGGTACCTATTTAACTAAGTATCTGACTGTTATACGAGTATATGGGGTTGTTCGGGAGCATTTTTATCGATTATCTGGTGGGCTGAAGGCCCGGGGCGTGAAGGGGACGTTGGGTTCATTGGACCGAAGCTATTAGAGATGTTGAAGGTGTTTGGGTTTGGAGATTTGAGTTTTTTGGGCCAGAATCTTATCCGAGTTCATGGTGGTCGGAGTCGGGAATCCGAGTCCATTGAACCGGAACCCAGGCCAGTCTATGGTCTATGTAAGATCGGTTGGGCTGGGCTTGTACGGTGAGTTAACCCTCGTATGGAGTCCAGAGTCATAAAGGCTTTAAATGGTTAAGGATCCGAGTGAATAATACCAGAGTGAATAGTAACCAAGTGAATAGTAACTCGTAAAAAAAATACCAAAGAAAATGATATTCCATGACGAGTACAAAAGAAATGATATCTCAGACGAGTATAATAGAATATACGAGTATATTTCGTGGTGTAGGGAGGATTCAATTTTATTTATTAAGCTGAGTTTCAGCGATAAAGTTGATGAAAAACTTTTTAAATCATAGAAGATAGTAGATTTTATGCTCTACTTGACTCTTCTAATGTATTGCTTATTTCCGATGTAGTTGTTGATCTAAAACTTGTTGTCTATTGTATTCTATCAGTTGTTATACTGTTGAAGGCTAAAGATAATTTATTCTGCATTATCTTAGTCATAATATTTCTTACTGGGCTAGTTGAGCTCACCCTTTCTTTCATTGTTCTCTTCAGAAAATGAAAATATAGCTAGGACGAGTCGGGGAATGGAGTGATGGTCCAGGATGAATGGCTTTAGTAGTCCTCACTATTCTACGGAATAATGTGATAATAATTATAATGAGGACTCCATTGAGTGTGGATATTGTCTAGAAGGCAATATTCTTATTTAAACTCTTAGATTATGTTTAGTCGTATTTTGCACGATAGTTGTATAATTAAGTTGTATTTGAATTTTGTACCATGTATCTGGCGACTCAAGATGGGTGATGTATACCTATTTTGGGGGCATCACATTTGCGATGGGGTCTTCGGGGCCAGCCCAGTTCAGTAAAAGTTTGAGGTCGCTCCCCTCATGAAAAACCACTATGGGTTCCACCCCTTATTGTTGGAGGGGGTCTTCATAAAGGTGGCTCAGCCGGCCATACAGTTTAGTTGTCGAAAGTCGGGTTCCTTCGACTTCCCGACAATAAATAAGACAAAAAAGAAGTCAAGGACAGGAGTGATCCTGAACTCATGACACAGAGCAATGAAGGAAATTAGGTGGATATACGAGTTCGGCACAAGCTGTGCGAACCCGATCCCCACGAAGCAAAGGAATGAAGAAATGAACTCATGAAGAGGGAACCGAACCCCATACTTCAGAGCCCAGAGAGGGATGGTAACCCAATCACCTCCGAGACACCAGAATATCCTTTCGGAGGGTTCAGGCACCCGAAGTTTGTACTCCTTCGGGATGTTGGAGAGAGTTCGGATGTCAGGAAGTTGGGGGAGGTAATGGTGGATTTGGTATTGACATGGGAAAAGTTAGTTTCGGAAGCATAAACGCTTTGGATTTTGGATTGGACACCATCTGTGGTGATGTCAGTAGGGGTTGTCGGTAAATTGACCGGAATCAAGTCTCCGGCGACGATGGTGGTTGAGACAGCTGGTGGAACTTGCTCAGAGGTGGGAAGAACGTTGGAATCTATCATTTTATAATACATTTATATTCAAAATGCAAGAGTTCTTCTAGGCTTTCTTCCTTACTCTTAATTTCTCTCTAGCTTTCTTTATGCTTCTAAAACTTGGTAATTTAAAATGACAAACTTCAACCAACACTTGAGGCTCCATATTTATAGGCAATTTATTATCCAATAATTAGGTCATTAACCAAAGGTAAAAGGTTATTAGGTAAAAAGAAGACCAACTTTACACCAACTATATACTCCTTCATCATTTGACCCACATGGGCTTGCTTGTTGGCTTAAAGACAGAAAAAAACCCATCATTTCCTAGCTTAAGGTGGGGGTGGTCGGTCATAAGGGACTTTTCCCCCTATGTCATATTTTATTTTATCTATTAAGCCATATGCTAGCTCATTTGCTTCTTATATATATGCATACACATAAAATTGTCTATATATATATATACCCACATATAATGTACATATGTGCCCATATTATCATTACACCTTGGACTAGTCCCAATCTAATTTAAATTGGGCTAGGTACATATACTTATACACATTGGGCTCTAACATTAATCTAGCATATCAATTAGGGTTCTTTACATAAGTATACAACAAATAGAAAGTAATTACAAGAAAAGTGCATCAACCAAATAATTATAAAAAGAGTATAATTAGGACCCATATTACAAAAATAGTACAATTCACATTAATAAGGAAACCTAAAATCAAGGACAAATAACTGCCATAATTAATAATTTAAATTCAAATATTTGGATCTAACAACAAAAATAAATTCAAATTCAAAATAATAATTAAAATTTAAATATTCAAATTCAAATATTCACCTCCTTCACATACACTTTGAAATAATAGTCCACCGCTACACCGCCGCTACACCTCACATACTCCGCCGCTACACCGTCGTGAATCTCCGCTGTCCAAAACGCCAATGAGAATAAGAAGAAGATTCGCCCAACAAAAAGTTTAAAAATAAATAGATGTAACTGTTAATGTTCTGAAATTTTTTTTATAACTATTTTGTTACTCATAAATAATAAAATGGTTACCTTTGTATGAATGGTTGGCTACCAACTGCATCACATTCAAACAAAATTGGTAACTTAATAAATTTGAAATGGTTGCCTTGGTCTAAAGGTTCGGCTACCAACTGTACTGTGAAAAAATTACAGGTGTGGATGTGAATTAGTTACCTTGGTATGAAGGTTTTGTTACCTTGGTACGAATGTTTGCTTACCTTGATCTGAAGGTTTGGTAACCAACTGCACTAAGAAAAAATTTAAAGTGTGGAGGTTGATTAGTTACTTTAATATGACAGTTTGGTTACCTTGGTATGAAGGTTTGGTTACCATCATCTAGTATTTGAAGGTACACATTGAACACGTCTCATCAAACAAAATATCGTCCATTCCCACCACCTCCTCAATCCACTGTTTGTGCTCCACGCCGCCGACAATTTATCCATCCCACTCTTCAATTGTTTATGGACAATTGTTTTCCTGTAATATTGCATCTATTGGTGATGACAAAATCAATGAGTGAGATGTTGCAAGATTAGCACAGGCTGAAAGTGACGAATGAATGGAGAAGCCTACCTTTGGTGGACAATTTTGAAGGAACATAATTGCTATTTTGATGGAACGAAACTATTATGATGGAAGGATTTGTTCATATATATATATATATGTGTGTGTGTGTGTGTGCGAGTATATATATATATAATTATTTGATCTATGCATTTTGTTTGTTTTTCCCCCAGTCAATTCGTGCTTCATATATACGCTACTTTGGTTTGATTTAATTAGTAAATTAATACTAATTCCCTAAATTAAGGAATCCTAATTGAATACTAATTCACTAAATTAAGGAATACTAATTGCATTAGTATTGTAAATAAATATGGAAGTGTATTAGTTGTGTAAAGATTTTTTGAGTGCACTATTGTTGTAATTATTTTTAAAAATATAATAGAATATGTAATTCATCCTATCAATTACTTAGGATAAACTCCTAACACATGTAGTTTATTCACATTAGGCTTAGTATAACCCTAGGTCCAATACATTATTAAATCATCCCTTAAGTAATCCAATTAAAAAATTAATTATACCACACAAGGCGTAACACTTATGCTTTCTTAAGCTTATCATCATCATCATTATTAAATGTCTCAATTACCACATACTTAATTCAATTTAAATGAATTATCACATTTTATATCACACAAAAATATACATTGTTCAATATAAACATTCAAACATTTATATTTCATACTAATATTATTTATAAAATTCTCGGGTATTACAGTAACTCTACATTTTTACACTGAAGTCTACTATTTTAGAGTTCAGGAACTATACGTTGCCCTTTTAACCGTGTGAGAAATTCTACATAAGATATGTTGTCTTTATGGGAACAAATATGCACTTGATCATGGTCTCATGCACTTGATATAAATATATCAATAACCATGTTCACAGTAGGCACATAATATTACCAAACATTCAGAAAGTATGCCAGACTTAAGAAACTTTTAGGCTCGTATAGATGTCTTCTTTCCACATCTACATACCCTAGGTATGTAGTGAAAGCAGAGCCGACCCTGGGCAAGGGCTAACAGGGGTACCGCCCAGGGCCCACAGTTGAGGGGGCCCAAATTTTTTTATAAGCTTATATATTTATGTGTATAAAAAAATAAAAAAATAAAAAGATTAGCGATATTATGCATTGAAAATAATATGTTACAAAATATTAAATATGATAGTATAATTGATGATTTTGGCTCTAAAAGTGCAACAAGAAGATATTTTAAATGATGTTTTATGGTTTAGATTTTATTGGGCAAAACTAAAGTAATACACACTGTAGTTGGTAGGTTTTACTGATTATAATTTTTTAAATTACCCCATCAAACTAATTAAAAATAATTACCCAATTTCAAAATACTAATTAGTTTAGTGGGGTAATTTAAAAAATTAAAAATTCAATTGTATAATCAGTAAAACTTATCAACTACAGTGGGTATTTCATTAGTTTTACCGATTTCATTGATATTTTTATTTTGTAGGTACATATAATGATTCTTTGTTTCGATGACATTTTAAAGTGTTTTTCCTTATCTTTTGTAAATTCTTATAATTTTAATAAAATTAATTAGTTGATAATTTATTTATTTATTTATTTAATTTATATAAAAGGGCACACTTGAGAAATTTTTCCATGGGCCTTAGAAAACCTAGGACCGACTCTGAGTGAAGGTCACCATTATTTCATCTTACATAATTGTTTGACGAAGACATGACTCCTAATTCACATAAATAGGAGAAATAAGAGATGAGACATTTTAACAAATAACTTGTGGGCAACTTTTAAATTGAATAATAACAATAAATTTATGAAAATAAAGTAAAGCTAGAGAAGAAATTACTTGATCTACATATGTGACGCCCCCAAAACAGGTATACAACACTCGTTCTGAGTCGCCAAATACATGGTACATAAAGCAAACTACAACTTCAATAATACAAATGTCGTGTGAAATACGACAATACATACTGTGAATTTAAATACAAATATTGTTTTCTGGACAATATCCATACGCAAATAAATCCCCATTACAATTATTCAAACACTATTTTACAAAAATAGTGAGGACTGCTAAAACATCTTTCTAAAAACCTCACTCCATACCCCGACTCGATCCTGCTATGTTCTCACCTCCTGAGAAGAAAAATGGAACAAAAAGGAAAAGGGTGAGCTCAACTAGCCCAGTAATGAACATTATGACTAAGATAATATACAAAAAATTATCGTTAGTCTTCAACAGGGAAAAATCTGATAGAATATCATAGACAACAAGTTTTAGATCAACAAATGCAGCGGAAACAACAATCCATTAGAAGAGTCACGTAGAGAATGAATTCTACTGTCTTCTAAGATTTAAAAGTCCATCATCAATATTTCATCCCTGTAACAACAATCAATATACATCTTTAATTATCTTTGCACTACAGGCCAAATATATTCATTTGTATCACCAGTTGGTCATGTTCATCTCAACAGCTGTTCATCTTTGCACTACGGGCCAAAGAGATTCATCAGTTTAATCATTCATCTTTGCATTACAGGCCAAAGATATTCATCAAGTATCACCATTAAGGACTGAGGATGATGAAAAACATTTTTAAGAACGAATCCAGTGAGATAGAAGGACAAATATTAGGGATTTGTACAACAGTTTTATTCAAGATTAATAATACTCCATAATAACCAATTTTGAAGTAGAATTCAAAAATAACGATCAAAACATGGATACAATCAAAGATAGTAGCCAAAATAGATATTTTGGACAAAAAGAAGAAATTTTATTTTTCGATGAATAGTGATGTATTCGTAAATAGTGCCGTATACGTGAATAGTGTCGTACACGTGAATAGTAACTCTGACAACAAAAGATAGAAATTTCACAAAAATATCATCACGCTTCGTGAATAGTACTCGTGAATAGTAACTCGTGAATAGTAACTCATGAATAGTAGCTCCGACATGAAAAAGTTTCAAATTGATAAAAAGTTCAGAATAATATTTTGACATAATGATATTGAAGAAGATAATATAATTTAAGAAGAAACAACATCCCTTACCTCAAAATAACCGTACTTCTGACTGAATTTCGGTATAGTGCTGACAGAAACTCGCACCGTATAGCAACACTCAAAGTATACTCACAAGAATATGCTTGATAATATAGAGAGAGAAAGAGAGAAAACTTTGTTTCTGGTGTGATTTTCAATTCTAACTTAGCCCTCTATTTATAGGAAAATGCTAGAACGCCAAAGGAGACTAAATTAATAAAATATTAATTTATTTATATAATTTTCCTTAGCCCACCATTTTGACCAAAGAAATCAGCCACAACACATGTTAAAGATGCCCACTAACCTTTGAAAAACGTTTTTCTTAAAAATAATAATTAAAACTTCCAAAAATTAATTATTTCGAAACTCCGGAACTTCAATAATTCACAATAAATAGCCCTTGTATCAGAAAAATTCAAAACTCGCGGCTTTTCATAGAAAATTCCATTATCTACAACTTTGCAGAAGGAAGTTTTTCCAAATTCCAAACAGAAATAATCCAAAATCCACAGATTTTACAGTCTATAATCAATTTTTGGTCAAGAATTGTGTCCACCGACACACAAAATATGTGTTAAACATTTAATGCCACAAAAATACTCTTCCTCCTCTTATACTTATATATCCCACATTCATTGTAAAAATATCACCGTTAATATATTATTAAAATAATATATTTAAATAAATTATTTTATCAAAAAAATATAAAATATTAATTTTCAACAATTGTCACATTAAAATTTTTCTCCATCTATATCCACATAAAATGAATATTTTCTTTATCATAATAATCAATAATTAATTATTCATAAATAATATTACAGAATCACAGTACTGACAAACAGGCCGTTCCCAGGATAGAGGGGGCTTTCCAATAAGAATTTCTTCTTACTGGCACGCAATTAAGTGACCAAACCTCTCCTTAGACAGAACTTTCTAGACATTGCCAATAATGTTATCTGATAATATTATTCAAATAATATGAATTATTGATCTGATAATGGAAAATACTGTTGTGACGCCCCCAAAATTAGGTATACATCACCCATCTTGAGTCGTCAGATACATGGTACAGAATTCAAATACAACTTACTAATACAACTGTCGTGTACAATACGACAAAACATAACTGTGAGTTTGAATACAATTATTGTTTACTAGAGATCATACAAACTCAAAAGGTGTCCTCAATACAATTATTGTCACACTATTTAACAGAATAGTGAAGACTACTAATACTATTCTCTGGTCCATCACTCCGTTCCCCGACTCGTCCCAGCTATATTCTCATTTCCTGAAGAGAACAGTGAAAGAAAGGGTGAGCTCAACTAGCCAGTAAGAAATATTATGACTAAGATAATGCAGAATAAATTATCATTAGCCTTCAATAGTGTTAAACTGATAAAATACAATAAACATCAAGTTTAACTACAGCGGAACCAGCAATCCATTAAAAGAGTCAAGTAGAAAATAAAATCTACTATCTTTTATGATTTAAAAGGTTTTTCATCATCGTTATAGCTAAGACTCAGCTTAATAAATATTCCACATCATCGAATCACCCCCGCACTACGGCCAAGGATATTCTTTAGTATCACGACCACAATTATTCATGCACTACGGCCAAGAATATTTGTGTATTCATTAATGGTCATGATCATGCCAACAACTGTCCATCAATGCACTACGGGCCAATGAGAACTTTTTATTTTTACATCATTTGTAATATTACGGTCATGATTACACCGAATAATCCCTGGTCATAATCATACCAAGTCCATCTATGCACTACAGGCCACAGATGACTTTCAACAAAATATAAACATGAGGATGATGACAATGATATAAAAATTTAATAAAACAAGTTCAAGAATTATTTTATCCAGGAACTATTAACGTCCAAATTTGTCAACACGATACTGTTTTGTGGTGTAAAATTCAAGAATGATCAGAAGAAGATTTCCATGAAAGGATACTGGATGAAGCGCAAATATCAAGGATATTCTACTAATTTCATGGAGTATAGAAGTCAAAGTTTTAACCAATTGAGTATAATAAAGAATGAGATAACAAAAGAAATCACCATGCATGCGATAGACCGCACAAGCAGGTTATTCCAACAGAATAATAAATAACGGAACCAGGTCCGGCGTAAACGCACAGACAGGATATTCCAACAGAATAATAAAGAATGGAACCAGGTCCGGTGTAAAACACACAGACAGGATATTCCAACAGAATAATAAAGAATGGAACCAGGTCCGGTGTAAAACACACAGACAGGATATTCCAACAGAATAATAAAGAATGGAACCAGGTCCGGTGTAAAACACACAGACAGGATATTCCAACAGAATAATAAAGAATGGAACCAGGTCCGGCGTATAGCACAGACAGGATATTCCAACAGAAATATAAAGACAGAATAGTAAATGGATGTCACCAAGTATAGGGTATTCCGCGTATACCGGTTATTCCAACAGAATAATAATGAATGGAATAACATAAGGATTTCACCAAGTATAGGGTATTCCGTGTATACCGGTTATTCTAACAGAATAATAATGAATGGAATAACATAAGGATTTCACCAAGTATAGGGTACACCGCGTATACAGGTCATGTATAGGTATGCCACTTTTACAGGTTATTCCAACAGAATAACAAAGAATGGAATAACATAAGTTCTCTTCAAGAAGAAAGAATAACACCCCTTACCGTATTAAGAGATTGAATACTGCAGTAGTGTAGTAACCGAATACTCTTTTTTTTTCTCTATTACTCTCTCTATACTTTCTCTCTCTATAGCTTGAACGAATTCGTGAAAAATAATGAAGCCCTAGGCCTCTATTTATAGAAGATTTATTACTATTTACAAAAGTATTTATTATTTACGAAGGTAATTACTATTTACGAAGGTAATTACTATTTACGAAAGTAATTACTATTTACGAAGGTAATTACTATTTACTAAGGTAATTACTATTTATGAAAGAGACTCTTAGATGATGACATATGCCCCCCCATAAATAATTCAACTTACCACAAACGTCTAATAATAGACTCTTTATATACATCAAGGATTGAATAAAAATTACCAAAAATTATTTTATTTTTAATCAACACATATTTAATCTTTCAACAATTATTAATCATTTATAACTTGTCGTCTCAATTATTGTTTAAATAATATAACATATTATACAGATGATACTGTGACAATAATTGAATCAATAATATAAGAGATATGATGCAGCAATTACTGTAGCAATAATTGAGTATAGCTGAGTGACTTCTCACGTAAGCATCAATAATCAATACCGTGTGCTACTATGCAACAACGCGTATTACTGTACTTTTACTACCAAGTAGTTCAACAGTTTTAACGGTAACACCTCCGCCGTTTATTTTATAGAAAGCTAATTTTGTCGTTTTCTAACTACGACAATACTTCCGTTGTGGGGTCCACCAATGATTGTGCCGTCGTACGAATATTCTCCGACAAAAAGAATATTCCCCGACCAAACGAATATTTTATAACAACTTGCGTACTTTGCAAAATTTATAAATATTACCCATAACTATAACATTATATCAAATTTATTCCATAATATTCAAAAATAATAATTATGAAAATTCATCTTTATTTATAAAAACTGGGGTCTTACAACTGTGCAGTGACAATTATTGAAACAATAATAATATAAATATCAACGCAGCAATTATTGAATCAATAAAATAAAATAATAAACAGTAATTACTGTAATAATTATTGAGTAGTGCCTTCTTACGTACGGATCAATAATTCAACAATACTGTGCAATACCGTGTGCTACTGTGCAACCACACATATTACTGTATTTTAACCACCAGGTAACCCAACAGTGTTAACGGTAATAATTTACGCCGTTATTTATAAAACTCAATCTTTGTCGTTTTCTTTCATCCAATCGTTTTCTGTTATGGGGCCCATAAATGGCTGCGCCGTCGTACGAATATTCTCCGACATCAAGAATATTCCAACGACCAAACGAATATTCCCCGAAAAAAATAAATATTTTAATAACCCCTTGTTTATTTTGCCAAAATTGTATATTTCACCCATAACCAAAATATTATATCAAATTACCACCTTATTAATCAAGAATAATAATTAGAGGAAATTCGATTTTATTTATAAAAAGTTCGGGTCTTACAACCTCCCCTCCTTATGAAATTTCGTCCTCGAAATTGACGTACGTACCTGATATTTCGAACAGGTGAGGGTACATCGCTTTTATTTCTGATTCCAACTCCCATGTCATTTCCTCAATTGCATGGTTTCACCACAAAACCTTAACTTGTGGTATAACCTTCGTGCGTAAGACATGCTCTTTCCTATCCAAAATCTCAACATGTATCTCCTCGTATATTAAATCTTCAGCTATCTCGTCTGGTTCTAACGCAATAATGTGGTTCGGGTTGTCCATATATTTACGTAACATCGGTACGTAAAAAACGTTATAAACACGCGACATACTTGGTAGTAAAGCGAGTCTATAGGCCACAGTTAATATCCGATCGAGGATTTCAAATGGACTAATAAATCGAAGGTTTGAGTTTCCCTCACATCGCCGATTCTCACTTTTGGAATAACGACTTCTTGCATCTTCTTTTTCATATTCATCAACTCTGGTGTGTAGCTTGAGCGATTTTAACTATCGATTAAAGTCGATTATACTCGTATATCATCACGTGGGTACCTAGAGTTTTCATCTCCATCTTTATTATTTGTAAGTTATACGAAATGAATCTTTGAAAATATCGTACTCGTACTCGTATACGATCTTCTACTCAACACGTCAGCTACCACGTTCGTTTTTCCAAGATGGTATGGTCAGAACATGTGCCGAAATGAGTTTCCTCTTGAGTTCTTCGAAGCTCTTCCCACATTCCTTGCTCCATTCAAATTTTGTATCTCTACGAGTCAGCTGAGTTAATGGAGTAGCGATTTGAGAAAATCTTTCCACGAATCTTCGATAATAACCAACTAAACCTAGAAAGCTACGTATTTCGATTACTTACTTAGGTTGCTCTCAACTGTGACTCATATCCCAATCTTGGATAGCACATCACAATAGCACCTATCAGTTTACTACCGCACGAATATGGCGTCCCCTACGAAGAGTTTGGCTTCGGTGCATTCCACAAAGGAAGTCATAAGATAGAGGCTCGGGTATCAACTTCTATAGTTGGATTTTTAACTCCTGAAATTCAATAGGAGCCATTCGATATGAGATTTTAGAAATGGGTTTTGTACCGGGTTTAAAGTAGATACAAATTTCAATATCATGCTCTAGGAGTAGGCCAAGAAATTTTTCAGGAAATACGTCAGGAAATTCACTAACAACAAAAATATCATTCAAATCTGACGTATTATTGTTCAAGTCCATAACATGGCTAAGAAAGCTTGACATTCATTTTTTAATAAACAAATAGCTTTGTGGTTTGATATGAAAGTGTTTGACTTCAATGGTTTGGTTGCTTGAATTCGAATAATAGGTTGCTTAGGAATATGAAAACTAACAACCTTACAAAAGCAATCAATTTTGGCATGATGAGTAGTTAATCAATCAATCCCCAAAATCACATCAAAAACAAGTATCTTTAAAGAAATAAGGTCAACAGGTAATGTGATGGGGCCAACTTGAATCAAGCAAGATTTATAAACTGTAGATGTAACGAAGGTTTCACCCAACGGAGTTTCAACAGATAAATCGAAGTCTAATTTCTCAGGAGTCAAGTTCAAACGTTGAGCGCAAGCAAGAGAGATAAAAGAATGGTAGAACCAGTATCTAGTAAGGTATAAACTTTGCAAGAATTATAATTAACTAACCCGTGCTAAACTTCGTTCGGGTACCTCGTATTTTGATCGGTCACAACAAACGCTCTTCCAAGAACTGTTGAATTTGTCTTTTCCGTATCCGCCTTTGGTGCCACCGTTCCAGCTGGACTTAATTTCGCTACAGGACAAAATTGAGCTATGTGACCATCTTTTCCACAACTAAAACATACCTTGGAAGACTGTGAACAGTTTGGACTTATATGTCCCTCCTCTTCGCATTTGTAACATCTAACTGGAGGTCGTTCTCCTCCCCTAGAATTTGTTGTTGGTGCTGGTGCTGCTGCTAATGTCTTCCCGTCGTTGTTGAATCTCCTCTTTCTGAAATTTTCACTTGACTCACCTCTCCTATTATCATGTCCACGATTACCACCTGAGTGGTTACCGCCTTTGTCCGTATTCTTTCTTCCTCGCTGGTTATCATCGTTCTGATGACTGCTGTCACCGATATGACCCTGGTTGTGGTCCCTCGGTTGAGTATACTCACTATCTCGCTCTAACAACTGAGCCCTGTTTATAACATCTGAATATAAAAAAAATTTATGAGATATAAGGTATTGACGAATCTCGGGTTTTAAACCTCTCAGAAACATCCGCGTCATGCGTTCCTCATTCTCCACCAAATGAGGTGTAAACCTGTACAACTCTGCGAACTTTGCCTCGTATTAAGACACCGTCATGTTATTCTGTTCGAGTCTAATAAACTCTACCTCTTTCATATGACGAATACTTTCAGGAAAGTACTTGTCATTGAAAAGTTTCTGAAATCTTTCCCAAGACATGTTGAATGCGGCTGGCTGGGTACGCTTCACAGATTCCCACCAGTAATCTGCTTCGCCACGAAACATAAAGGTGGCGAATGGAACCTTCTGTTCCTCCGTGCACCCAAGACATCGAATATCTTGGTAATTTGCTTGACCCACGTTTTTGCCTTGATCGGATCCGGCTTTCCATGGAAATCTGGGGGTCCCAACTCCTTGAACTGCTTAGCTATGACAGACCGCGTGTTGCCATCATTTCCACCCGTATTTTGCACACGAGTCTCTCTCGTCTGATTTTGCATGAACTGCAAAAAGTTCCTAAACAATCCATCATTCATCGTTTGCTCGGTAACGTTGTTTACAGGAGGAGTATTGCCTTCCTGTTGCACGTTCTCCTGGTTTGTGACTAAAGATTGTTCCACTGTCTCATAAACTCCATTGTTAATGTTCTCAGTAACCATTCTTAAATACTGCCATAAAATAAGGGTTAATTAAACAAATTAACGTATCACATAATATCCCTATATTATGACCGACCAACAAATAAGCTTAGGTAGGACACACTAGCGAAGGATTTACTCATCTCTCTCCTCCTAGTTCTATTCCCCGATCTCCGCCAGAGATCATATCCCTAAGCTCTGATACCAACTGTGACGCCCCCAAAACAGGTAAACAACACCCGTTCTGAGTCGCCAAATACATGGTACATAAAGAAAACTACAACTTCAATAATACAAATGTCGTGTGAAATACGACAATACATACTGTGAGTTTAAATACAAATATTGTCTTCTGGACAATATCCATACGCAAATAAATCCTCATTACAATTATTCAAACACTATTTTACAGAAATAGTGAGGACTGCTAAAACATCTTTCTAGAAACCTCACTCCATACCCCGACTCGATCATGCTATGTTCTCACCTCCTGAGAAGAAAAATGGAACAAAAAGGAAAAGGGTGAGCTCAACTAGCCCAGTAAAGAACATTATGACTAAGATAATATACAAAAAATTATCGTTTGTCTTCAACAGGGAAAAATCTGATAGAATATCATAGACAACAAGTTTTAGATCAACAAATACAGCGGAAACAACAATCCATTAGAAGAGTCACGTAGAGAATGAATTCTACTGTCTTCTAAGATTTAAAAGTCCATCATCAATATTTCATCTCCGTAACAACAATCAATATACATCTTTAATCATCTTTGCACTACAGGCCAAAGATATTCATTTGTATCACCAGTTGGTCATGTTCATCTCAACACCTGTTCATCTTTGCACTACGGGCCAAAGAGATTCATCAGTTTAATCATTCATCTTTGCACTATAGGCCAAAGATATTCATCAAGTATCACCATTAAGGACTGAGGATGATGAAAAACATTTTTAAGAACGAATCCAGTGAGATAGAAGGACAAATATTAGGGATTCGTACAACAGTTTTATCCAAGATCAATAATACTCCATAATAACCAATTTTGAAGCAGAATTCAAAAATAACGATCAAAACATGGATACAATCAAAGATAGTAGCCAAAATAGATATTTTGGACAAAAAGAAGAAATTTCATTTTTCGATGAATAGCGCTGTATTTGTGAATAGTGTCGTATACGTGAATAGTATCGTACACGTGAATAGTAACTCCGACACCAAAAGATAGAAATTTTACAAAAACATCATCACGCTTCGTGAATAGTACTCGTGAATAGTAACTCGTGAATAATAACTCGTGAATAGTAACTCATGAATAGTAACTCCGACATGAAAAAGTTCCAAATTGATAAAAAGTTCAGAACAATATTTCGGCATAATGATATTGAAGAAGATAATATCATTTAAGAAGAAACAACATCCCTTACCTCAAAATAACCGTAATTCTGACTGAATTTCGGTATAGTGCTGACAGAAACTCGCACCGTATAACAACACTCAAAGTATACTCACAAGAATATGCTCGATAATATAGAGAGAGAAAGAGAGAAAACTTTGTTTCTGGTGTGATTTTCAATTCTAACTTAGCCCTCTATTTATAGGAAAATGCTAGAACGCCAAAGGAGACTAAAGTAATAAAATATTAATTTATTTATATAATTTTCCTTAGCCCACCATTTTGACCAAAGAAATCAACCACAACACATGTTAAAGATGCCCACCAACCTTTGAAAAACGTTTTTCTTAAAAATAATAATTAAAACTTCCAAAAATCAATTATTTCGGAACTCCAGAACTTCAATAATTCACAATAAATAGCCCTTGTATCAGAAAAATTCAAAACTCGCGACTTTTCATAGGAAATTCCATTATCTACAACTTTGTAGAAGGAAGTTTTTCTAAATTCCAAACAAAAATAATCCAAAATCCACAAACGAGCGATTTTACAGTTTATAATCAATTTTCGGTCAAGAATTGTGTCCACCGACACACAAAATATGTGTTAAACATTTAATGCCACAAAAATACTCTTCCTCCTCTTATACTCATATATCACACATTCATTGTAAAAATATCACCGTTAATATATTATTAAAATAATATATTTAAATAAATTATTTTATCAAAAAAAGATAAAATATTAATTTTCAACAATTGTCACATTAAAAATTTTCTCCATCTATATCCACCTAAAATGAATATTTTCTTTATCATAATAATCAATAATTAATTATTCACAAATAATATTACAGAATCACAGTACTGACAACCAGGCCGTTCCCAAGATAGAAGGGGCTTTCCAATAAGAATTTCATCTTACTGGCGCGCAATTAGGTGACCAAACCTCTCCTTAGACAGAACTTTCTAGACATTGCCAATAATTTTATCTGATAATATTAGTCAAATAATATGAATTATTGATCTGATAATGGAAAATACTGTGCAGTGACAATTATTGAAACAATAATAATATAAATATCAACGCAGCAATTATTGAATCAATAAAATAAAATAATGAACAGTAATTACTGTAACAATTATTGAGTAGTGCCTTCTTACGTACGAATCAATAATTCAACAATACTGTGCAATACCGTGTGCTACTGTGCAACCACGCATATTACTGTATTTTAACCACCAGGTAACCCAACAGTGTTAACGGTAACAATTTACGCCGTTATTTATAAAACTCAATCTTTGTCGTTTTCTTTCATCCAACCGTTTTCTGTTTATGGGGCCAACAAATGGCTGCGCCGTCGTACGAATATTCTCCGACAACAAGAATATTCCACGGCCAAATGAATATTCTCCGACAAAAATAAATATTTTAATAATCACTTGTTTATTTTGCCAAAATTGCACATTTCACCCATAACCAAAACATTATATCAAATTACCACCTTATTCATCAAGAATAATAATTAGAGGAAATTCGATTTTATTTATAAAAAGTTGGGGTCTTACAACATACCTTAGTTGTGAATATGATTAATTAATATCTTTGATCAAAGTTAAAGATAAACTACAAATGTTCTAAATGGTAGAAAAGAGCTGCTAAAGGTGAACAAATGTAACGAAGTCAGAGTTTTATAACCAATGTATATACGGTTGGGGCATATGAGACAAATTTCAGCCTTATTTGACCGTTAAAATCATGCATCACGCTCTTTAGACGAGTTACCTACACACACAGTTAATTTGAAAA
The DNA here is from genome assembly GCA_020205505.1 of Panax japonicus. NCBI lineage: Eukaryota > Viridiplantae > Streptophyta > Magnoliopsida > Apiales > Araliaceae > Panax > Panax japonicus. Next base: position 30,822 of record JAINUV010000798.1, read on the forward strand.
GAAAATGTAACTTTCTCACTTTACCTCAAAATCTCAAACGTTTAAATGTATTTTTCTAAACAATAGGTAGTTAAGTGATAAAATGATAAAATCTAAAGTAGTGAAGTTAAATTTACCCAATTACTACATTTAGGGGTGTTCAATCGGTAAAAATCGGGCCGAACTGAGCCGATACCGAACCAAACCGGTACCGAAAAATAGCCAAATCATAATACCGATACCGGTTGAACCGGTATACCGAACCGGCGGTATCGGTTCGGTACCGATTTTTACTGAAAATTAATATAATTATTATTTTTATTATTATTTATTATTTATTATTTTTATTAATATTTTTTTTTTATTATTATAATCATTATTTATTATAATAATAATTATTATTATTAATAAATTATTAATAATAATAAAAATTAAAAAACCGGTATATACCGGTCCGATTTAGTAAAACCGAACCCTAAAATTGTCTGACTGAAACCGGTACTACCGAAAAACCAATATATACCGATTTTTTGTACCGAATTGGATAAGTTCTTTTTTATACCGAACCGACCGGTTCGGTCCAGTTCGAAAAATCAAAAAACCAAAAAAATCGGTTCATTTGAACACCCCTAACTACATCTACCCATTAAACACACCAACATACACGTATTTTTGAAATAATTTATCTGAAATTATTTTTAAAAAATAATTTTTTTATCGCACAATTTAATCTAATATACGCAAGGAGACTGCAAAACAATAAAAAAATATGCAAATTTTTATATTGTTGTAGACAAGAAGCATTTTTATATTAGTGTAATATATATATATATATATTATTTTTTCTGTTCAAATTTATTTATTTATTTATTTATTTTTATTGATGCGCATCACATAATAATTTACATGTTTTTGCTTACTTTTTGTATCCGATTGTTAAATAAAAATTAAAAATTACTTTGACATTTGATAAACTATCTAAAGTCAATCCTATACCGTTTCTTTGTATATTTATCAAGATTTTGCCTACCATGTTTGAAAAAAATGGATTTGATTCTTTGTATATTTTGCCTAACATGTTTGAAAAAATGTGCACTTTTATTGGCCAATTGGAGATAAATATATTTCAATAAGATTCCATAATATTGTATATTAATTATAATATATTTTTAAATTCTAATTGATGTTATATAATTTATCTAATTTTAGACTATATATATATATAATTCTTATTTAAAAACATGAAAATAAAATGAACTATTTTCTTTTAATGATTTACTTCTTTGCAATTATTGGAACATATATATTAAATGAAACAAAAATCGTAATTAAAATCGATAGTAATCCAACAATTTGATTAATAGTGATCATAGTTACAAGTAAAATAAATACAACACTCTATAATTAAATTAAGAAATTAATATTTCTACCAATAAAAATGATAATTAATATTTATTGAAAGAAATTATTATTTTTATATAAAAGTAGGATGATGCGGAAATTAAGAGCAAAAAGTTATTTTTGGCAATTACAAACTCAAAACCCCCCAAAACACTGTTCACACGTGCAAGTTCATTCGTTCTTTGCTTTCTTATAGCATACGACAAATTCTTACCTAATGACAATAATAGCCCTAAGCTTTTGCATTTATTTCAACGTCAGATACCTCTAGATTTTCTTTATTGACATCACTACCCCTCTCTGACCAGCGGCAGAAATCCACACAAAAGTGAAAGAGATCTAAAATAATGGAGGGTACTTTCGTCATCAAAACACAACCCACTAGATTTACTGCTAGATAGAGAAAATACAGAAAGTTCAAAGTACAGTAGTGAATAGACTACTTAATCTAATCTGCTCCATCAGACACAATCAACGGTAAGGATTGACTAAGGGTGGTCCCTACTACAGTACTACACTGCGTCGAGTCGTACCGTATAATTGATGATAGCTGCTCCTGTGTCACGCTATTTACGACGCGTTTTGGTGTCTCCACTTTCCGGTTGATGTGGTTTTATGGTTTATTGAACGGTGTAACACACGCTCCATGGAGAGTAGTGGTGAGCCGCGATGACTGATTGCCTGCTCTAAACATACGGTAAGTATTCCCTGCAGCAATTTTTATTTTTATTTTATTTTAATAAAAATAAAAATAAAAATTAAAATTAGCCAGTGTCACTATGGATGAAAAGTAGATGTTACTATCATCAAAACAAAGGGGTGAAACTTTATTTTCGGAATGTACCAAAATAATATCACAAGTATGTAAAATTTTAATAATATTATAATTAATATAATTCACAAGGGCTCAGCCATGTCAGCTATAAAAAAAACTAATAATTTTTATTTTGCTAGCTACATATTTATATATAAATATTATATATAAATAATATTAGAGACACAAATTATTCTATAAATATTTATAAATTATTTTTGATGGGATCGAAGACTACATTGAAACAATTTATTGATCAATATGTTGGGGTGAAGTATGCCACATCGATAATTTATAAAATAAATTGTCTGTAGCATTACTATTATATATAATTATATATTTTTCTTAATATTGGTATTAACGTTTATTTTCACAAAAATATTATTTTATTTTTTAATTAAAAGTGATTTGAACCCATATTTATATTGTTTAAAAATATTTTTGGAGGGTTACTAATATCAAAATATTATATTGAAAGATTAGAGCATTTGTTAAATTTAAAAGCGAAGTTTAATTTTTCTTTATGAAAATAGTAGTTCTCATTTATAAACATAAAAATACATTTTACGGCAACGGTGGTTATTTTAAAATACTATCTTAAAAATAAGTATTTATATAATGAGAATAAATATATATTTAGCTAGATTTTTGTTTTTATTTTAACAATATTTGAATTTTCGATTTTTTTTTTATAAATCTAGGACAATATAATTATGATAATGACGTTAAAAACAAAAAAAAAGATAAAACTCTCGTATTGGTTGTGAAAATTAGTGTTAATTAATTAATTAATTAATGATATGATGAGCAAATACAAATAAATTAGGGCATGGGAATCTCTAATAAAAGTAGACAGCGATGGATCAATCCTTAATCACACGTACACCGAAACCTAGAGAGACAAACAGATTGTCTTTCTTTTCCTCCTCCTTTTTTTAGAGAGAGAAAAACAAACAAAATATATCTACTCACTTCATAATAGTTATACATAAATTACATGTATGTATATATATATGTATATTATTTTAGAGAGAGATAAAATGGGTCACATGGCATGTGATAAACAGCTGTGCCCTCCTCTCATTTTCTCTCTCTAAAACTCTCCAAAATATATACTCTTCTTACCATCCTTACTCCATCTTTTGACTCTCTTCACCCTTACCTATCTTTCTCTCTCTAAAACCACCAATCCCACTTTCTCTTTCTAAAACCGCCAGCCTTTTCCTCCCTCTAATGGCAGAAGCAAAACTACCCATTTCTTGAGCATACCCATTTTCTGAATATTGAAGAAGATGAAACTTCATAATAATAATAATAATAATACCTTTCACTATCTTTTTAATTCTCTCAGCTCAAACTCTGTTTTCTTGCTCTTGTTCTACCTCCTCTGTTTTCTTGCTCCTTTAGCTTCACCAGCAGAAGCTCCCGATAATAATGGAGTTTACAGAGATTCCCAGCAGCTCTTGTCTTTCAAATCCTTGCTTTCAAACTCAAAAGAGCTCAACTGGTCACCAAAAATTAGCCCATGTAATTTTACTGGAGTTTCATGCAATAAGGACTCCAGAGTTTCAGCCATAGATCTGAGTAACTCTCAGCTGAATCTTGATTTCCAGGCTGTTTCTTCTTTCTTGTTATCTCTTCCAAATTTGGAGACCCTTTTGCTCAAAAAGTCAAATCTTACGGGTAAGCTCACTGTCACGACAAGATCTCCATGTAGTTTAGCTTTGAGCTACTTGGATCTGGCTGAAAATGGCATTTCTGGTCCAGTTTCTGATGTTTATGGTCTTTCTTTGTGCACAAAGTTGAAGTCTTTGAATCTCTCCAAGAATTCAATGGACTTTACTAGCACTGATTCCAAAGGATTGAGCCTTAATCTTGAAAGTCTTGATCTTTCTTACAATAGAATAACAGGGCAAAACTTTGTCCCTTGGTTATTATCAAATGGTTGCTCTGAGCTGCGGTATTTGTCCTTGAAGGGTAATAAGTTAGCTGGCTCTGTTCTCCCCTTGTCAGATTGCAAGAATTTGGAGTACTTAGACCTTTCTGCCAATAATTTCTCAACTGGGCTTCCTTCTTTTGATGATTGTTTGGCTCTAAATCATATTGATTTGTCATCCAATAAGTTCATTGGTGATATTAGTGCCTCTCTTTCTGCCTGTAAAAAGCTTAGCTTTCTCAATCTCACTCATAACCAATTTGATGGTGGGATTCCTATTATGCCAAGTGGAAATCTCCAGTTTTTGTATCTTTCGGGAAATAATTTTCAGGGTGTTATGCCTCATCATCTTTCGGATTTGTGTTCAAGTCTTGTGGAGTTGGATATTTCTGCTAATAATTTGTCCGGTTCTGTTCCTGAAAGCTTTGGCGGCTGCTCTTCTTTGGAGCTTCTTGATATCTCTAACAATAATTTCTCTGGTGAGTTACCAATTGATACCCTTCTCAAGTTGAGTAGTTTAACGACTTTGGTGTTTGCATTCAATAATTTTGCTGGTCGTTTGCCGGAAAATTTGTGGAAAATGACAAATTTGGAGACTTTAGATTTGAGTGCTAATAAATTTTCGGGTTTAATTCCATTTGGGATTTGTCAAGATCCTAGAAACAGTTTGAAAGTGTTGAATCTTCAGAATAATGGGTTCGCTGGTCCAATCCCGGAGAGTCTTACTAATTGTTCACAATTGGTTTCGCTTGATTTGAGTTTTAATTACCTAACTGGAACAATTCCATCAAGTTTGGGGTCCTTGTCAAAGCTTCGAGATTTGATACTATGGTTGAATCAACTACATGGGGAAATACCAAATGAGCTCATGTACATACAGACTCTAGAGAACTTGATTCTTGATTTTAATGATTTGACTGGATCAATTCCTTCTAGTTTAAGCAATTGTACTAGTTTGAATTGGATTTCCTTGTCGAATAACCAGTTGAGCGGTGAGATACCGGCTTCGTTTGGTCGACTGGCCAATCTAGCAATTCTTAAGCTCGGAAACAACTCGCTCTCTGGGCGTATCCCTGGGGAACTAGGGGATTGTCGCAGCTTGATATGGATGGATCTGAATACAAATTTGTTGAATGGGACTATCCCACCTGCTCTGTTCAAACAATCCGGCATTATTGCGGTGGGATTGCTTACCGGGAAGCCTTATGTGTATATCAAGAATGATGGGAGTAAAGAGTGCCACGGAGCGGGGAATTTGCTCGAGTTTGGTGGGATCAGACAGGAACAGTTGGACAGAATTTCGACAAGGCACCCTTGCAATTTTACCAGAGTTTATAGAGGCATCACCCAACCTACATTCCACAATAATGGGTCCATGATTTTTCTTGACCTTTCTTACAATAGGTTGGAGGGTAGCCTTCCCAAGGAGCTGGGGTCCATGTATTATCTCCAAATACTGAACTTGGGGCATAATGATCTTTCCGGTCCGATTCCTCAAGAGCTTGGAGGAATGAGGTATGTTGCGATCCTTGATCTGTCGTATAATAGGCTCAACGGATCAATTCCTCAAAGCTTGACTAGCCTTAATTTACTTGGTGAGATTGATCTGTCGAACAATCATCTGTCCGGAGCCATTCCAGAAACAGCTCCATTTGATACTTTTCCAGACAATAGATTCGTGAATAATTCAGGCCTTTGTGGGTATCCACTTCCACATTGTGGGCCAGGTCCAAATGCTAATTCAAATGGCCAGCATAAGAAGTCCAATCGTAGACAAGCATCTCTAGCAGGGAGTGTGGCAATGGGGCTGTTGTTTTCTCTCTTCTGCATCTTTGGTTTGATTTTAATAGCAGTAGAGACGAGGAAAAGAAGGAAAAAGAAGGAAGCGGCCCTTGAAGCTTATATGGAAAATCATTCTCATTCTGGCCCTGCAAATAGTGCTTGGAAGCTAACTAGTGCTCGAGAGGCTTTAAGTATCAACCTTGCAGCATTTGATAAGCCTCTCCGCAAGCTCACTTTTGCAGATCTTCTTGAGGCCACCAACGGTTTCCACAATGATACGCTTGTAGGTTCTGGCGGCTTTGGTGATGTTTATAGAGCTCAATTGAAGGACGGAAGCGTTGTTGCCATCAAGAAACTCATTCATGTTAGTGGACAGGGTGATCGAGAATTCACTGCTGAAATGGAAACCATTGGGAAAATCAAGCACCGAAATCTTGTACCCCTCTTGGGCTACTGCAAGGTGGGAGAAGAACGACTTTTGGTTTACGAGTACATGAAGTTTGGAAGCCTAGAAGATGTACTGCACGACCGGAAGAAAATAGGGATCAAGCTTAATTGGGCTGCAAGAAGGAAAATTGCCATTGGAGCAGCAAGGGGATTAGCTTTCCTTCATCATAATTGCATTCCACACATTATTCACAGGGATATGAAGTCGAGCAATGTTTTGCTCGATGAGAATCTTGAAGCCAGGGTTTCTGATTTTGGAATGGCAAGGCTAATGAGCGCGATGGACACTCATTTGAGCGTCAGCACATTAGCAGGTACTCCTGGTTATGTCCCTCCAGAATACTACCAAAGCTTTAGATGTTCAACAAAAGGCGATGTTTATAGTTATGGCGTAGTTTTACTTGAGCTGTTAACCGGAAGACAGCCAACAGACTCAGCAGATTTTGGGGACAACAATCTTGTGGGGTGGGTAAAGCAGCATGCCAAAATGAGAATAAGCGACGTTTTCGACCCTGAGTTATTGAAAGAAGACTCGAGCTTAGAGATGGAGCTTTTACAGCACTTAAAGGTAGCTTGTGCTTGCTTGGATGATCGACAATGGAGACGGCCGACAATGATTCAAGTTATGGCAATGTTCAAAGAGATCCAAGCAGGTTCTGGTCTCGACTCCTCGTCCACCATCGGCGCCGACGAAGTCAGTTTTGCAGCAGTTGAAGGGGTACAAATGAGTATAAAAGAAGACGTGGAAATGAGCAAGCAATGTTGATACAATGTACTTGGAAGAAGCAAATTTTCCACAAGAATTCTTTGGGCAATCAAGAAGAAAATGCTACCCAATTTTTTCTCATCTATACCAGTTTGAAAATTGGTATAAAAAAAAAAGAAAAGAAAAAGAAGCTGCCACTGTATTATTATTAGTAATTAATGTAATGTATCATTAGTCATTTTCTTGAAAATCTTGTTTATTACTATACTCCCCTACTTAAAAAAGGTTGTTGAATCAGTGGTTGTAACACTGTACATATATATATATATAAGCTGATGAGAGTTTGTTATGCTTTTTTAGATGCTTGGGTGTTATAAATCTGAAACAGAACCATTGGATTCGGATCCAATCCTTAAAAAGGAGCTGTATTTGTGACCTCAGTGATGGTGACTAAGTGTGGATTGAAGGCTTCTTTTGGTTTGGCTCCTTTCTTTCTGGCTAACTACTTTTCTTCTCTTTCTTCCATCATATGCCTGCCAAGCTACTTTATCCCCCTCCTCCATGTTTTTTAGGTAATAATGTGAATCATTAAAAATGTCTCTCCATTAACAGCCATGAATGAATGAAAGATCTTTCTTTAGAAACTCCCTTGGGGAATGACAGTTGAGGCCCTTCTGTTCATGCGAATTGAGTAATGTTAGGTAACTAAATAAACTGTCAAATTTAAAAGCGTTGATGAGTTGTATTGCACAATTTATAAATGACCTCTTGACATGAAAATTTGGAGGGGTCAAAATATAAATACGTAAAATTTTAATACACTCATGTCAAATTTTCATATCAGCTTAGAGTTTTTGTTTATAAATATTTCGTTTAGGTGTTTGTTGTCTAGTTATATTATTTTTTTTTCTTCCTGCAACTAGACAACATAACATGAATATACAAAAGAGGGAGTAGTTATCATGAAGTTAACTTTAGTTGATTGACCAATACAGTATCGACATGCATGAGGGAGACGATATTTTTATCTACGTGTCAGCACTGTATTGGTCAATTAACCAACTTACCATGAAGTTAATTCATGGTAACTGGATTCTACAAAAGGTTATGCATGTTATCTTGTGTAGTTGCGACTAGACACAATAAAATTTTATGCTGAAACAAAAAATGTAGTAAATATTTACAGTTTCAAAGGCAAGTTAAAACGTATAACCTTTTCGTTACAGAATAAAAAATCAGTATTGACTTTTAAAACAACAAATCTCATAATCAAACTATGTTTCTTAGAATATTTATAATTAAGATCCAAAATTGTATTGTCACAAATTTAAATAAAGTCTTATCAATTTGAATACGAAAATGTTTAAGAAATATTTTGAAATGAAAAGAGTTCCATTTTTCTTAAAAATTAAATATAAAATAAGATTATTTTTATTGGTGGGAGTATAATTTACCTTGCCCTACTTGAGAGGGAGATGCTACATTGGGAAAAAGCAACAAAGAACAATAAGTGAAGAGAGGCATTGAGTTGCTTTTGTTGTGTGTGTGTGCATGCGCTTACGGCTTATGCACGTGTAGTAGTATTGCTTAAAACTCTTCACCCCACGCAATTTAAAGCTAAGATTTTGACTAGAACCAAAGTAGGGGCACATACTTAAAAAAGGGTTAAGGAGAGAGATTATTTTTCGGTCGGTATGTCATAGTGTATTGGTCAATTAATTTAATTTTATATTAATTACTCCTTTCGTCTCTTAATATAAGATTTTTTAGAGTTATATACAAGTATTAAGAAAATAATTGTATGATATTAAATATAAATATCAAATGTCTATATTGCCCTGAAAAAAGAGATTGTTATTTATTAGATAAAAAATAGTGAGAGAACCAAAATTACAGTTAATACTTGAGATAATATTAGAAACTAAACAATTAATACTTGAAATTCTAAAACGTCATATATTAAGGGATAAAGAAACTTCTTTAAAATGTCTTATATTAAGGGACGACTCTTCCCTAATAGCAGTACTCCCATCGTCTCATAATATATTAGAGTTGTGTACAAGAATTAAAGAAATAATTGTATAGTATTAAATATAGTATTAATTGTCTTTATCTAACACACTCTCATGTGTAATATTTTCTTATGAGAAGTAGTAATTTTGAAAAGATTGTGATTAATTGTCTAAAATTATATAAAAATCAAATAATTTGAAATAAAATAAAATAATTTTTTTTAAAACGTAAAATATTGTGAGACGAAAGGAGAATTAATTTAAAGAGATAAGAATAGGACCACCCACCGACCCACCCACCCACCCACCCACCGAGATTTCCTAAGGCAAAATCATATAAAGAATATATATAGGGTCTCCTTCCACAGCAATCGGTTGTTGGGGAGCAATCTTTTTTGGCCCAGCCGCTACAACCTGTACCGGCCTTAGATAATTTTTTTTTAAAAGCCGCTACAGGTTGTAGCGACTGGGGGGTTTCTCTCAACAACCGGTTGCTGTGGATGGATATCCATATATCTATATAATAAAATACAAATAATTTTGAATTTTCCGCTCACTCAATAAATCATCTGGGCCATTCAAAGTTTGGGATAAATCACACCGTTCATACATCTATCTAATAAAATATATTTATCTATCTAATAATCTAATAATAATTTAATAAAATACAAATGACTTTAAATTTTCCGCTAACTCAATAAATTATTTTGGTCGTTCAAAGTTTAAGATAAATCATATTGTTCATACAGTGCCGGAGGCACGGAACCTAGCTAGTATATATATATTGTACTAATTGGACCATCTAGTATTATTACCTGTAAATCTTACATTAAATAGTAGTACAAAATTTTCAAAGTACTCAATTCCATAGCTGGACCATATTATTATATTCAATACTAATAATAATAATAATAAGCCTTGAATTCATATCTCAAAAAGTATTGGGGACTTTCAAATGTCTTGATGCCTAGCTAGATTTAAATTTTTGAGAAATGATTAATAAATTTTAAAATCTGTCATTCTTCTTCTGGACAATGTCCATGAACCATGTGTCTGTACCCCCTCCAAGAATGTGATAAATTAACACGCATTTATGTGAACCGGTTACTGATAGCAATTAAAAAAATTATGACACAACGGTTTGTACTGATCGAAACAATTAAAAAAAAAATATCTTATTTTAATTGTCTAAGCCGCTATAAACTATAGCGGCTTGTTACTATTCATATTAATAGTTTGTAATATTATTAATATTATTATATTAATATTTTGTAATATTACTAGTATTTATAATATTTATATTTATAATATTAATAATAATATTTTATAATATTATTAATACTTATATTAATATTTTTTAATATTAGTATTAATAATATTTATATTAATAATATTAATATTACTAACTAATTTATATTATTCTTAGAAATTTTTGGATTCAATTCTGTTCTGCTTACTTTTTTTCCATAATCGATCTATTCATATGAATCATGGTCGAGTTTCAAATTGAGTTGGACAAAATTAAAAGCTTAAATTACAATGAAATATTAGTTAGTAATATTAATAATATTAATACTAATATTATAAAATATTAATGTAAGTATTAATAATATTACAAAATATTATTATTATTATTATAAATACTAATATTATAAAATATTAATATAATAGTATTAATAATATTATAAAATTTTAATATGAATAGAAACAAGTCGCTACTGTAAGATCCCAAATTATTATGAATAAAATTAAATTTTCTCTATTTATTATCTTGAAATAATAAGGAGTTAACTTAATATAATAGTTTGGTTATGAGTGAAATGTGCAAATTTTACAAAATAAGCAAGTGGTTATAAAATATTCATTTTTATCGGAGAATATTCGTTTGGTTGTGGAATATTCTTGTTGTCGGGGAATATTCGTACGACGGCGCAGCCATTCGTGGGCCTCGTAACAGAATAACTGTCGGATGAAGAAAACAATAAGTTTAAGTTTTTATAAATAACGACGTAATTGTTACCGTTAACACTGTTGGAATACCCGATGGTTAAAATACAGTAATACACATGGTTGCACAGTAGCACACGGTATTGCACAATATTTTTGAAATATTGATTCTTACATATGAAGGCACTACTCAATAATTGTTACAATAATTACTGTTCAATATTTTATTTTATTGGTTCAATAATTGTTGCGTTGATAGTTTATATTATTATTGTTTCAATAATTGTCACTGCACAATATTTTCCATTATCAGATCAATAATTCATATTATTTGAATAATATTATTAGATAGCATTATTGGTAATGTCTAGAGAGTTCTGTCTAAAGAGAGGTTTGGTCACCTAATTGCGCGCCAGTAAACAGAAATCTTTATTGGAAAGCCTCCTCTTTTCTAGGAACGGTCTGGTTGTCATTATTGTGATTCTGTAATATTATTTGTGAATAATTATTTATTGATTTATATGATAAAGAAATATTTATTTTATATGGATATAAATGATGAATTTATTTATGTGGTTATAAATGATGGAATTAATGTTGAGGTGTTTTATCAGTATTTTGTCGGAATGGAGGTATTAAAAATCAAATCACTGTTCTTGAGATATATTGTATGAGTTATATTTTTTAATCCGACCGTTGGATCGTTGTGATTTTTGGATATGTTATACATATATAAGTTGAGTATATGTCCATAAATTTTGAACCGTTAAAAATAAACGTAGGATTTGTTATGAATTTTAAGAGGTGACTGATTCGGAAATTAGGTTTATAAATGATTTTTGGTGAAAAATTCTAGAATGAGTGGGCCCCACTTGTGATTGGTGAAGAAATTTGTTGAATTTTATTTCAAATGTGGTTGGTGGAAATAGTAGCAGGTAAATTCATCAGGTAGCAGGTCAAGTCTGCTACGGTGTGCTAATATTTTCCTATAAATAGAAGGCTAAGTTAGAATTAAAAATAACACCAGAAATATAAGCTTTCTCTCTTTCTCTCTCTATATTATCGAGCGTATTTTGTGAGTATTTAGATACTTTGAGAGTTGCTATTCAGTACATGTTTCATTCAGCATCACATCCGACCTTTCATTTCGAAGTACTATTTCTTTGATATAAGGGATGTTATTTTCTTCTTAAATGAAATTATTTTCTTCAATATCATTATGCTGAGATATTATTATGAAGTTTATTGTGAAATTTCTACCTTTTTGTGTTGGGGTTACTATTCACGTATACGGCACTATTCACGTATACGACACTATTCACCAAAAAATGAAAAAAAAATTTCGTCCCAGATGTCTTTTATGGTTACTATCTTTGATTGTATCCATATTTTGATCTTTATTTTTAAATTCTAATTCACAATTGGTTATTATGGAGTATTATTGAATTTGGATAAACTAAAATATGAAGTCCTAATATTTGTCCTTCTGTCTCACTAGATTCGTTCTCTAAAATGTTTTTCATCATCCTCAGTCCTTAATGGTGATACTTGATGAATATCTTTGGCTTGTAGCGCAAAGATGAATGATTACCTAATGAATATCTTTGGCCCGTAGGGCAAAGATGAACAGGTGTTGAGATGAACATGACCAACTGGTGATACAAATAAATATTTTTGGCCCGTAGTGCAGAGATGAATATTTGATGCAAGATTTATATTGATTGATGTTACAGGGATAAATTATTGATGGTGGACTTTTAAATTCATAGATGATAGTAGATTTCATTATCTACTTAACTCTTCTAATGAATTATTGTTTCCGCTGTAGTTGTTGATCTAAAACTTGTTGTCTATTATATTATATCAGATTTTTCCCTGTTGAAGACCAAGGATAATTTGTTGTATATTATCTTAGGCATAATATTCTTTACGGGGCTAGTTGAGCTCACCCTTTTCCTTTTTGTTCTATTTTTCTTCTCAGGAAGCGAAAACATAGCAGGAACCAGTCGGGGTATAGAGTGATGGTCCTAGACAGTTGTTTTAGCAGTCCTCACTATTTTTGTAAAATAGTGCATCTATAATTGTAATGAGAACTTTATTTGGGTGTGGATATTGTAGCAGGAACCAGTTGTTTTAGAAGACAACATTTGTATTTAAACTCACAGTATGTGTTGTCGTATTTTGCACGACAATTGTATTAATAAAGTTGTAGTTGTTTCTGTACCATGTATTTGGCGACTCAGAATAGGTTGGGTGGATTGGACCTATTTTAGGGGCGTCACAGTTGGTATCAAAGCTTAGGGATATGATCCCTGGCTGAGATGTGAGACTAGAACTAGGAGGGGAGAGACGTGTAAATCCTTCGCTAGTGTGTCCTACCTAAGCTTATTTGTTGGTCGGTCATAATATAGGGATGTTATGTGATATGTTAATTTATTTAATTAACCCTTATTTTATGACAGTATTTAAGAATGGCAGCTGTGAACGTTAACAATGGAGTGTATGAGACTGTGGAAACACCTTTAGTCACCAATCAGGAGAACGTGCAACAGGATGACAATATTCCTCCTGTAAACAACACTAATGAGCAAACAATGAATGATGGGATGTTTAGAAACTTTTTGCAGTTCATGCAAAATCAGACGAGGGAGACTCGTGTACAAAATACGGGTGAAAATGATAGCAACGAGCGGTTTGTCACAACCAAGCAGTTCAAGGAGTTAGGATCACCAGATTTCTGAGGAAAGCCCGATCCGATTAAGGCGAAAATGTGGGTTAAGCAAATTACCATGATATTCGATGTTTTGGGCTGCACGGAGGAACAGAAGGTTCCATTCGCCACCTTTATGTTTCGTGGTGAGGCAGATTACTGGTGGGAATCTATGAAGCGTACCCAGCCTGCCGCACTCAATATGTCTTGAGAAATGTTTCAAAAACTGTTCAATGACAAGTACTTTCCTGAAAGTATTTGTCATATGAAGGAGGTATAGTTTATTAAACTAGAACAAAATAACATGACGGTGTCCTAGTATGAGGCGAAGTTCGCGGAGTTATCTATGTTTGCACCTCATTTAGTAGAAAATGAGGAACGTATAACGAGAATGTTTCTAAGTGGTCTGAAACCTGAGATTCTTCAATACCTTATCTCTCATAAATTTTCTCTATATTCAGATGTTGTCAACAGGGCTCAGTTATTAGAGCGAGATAGTGAGTATGTTCAACTGAGGGACAACAACCAGGGTCATACCGGTGACAGCAATCATCGAAGCAATTATAACCATCGTGGAGAAAATTATCATGCCAGAAATGGTAACCACTTCGGTGGTAATCATGGCCAAGATAATAGAAGAAATAATTCAAGTGAAAATTTTAAGAAGAGAAGATTTAACGATGACGGGAAGACGTCGGAAGCAGCACCAGCACCAGTAACATCAAAAAATTCTAGGGGAGGAGAACAACCGCCAGTTAGATGTTACAGATGCGGAGAAGAGGGACATATAAGTCCAAACTGTTCATAGCCTTCCAAGGTATGTTTTAGTTATGAAAAAGACGGTCACATATCTCGATTTTGTCCTTTAGCGAAATCAAGTCCAGCTGGGACGGTGGCACCAGAGGCGGATACGGACAAGTCAAAGTCAACGGTTCCTGGAAGAGTGTTTGTCGTGACTGGCCAAAATATGAGGAATCCGAACGAAGGTATCATGGGTTAGTTAATTATAAATTCTTGCAAAATCTATACCTTATTAGATACTGGTTCTAACCATTCTTTTATCTCTCCTGCTTGTGCTCAACGTTTAAACTTGACTCTGGAGAAATTAGACTTTAACTTATCTATGGAGACTCCGTTAGGAGAAACTTTCATTACATCCACTGTTTATAAATCTTGTTTGATCCAAGTTGGCACCATCACATTACCTGTTGATCTTATCTCTTTAAAGATACTTGCTTTTGATGTGATTTTAGGGATTGATTGGTTAACTACTCATCATGCCAAAATTGATTACTTTTATAAGGTTGTTAGTTTTCATATTCCTAAGCAACCTGTTATTCGAATTCAAGCAATCAAACCATTGAAGTCAAACACTTTCATATCAAGCCATAAAGTCATTCGTTTATTGAAAAATGAAAGTCAAGCTTTCTTAGCCATGTTATGGATTTAAACAAAAATACGCCAGATTTGAATGATATTTCTGTTGTTAGTAAATCTCCTAACGTATTTCATGAAGAATTTCCTGGCCTACCTCTAGAGCGTGATATTAAATTTTGTATCGACTTTGAACACGGTACAAAATCCATTTCTAAAATCTCATATCGAATGGCTCCTATTGAACTTCAGGAGTTAAAAACCCAAGTACAAGAGTTGGTACTCAAGCCTCTATCTGGTGACTTCCTTTGTGGAATGCACCAAAGCCAGACTCTCCGTAGGGGACTCTATATTTGTGTGGTGGTAAAACGATAGGTGTCATTGTGATGTGCTATCCAAGATTGGGATATGAGTCACAGTTGAGAGCAACCTAAGTCAGTAATTAAAATATCTAGCTTTCTAGGCTTAGTTGGTTACTATCGGAGATTCGTGGAAGGATTTTCTTTAATCGCTACTCCGTTAAATTAGTTAACTCAGAAAGATACAAAATTCATATGGAGCGAGGAATGCGAGAAGATTTTCCAAGAGCTCAAGAGGCAACTCATTTCGGCACCTGTTCTGACCATACCATCCTGGAAAAACAAACGAGGTAGCTGACGCATTGAGTAGAAGATCGTACGCGAGTACGAGTGCAATATTATTGAACACAAAGGCCTATTTTGTATAATTTACAAATGATAAAGATAGAGTTAAAGACTCTAGGGACCCACGTTATGATATTAAATATACGAGTAGAATCGACTTTAATTGATAAAGTTAAAACCACTCAAGCTGCACACTGGAGCTAAAGAATATAAAGAAGAAGGTGCAAGAAGGCGTTATTCTAGAAGTAAGATTCGACGAAGAGAACAAAGTTCAAACCTTCGATTTATTTGAAATCCTCGATCGAGTAGGAACTGTGGCCTATAGACTCACCTTAACACTAAGTATGTCGGGTTTTCATAATATTTTTCACGTATCGATATTACGTAAATATGTAGATGACCCAAACCACATTATTGAGTTAGAACCAGACGAGATAGTCGAAGATTTAACGTACGAGGAGGTACCTGTTAAGATCTTTGATAGGAAAGAGCATGTCCTACTCACAAAGGGTATACCACAAGTCAAGGTTTTGTAGAGGAACCATCCTATTGAAGAAATGACCTAGGAGTTAGAATCAGAAATGAAAGCGAGGTATCCTCACCTTTTTGAAACACCAGGTTCATACGACAATTTCAAGGACGAAATTTCATAAGGGGGAGAGGTTGTAAGACCCCAACTTATTATGAATAAATTAAATTTTCTCTATTTATTATCTTGAAATAATAAGGAGTTCACTTGATATAATACTTTGGTTATGAGTAAAATGTGCAAATTTTAGAAAATAAGCAGGTGGTTATAAAATATTCATTTTTGTCGGGAAATATTTGTTTGGTTGTGGAATATTCTTGTTGTCGGAGAATATTCGTACGACGGCGCAGCCATTCGTGGGCCTCATAACAGAATAACTGTCTGATGAAGAAAATGACAAGTTTGAGTTTTTATAAATAATGGCGCAGTTGTTACCGTTAATACTGTTGGAATACCCGGTGGTTAAAATACAGTAATACGCATGGTTGCACAGTAGCACACGGTATTGCACAATATTTTTGAATTATTGATTCTTACATATGAAGACACTACTCAATAATTGTTACAGTAATTACGGTTCAATATTTTATTTTATTGGTTCAATAATTGTTACGTTGATAGTTTATATTATTGTTGTTTCAATAATTGTCACTGCATAGTATTTTCTATTATCCGATCAATAATTCATATTATTTGAATAATATTATTAGATAGTATTATTGGCAATGTCTAGGAAGTTCTGTCTAAGGAGAGGTTTGGTCACCTAATTGCGCGCAAGTAAGGAGAAATCCTTATTAGAAAGCCTCCTCTTTCCTGGGAACGGTCTGGTTGTCATTATTGTAATTCTGTAATATTATTTATGAATAATTATTTATTGATTTATATGATAAGGAAATATTTATTTTATATGGATATAAATGATGGATTTATTTATGTGGTTATAAATGATGGAATTAATGTTGAAGTGTTTTATCAGTATTTTGTCGGAATGAAGGTATTAAAAATCAAATCACTGTTCTTGAGATATATTGCATAAGTTATAATTTTTAATCCGACCGTTGGATCATTGTGATTTTTGGATATGTTATACATATATAAGTTGAGTATATGTCCATAAATTTTGAACCGTTAAAAATGAACGTATGTTTTGTTATGAATTTTAAGAGGTGACTGATTCGGAAATTGGGTTTATAAATGATTTTTTGTGGAAAATTCTAGAATGAGTGGGCCCCACTTGTGGTTGGTGAAGAAATGTGCTGAATTTTATTTTAAATATGGTGGGTGGCAATAGTAGCAGGTAAAGCAATCAGGTAGCAGGTCAAGTCTGTTACGGCGTGCTAACATTTTCCTATAAATAGAGGGCTAAGTTAGAATTGAAAATCACACCAGAAACATAAGTTTTCTCTCTTTCTCTCTCTATATTATCGAGCGTATTTTGTGAGTAATTAGATACTTTAAGAGTTGTAATTCAGTACAAGTTTCATTCAGCATCACATCTGACCTTTCATTCCAAAGTACTGTTTCTTTGATGTAAGGGATGTTACTTTCTTCTTAAATGATATTATTTTCTTTAATATCATTATGCTGAGATATTGTTATGAAGTTTGTTGTGGAATTTCTACCTTTTTGTGTCGAGGTTACTATTCACGTATACGACACTATTCACCAAAAAATGAAATTTTCTCTTTTTCGTCCCAGATGTCTTTTATGATTACTATCTTTGATTGTATCCATGTTTTGATCTTTATTTTTGAATTTTAATTCACAATTGGTTATTATGGAGTATTATTAAATTTGGATAAACTGAAATACGAATCCCTAATATTTGTCCTTCTGTCTCACTGGATTCGTTCTCTAAAATGTTTTTCATCATCCTCAGTCCTTAATGGTGATACTCGATGAATATCTTTGGCCTGTATTGCAAGGATGAATAATTACCTGATGAATATCTTTGGTCCGTAGTGTAAAGATGAACAGGTGTTGAGATGAACATAACTAACTGGTGATACAAATAAATATCTTTGGCCCATAGTGCAGAGATGAATATTTGATGCAAGATGTATATTGATTGATGTTACAGGGATAAATTATTGACGATGGACTTTTAAATTCATAGATGATAGTAGATTTTATTCTCTACTTTACTCTTCTAATGAATTGTTATTTTCGCTGCAGTTGTTGATCTAAAACTTGTTGTCTATTATATTCTATCAAATTTTTCCCTATTGGAGACTAAGGATAATTTATTGTATATTATATTAGTCATAATATTCTTTACTGGACTAGTTGAGCTCACCCTTTTTCTTTTTGTTTTATTTTTCCTCTCAAGAAGCGAGAACATAGCAGGAACCAGTCGGGGTATAGAGTGATGGTCCTAGACAATTATTTTAGCAATCCTCACTATTTTTGTAAAATAGTGCATCAATAATTTTAATGAGAACTTTATTTGGGTGTGGATATTGTCTAGAAGACAACATTTGTATTTAAACTCACAGTATGTGTTATCGTATTTTGCACGACAATTGTATTAATAAAGTTGTAGTTATTTCTGTACCATATATTTGGCGATTCAGAATAGGTTGGGTGGATTGGACCTATTTTGAGGGTGTCACAGCTACAGCTTGTAGCGATTGTGACAATTAAAATGGATCCCTTTTTAATTGTCTCAGCCGTTATAAGTTGTTGTGTCATGACTTTTTTGATTGCTCCCAGCAATCGGTTGCCATTGATATGGACCCTATATATATAGTCCGCTTCTTCAGCGAACTGGAAGGAGCGAACTAAGAATGGACCGGTTATAGCGACGGGTTTTTCCGTCTCTATAGCATAGAAAGCCGTTTTTATGCTATATCGAAGGGAAAACCCGTCACTATAGCCGGTTCGCTCTTAATTCACTCCTTCTAGTTCGCTGGAGAGAGCCGGGCTATATATATATATATATATATATATATATATATATATAAGAAATGATCCATGGAAAATGTTAGTTCTGGGCACTATTTCAACTAACTGTTATCCAGCCGTCCAATGGAAGATCTAAGGGGCTGGTGTGAGACCCCAAATTTTATGAATAAAAATTTAAATTTCTTGAAATATTTTTTTGAATATTTAGGTGTGGATTTGATATAATGTTATAGTTGTGGGTAATATTTATAAATTTTGCACAGTAAACAAGTTGTTATATAATATTCGTTTTAACAGAGAATATTCGTACGATGACACAATCATTGGTGGACTCCACAACGGAAGTATTGTCGTAGTTAGAAAATGACAGAATTATCATTTTATAAAAATAACGGCGAAAGTTTTACCGTTAAAACTGTTGAACTATTCGGTAGTAAAAGTACAGTAATATGCGTGGTTGCATAGTAGCACACGGTATTGATTATTGATACTTACGTAAGAAGTCACTCAGCTATATTCAATTATTGCTACAGTAATTGCTGCATCATATCTCTCATATTATTGATTCAATATCATCTGTATAATATATTATATTATTAAATCAATAATTGAGACGACAAAGTTATTCATATTATTATTCGCAATATTGACAATGTCTAGAAGTTCTGTCAAGGAGAGGTTAGATAATCTAATTGCGCGCCAATAGGGAGAAATCCTTATCAGAAATCCCCCTCTTTCCTGGGAACGACCTGGTTGTTAAATATTGAGAGTTATAATATTAATGATGAATAAGTTCGTGTTGATTAAAGATGAAATTAATAGTTCCATTGTGTTAGAATTATTAGTGTTAGTAAAAATCGACATTTATTGATCTCTGGAGGTTATATTGATCAATCGGGTAATTAATCGAATAAATGAGTAATTAATTGCTATTAATTCACATGATTATAATTATTTGTTCACATGTGTGTACTATTGATTTACATTCTTGTACTATTAAGGGAGGTGGTGCATGCAAGATTGATAATACTTGCATGACTAAGTGAAAAATAGAGGTATAGATGAATGTACTATACTGTAAATTATATTTTCACATGTCTAGAACTATTGATTCACATGATTTACTATTAATTCACATGATTTACTATTAGGGGATGTGGTGCAAGTTTGATAATACTTGCAGGACTAAATTAAAAATAAAAGAAAAGAGGAAGATATTATATTGTAATATTCTGAGCCCCAAAATGTGCAATTATCGAAACTATATTTTCCTATAAATAGAAGCTCATTCCTTCATTATTCTTCACTAATTCACTAAAGCTAAAGAGTAATTATTATAGAGAGAAATTATAGAGAGAAAGAAGAAGAGAAGTCTGCTAACTCACTATTCCAGTATCCAGTCTTCTTCTGAGATAACGGGTATTATTTCTTTCGTATTCATGAAAGGTTTTCATCACTTTTATCACTGAGACTCAGCTTAATAAATAATCCACATCATCCCTGCACTATGGCCAATGATATTCATTAGGGTCACGACCACAAATTATCCATGCACTACGGGCCAAAGATATTCATGTATTCATCAATGGTCATGATCATGTGAATAACTGTCCATCAATGCACTACGGGCCAATGAGGAATTTTACCACATCATTTGTAACATTACGGTCATGATTACACCGAATAATCCCTGGTCATAATCATACCAAGTCCATCTATGCACTACAGGCCACATATGACTTTCAAAAAAATATAAATACGAGGATGATAACAATGATATAAGAATTCAATAAAACAAGTTCAAGAATTAATTTATTCAGGAACTAATAACGTCCAAATTGTCAACATGATACTTCTTTGTAAAGTAAATTTCAAGAATGCTCAGAAGAATATTTTCATGAAAAGATACTGGATGAAGAACAAATATCAATGATATTCCACTAATTTCATGGAGTATAGAAGTCAAAACTTTAACCAACCGAGTATAATAAAGAATAGAATAACAAAAGAAATCACCATGCATGCGGTACTTTGCATAGACATGTTATTCCAAGAGAATAATAAATAACGGAACCAGGTCAGGCAAAATTCGCACTGACAGAATGTTCCAACATAATAATAAAGACGAAACCAGGTCCGGCGTAAAACGCATAGACAGGATATTCCAACAGAATAATAAAGACGGAATACAGAAGAATCTCACCAAGTATAGGGTAGCCCGCGTATACAGGTTATTCCAATAGAATAATAAAGATGGAATAACAGAAGTTTTCTTCATGAATACAAAAGAAATAACTGTTGTTGTAAGAAAACTCCACCAATGGTAAGAACTTGTCCTAACTTCCCTTGAAGTGAAGGACACAGAGTCTTAATAAATCTTCGAGAATTTGAATAGTCCTCTTTGATTGTCCGTCTGTCCGTCTGAGGATGATATGCTGAACTAAATCATAAATCTGTGCCCATAGTTTTTTACAAACTAACCCAAAATCGTGAAGTGAATCTTGGGTTTCGATCAGAAACTATGGATACTGGCATACCATGCAGTCTTACAATCTCGTTTATGTACATACGAGCAAGACGTTCAAGTGTATAAGTTTCTCGTATTAGTAAGAAATGAGCAGACTTGGTCAATCTATCAACAATGACCCAAATTGCATCTATGCCTTGAGAAACCTTGGAAAGACCAGTAACGAAATCCATGGTAATGTGCTCCCACTTCCATTCTGGAATTTCAAGTGGTTGCAATGGACCTTTTGGTACTTGATGCTCTGCCTTGACTCGTTGACAAGTTAAACACCTTGAGATAAACAGCGCTATCTCTCTCTTCATATTGCTCCACCAAAATGTATGTCGAAGATCACAATACATTTTGGTACTCCCAGGATGGATTGCAAACGGTTTGTTGTGCGCCTCCACCATGATTTTATACTTTAAATCAGGGTTGTTAAGAACACAAAGTCTGGAGTTGACTCAAAGTATTCCTTCTTCATCGATTCTTGCTTTCGGCATAGCACCTTCTTGTACTTTCTTCCTCATACGCATCAGCTCCAGGTATGTAGCTTGAGCAGCTTTAACTTTATCGATTAAATTCGGTTCTACTCGTATATTCGCCATCATCACGTGGGTCCCTAGAGTCTTTATCTCTATCTCCATCCTCTGCAAGTCATACAAAATGGGCCTTTGCGTTGACAATATCGCACTCGTACCCGCATATGAGTCGCCAAATACATCACCCATCTTGACGCCCCCAAAATAGTTATACATCACCCGTCTTGAGTCGCCAAATATATGGTACAAAATTCAAATACAACTTAATTATACAACAGTCGTGTAAAATACGACAAAATACATGCTGTGAGTTTTAATACAAATATTGACTTATAGACAATATCCACTCTCAGAATAAGTCCTCATTACATTTATTATCATACTATTTAACAGAATAGTGAGCACTACTAATGCTATCATCTGGACCGTCACTCCGATTCCCGACTAGTCCCGGCTATGTTCTCATTTTCTGAAGATAATAGTGAAAGAAAGGGTGAGCTCAACTAGCTCAGTAAGAAATATTATGACTAAGATAATACAAAATAAATTATCATTAGTCCTCAAAAGTGTTAAACTGTTAAAAATATAATAGACATCAAGTTTAACTGTAGCGGAACATGCAATCCATTAAAAGAGTCAAGTAGAGAATAAAATCTACTATCTTTTATGATTTAAAAAGGTTTTTCATCACTTTTATTGCTGAGACTCAGCTTAATAAATAATCCACATCATCCCTGCATTACGGCCAAGGATATTCATTAGTATCACGACCATAAATTATCCATGCACTACAGGCCAAGAATATTCGTGTATTCATCAATGGTCATGATCATGCCAACAACTGTCCATCAATGCACTACGGGCCAATGAGGAATTTTACCACATCATTTGTAACATTGCGGTCATGATTATACCGAATAATCCCTGGTCATAATCATACCAAGTCCATCTATGCACTACAGGCCACATATGACTTTCAAAAAATATAAACATGAGGATGATGACAATGATATAAGAATTCAATGAAACAAGTTCAAGAATTAATTTATTCAGGAACTAATAACGTCCAAATTGTCAACATGATACTTCTTTGTAGAGTAAATTTCAAGAATGCTCAGAAGAATATTTTCATGAAACGATACTGGATGAAGCGCAAATATCAAGGATATTCCACTAATTTCATAGAGTATAGAAGTCAAAACTTTAACCAGCTGAGTATAATAAAGAATGGAATAACAAAAGAAATCACCAGGCATGCGATAGACCGCACAGACAGGTTATTCTAATAGAATAATAAATAACGGAACCAGGTCATGCGTAAACGTACAGACAGGATATTTCAACAGAATAATAAATAATGGAACCAGGACATGCGAAAATGCACAGACAGGATGTTCCAACAGAATAATAAATAACGAAACCAGGTCATGCGTAACGCACAAACATGATGTTCCAACAGAATAATAAAGAATGGAATAACAGAAGAATTTCATCATGTATGCGGTACTTCGCATAGACAAGTTATTCTAACATAATAATAAAGAATGGAATAACAGAAGTTCTCTTCATGAAGACGAAAAAAAGAAATAATACCTGTTACCGTAAAAGAAGAGTATTTCGACTGGTAGGGCGAGGATATTCTTGAGGAATACTTGCACCACACTCAAAGCTTCTTAAAACTTTAAAGAAATACGCTCAAGATTATAGAAGAATTCTCGGAACTTCTGGTGTAGTTTTTTATTCTAACTAAGCATCCTATTTATAGGAGAATGGAAAGGATACTATTTGAGAAAAAATCACGGACGCAAATGCGATGCAATTCACGGATGAAATTTTGATAACCTACGGTTGCAAAATTATAACCTTCCTCCAATAAGAACAATCAAGCAAATATATATATATATATATATATATATATATATATATATATATATATATATATATATATATATATAAACCCACACATGCTTAAAAGAAAAATTCACCCCTCACCCCCGTGAACAACTTTTGAAAAGAAACTTCCCATAAATTGCCAAATTCATCCATCACCCACCCACATATTTGACAACTTGATAACATATATAAATATATTAATGTACTCCCTTAATTCCACACATGCAAAAATCAATTATATATATACATAATCTATATACTCCCTCTTTTGTATGTTAACTCATTCCCCCCCATTTCCAAACATTTCATTTCTCCAACCCATCTAATTTTTCCATACGTGGGCCCCACATGTTGTGACACCCCCAAATCCAGGTACTTCATTCCCATAGGATCTGGTGTTCACATAATCAAACATTCATATCTAACTACCCAATCACAATAAAACTGGATAAATAAAACCTTTCCCATTAAAGGGTTACATAATAAAATCTCCCAGGTTATCTAACCTTTAATTACAATCATTCAAATGCGGAAATTAAATAAACTTCATTAAAACCAAGTCTAAGATCATCATAATAAAAATTTAACATCTCAATCAAAGTAAAATTACAAGTCTTCATCACTTGCACATTTTTCCCTTCTCTTCTTTAGCTGCAATGAGTTTTAAAATATGCAAGAGTGAGCAAAATAATTTCTCACTGGATACAATATGAAATCAACAGAAGTATAGTAATAATAACTGCCAATAATAGGCCCATTAACAATGATAGTACTCTATCATCAATAATCAAAAACTGACAAAATGTAGAATAACTATAACTGAGGGTCATAAGACCATGAACTATGCCCATAGTTGCGAGTAATCATTCAACTCCAACTTTAACAGTCATAAAACTATAAGGACTCCTCGTACTTAGGGGGATCAGCCCTTCGTACCATGTATTGTGCACAAATATTTAACACTACGTGTAAGTTATCCCCTAATAATAATAATAGGGTTGTTCATCTCAGTATTTGGAGTACAAGTTTGCACCAAAGAGAGTTTGGTTTGAATAAGCTTTCAAGGGTAATTTGAAGTTCAACGATCATCAACTAGAGGGCTAGTTGAATTAATAACATCATATTATAGAATAATCATAATTGAATCAACATGGTAAACCAAAATCACGCTTTGGGAATAATCTATAAGCATATATTTTGAATAATTATAACATGCCTTGCTTGAACAATATTAAGTCAAGGTTAAATTAGGATTGGGTACTAAGCATGCATAACAGTTTGAACGATGAAATTGCTCAACATTAGTATAAATAGTTGTGCATGCTAAACAACAAGTTAAATACAAAAATAATTTGTCAACATTAAACCAAAGTTTAGAAAGCTTGCATCATTCATAAGGTAATCGAATTGAAACAATAAATAGTTCAACAAGATAAAGAATTAGAAATCTTGCATTATTATATTATGAACAATAATTGATTTCAATTACAAAAGTAGAGTTAGAGAACTTGCCTTAATCGTAGGCTAAACCAAATCAATACGAATCACAATATCCTATAAACATATGTCATCATGACATAATTAGTCATTACCATCTTACAAACATAACTAAATACGTTCATCATTTAAAATTGGATTTTTTAAATCACATAATCGAGTTATAACACAAGTTAATTGTTAATAACATACCTATTCATAGTATAGAAATACTAAAATCAACATTTAGCAGTCCTACTATCATCACATAACTTTTTTTAAAATTTCGTGAAAGTACACAGTCAGACCATTCTGCTAACTCGCGCCGCGGCGCCATAGTTTACACTGTGGGTCGCGCTGCGTCGTGAGCATGGCGCTGCGACGCAGGAACAAAGGTATAAAGCGGCGCTGCGGCGCAAAACTAACACTGCTGGGCCGCGACGCGGCGCGAAACTGCAGTTTTGACTGACAGCTTCGACAACAGTGCAGGAAAAAGCCAATTTTGGCCTACAAGCTCTTTTCTAGCAGACTAAATAGCATATAATTCATACAAAAAATTTATGTAAACAAAATTCAAGAACTCCTAACATGTTTCTATCAATACAACAACATAAACAACAAATTTAGCACATTCAATTTCACTGTTTTTGATAAAAACTCACTTTTTGATATTTCAATGAAAATCAACACTGTAAATTTTGTTTTTTAACCAAAACCAATAATTCAAAGTGTCTTTATCAATGATTATACATAATCTAACAAATTAAACGTTCAATTTATCAACTAAACCACTAATTCACCCTTAATTTCAACTTTAAGCTAAACAATTTATTTTCTTAAAAACTCTCTGTAAAAACATTTTCTTTACAAATTACATATATATCATCAATTCATTGTTTATAATCATATATAACCTATGAAAATAACTTTACAACAATGGTTTATCATATGAACACACATAAAATCAACAATTATCCTATCACAAGAATTTCACAGAGAAAAATAGGAGAAGGGAAAGCTAAAGGAAATAGGAGAATACCTTGATTGTAGAAGATGATGGCTATCCCTTTTGATTATCAAACCTTTTTTTTTCAATTCTTTTCTCAACTCTCTAGCCTTCTTTCCTCTCTTCTTTTCTTCTTCTTTCTTTGTGTTTTTGTTTTTCTTCCTAACTCTAGAGCATACTAACAACTAACGTATATAGCATATAATATATATATTAATTATATAACATAACTCTAATTTACTGACATCAGTTATATTATTTTGAAAACCAAAAGCCATAAGGCTTGTTTGGCTAACCACTAATAAAATAGCACATTAATCCTTACACCCTGTTTGGTAAAACTCAAATAGAATAAAGTCTTAATAAGCAACATGCCTTGTTTGTCAAAACTAAATTAAACTCCCTTAATTTATTTTAGTAACTCCTTTATAACAAGGTTATTTATCACACATTAATTTAATTAAATTAATCATAATAACAATTTATTAAATCACTTCATCACATAAATCAATACCACAAAATTATAATTTTCTATATAATTATAACTTTATTTAATCAACTAACACATCCTTTTAAATTTACAAATTCCAATAAAAAGAATAGTAATTCAATTAATCAAAATTCTCTAACTTAATAATTAAATTAAATTAGAAAAATAATTAATTTTTCTTAATTATTTATTTAACAAATAATTAACCACATCAATTCAAATTTGAACAATTATTTATTCCATAATAAACACATCCATTAAATATTTAAATAATTTAATAAATATTTAATATAACAATTAAAATTCTAGAATGTTACACATGTGGGGTTATTTTATAAAAAGATAATTCTGTCGTTTTCTTACTATGACAATACTTCCGTTGTGGGGTTCATCAATGATTGTATCGTCGTACGAATATTCCCCGACAAAAAGAATATTTCCCGACCAAACGAATATTTTATAACAACTTACATACTTTGCAAAAAATTTTACATATAACTCTTAACTTTAACCTTTTATCAATTTAACCATTTACGAAATAAAATAATAATTATAAAAAAATTGAATACTTTCATTTTATAAAATTCGGGGTCTTACAACTAAGCTATATTTTATTGGGAAAAATATGTGAGTTATGATAACGGTTTTTTGGGTTAAGAAACCGTCGCCATAATTATTTTGGGTTATGGCGCTGGATGAACCGTCATCATAATCCAAAAAACTCGTCATAGCCCGACTATATAATACACAACTGTGTGTGTGTGTGTGTGTATATATATATATATATATATATATATATATATATATATATATATATATATATATATAACTGATCAGGTCCGGACTCCCGGACCTGATCAAATCCGGACCCAATTTTTTTTTTTTATAGAACAACTAAAAAATTTTTTTATGGAACTGAAATTTTTCCATAATACAGTGTTTTGGGTGTGTTTTTAATACATACACCAACCAATGTATGTACAGTCTGCCCAGACTGTACAGACATGTTTTGTTATAGGCATCCAAATCACGCCCAAAACACTGTATTATGTAAAAATTCCAATTCCATAATTTTTTTTAGTTGTTTCAAAAAAAAAAAAGTTCCGGATTTTAAACCTGTCCGGATTCCCTGACAGGATCCGGCCTCCCGGACAGGATCCGGCCTCATATATATATATATATATATATATATATATATATATATATATATATATATATATATATATAGCCCTATTTAATTAATGCCCCGTTACATGTCTATCCAAAATTATTAAATTAAATTCCCCATGTATGTACAACATTTCGCTCAAAAGTTGTAAATCATTTATTACAATAAACACTGTATCGTACTAGTAGTAATAAAGGACAAATAGTAATGTAATTAAATATTTAATACTTCTTCCGTCGGATTTTATTTATCTTAAATGAATTTTAACGGTTGAATTGATTAATTTTAAAATTAATAATTAAATAAATAGATTAATAATAATTGATAATCTATTTGATGTACTTTCTTATGATAATAATTTTTTAATTATCTAATAAAAATTTAAGAATAAATTTTGATTCTAAATATGGTCACAAATTTGATCATAAAAATTAATTAGAACAAATAAAATTGGAAGGATGAAATATTATTTAATATTAAGTAACATTGAACCATAAATATTTTACAATTTCTAAGTCACCGTACTTGTAAAGAAGATATTTCAAATTTAAATTTATAATTAGGGGTAATGATATCTTACTTTGATGATTAAGATTGAGACAATATATAGGTTTCAATTTCTGATTCTTGTTATTTGTTTTTCTTTGTTGCAAGACTTTTTTCTCCTTAGTTGTGAGACTTGTATTCTTACTTAATGTTGGGGGGTTATTGCGTTAGATATGTGATGTATTCAATTTCTAGTGGTATATATATATATATCAAAAACGATCTGGTCCGAGCGTCCAGATGTTACCAAAATACGAACTTTTCATGCTAAACGTGAGATACATCCGACACAGACCTTTTTGGAAGAAAAAAAAGTTGCGGATCCCTTTTTGGGTAAAAAAAAGGACAGAGACCATCTTGCTTCTTCTCAATCGCGAATTCATGCATCTCGCCGGACGAAATTTGGCTCATTCTCTTTCGGCGAAAATCTGTTACACATCTCGCCGGACGAATTCGAAAGCAAGTTCGTCGGACGAATTCAAAAGCAAGTTCATCGTCTCCCAATGTATTTTTTAATTTTCTAACTAAATGAATGAAATTTAGGGTTTGTGTGTAATCTTATTGTATAGGATTTTGTAATTTTGAGTTGATTGTTGGATTCGCCTCCACCCGGATGGGTTTCTGCTGCTCACAGATTACTTCTATTCCTGTATCAAGTTTGCTTAACCCTTTCAGTAATTATGGTTTAACCATGTCCAAATTCTATGATTTTGATGTCGTTGATTGTAAGCAAGCAAGACGGACAAATTCTAATAGTCCATTGGGGGAGCTTTTTGATGCCGGTGATTTTATTTTCATGTGCTGTTTTACAAATCCCTTGCTCTGTCTCTCTCTGTCCGTCTTTTTTGTTTCCTTTCCTCCTTTACTTTTCCTAACGTTTACAAAGGCAAAGATTTGTTGTAGTAGTATTAATTAAGTAGTGTAAATTTAAAGTCTTGGGGCCTGATTGTATTGCAAATATCTCTTTCAGGTTGAATTGTTGTTGTAACTTTCTTTCTTAGACCTTAGTTTTATTTTTTAATTTGCTTAACCCTTTGAAAAGCGGTGTTTCAATAACTTATCAATATTTGTTAGAAGAGACTTTAAGCAGGAAACATACTCAACTTTCTAATACAGACTCAACATACTTTTGAATAAACACCAATTAGAAACTTCACAGTCATTCACAGTGATTCTTTCAATAGTCCTTCACAGTGATGGTCTTTTATGGCCTATAGCTTATTGATTATAAGTTGTATACTTGTTGTGTTTGCAGAATGCAACATTGTGTAGAAGAGATAGAAATGGTATCATCTGGTAATTCTTCTCAACAACTTTACACTCCGCAAGTTAAAAACGAGCTGATACCAAAAATTGGGCAACCACTACAAGAAAACCGACTAATTTCGATGGAACTATCCGTCAGACATAAGCCTATTCAGTTGAAAATAAACTATTTTCGACAAAAATATTCGTCAGATATTCGGTCGTAACTAACTGCGTCGAAAATAAAAACTGTTGAAAATTTCGTCGGACTTTCATTATCCTCGACGAAAGTATCTCTGACGGATGTTCGTCGAACATTAACTATCTTCGACAGAATATATAGGACGAAACTTTTCGTCGAATTTAACGGATGACTATTTTCGAAAGACCTATTCCTTCGGACTTATCCTATCTCCGACCGAAAACTAAAATAATCAGATATTTATTAAAATTGTCTGATTATTAACTTCGACGAAATTTGCGTCGGAGATAGAGTTATTACGACAGATATATTCCGCCTCAATTACCGTATGTTCGACTGAAAATTAGGACATTGCGCCATTTATTAAAAATTGATTATTTGCTAACTCCGAGGGACGTTCCATCGAGCATACCCTATTCCGCCGGAATTAACAATTTTTTTTAAATACGGATTTTAAAAGTTCAGTTTCCAGGTGTTTAAACCCATTAACGTACCTGTAACCTGTCATAACCTAATACACAGTAATATAAACATGTATCACACATTCAAATATGTAATGTAGCACTGAAACGTAATCTTCAACTCATTATCATTCACATTCACATTCAAATATCCACCAAAACGTATTATAAGTTAACCAATTACAAATATAATCTAATGTTCCATAAATGTTAAACAATATAATTTACAATACTTGTACAGACGCAATTATACAATACAATATATAAAAAAGTTCTACAATAAAATGAATATATACAAATGAACTATAAACTAGTAAAAGTATCATCATCGGGCGGAGGTGAACGACGCTGCTCCGGTGTATGGAAATCAGCGTCGTGCTCCTGCTCATCATCCCCAGCCTGTTCGCCATCGCCACCTTGTTGATAGAATCTAAATATATAAATCATTTGTCCGTATATATATATATATATATATATATATATATATATATATATATATATATATATATATATATATATATATGAGAATTAACAAACTAGCCTTAATTGAAAAACATAAACAATAAGAATACCTGAGTAGGTGGGGGCGGACGAAAAGCCTCCTCCAAGAGGGTAATCACCATCCGGAGCATCTCGGCGCTCCAAGCGACGAACTGCTCTCGTGGTAATCTCGTACTCTCTGCAAAGGCCCCTGCTATATTATCCTGAGAAATCTGGTGAAGACGAGAACTGGAAGGCAACTGCTGACGCCGAGATACCGGATCGATACGGAACCTATCTGACACGGCCCCTATCAGCCGCCGAAAAGATATCGTCATCCAAGCCAGCGCCCGTATGAGATGGTCCGACATGTGCTCTCGGACGCTGGCGCTGGCTAGAGCCTATAAAGAGATACAAATTTGATTACTAATAATAATTTATATAATGTGATAAATTCGGATAATTTCGTGAAATATAAAAAAATATTACCTCCAGGAAGTGTATAAGCGGGTATCCTCAGCAGACCCAACACTCGATATCTTTCGGTACTGCTAGTAGGGGGATCTTGAGACGCGACCCATAGTCTCAGCTCCTCATCCCGATCTAATACAAATCGAAAAGAGGGGTGGCGGAATCTAACGGCTCAGAACCCCTCCTAATAGTCTCTAGCTCAGCTATACGCTCGCCCCGTAACCTCTAAAATCGATCATGTAATGTATTCCGTATACGTATGTTAATTATATCAATTTATTTATGATTGAATATTATTAAAAACTAAATAGTTAGATGAGTTTTACCCGTATAGCTAAAGCTGCCTAAGACAAAGCATGCTCATCCTTAGGCGTGTGGGATCGATCCTAAAACTCTAGAATGGTAGGATCTCGGCACAAGGTCCTCCCCAATGCCTAATAAAGACATTCATAAAACAGGTCTTAAGTATTTGTGTGAGAACTTGACACATAAATATCTAAATACATGCACTTACCGTCTTCGCCTCCTCGAACGATTGAGAACCAGTGGTGTGTACTATCCGGAGCTGACCACGATTCTTCTTCGCCTGCTCAGACTTTTTCTTGAAGTCATTAGCCTCCTAGTGCTTTCACATAGCCTCCTAAGCTAAATCGGAGACTATGCAAGGCTGATGATCTCTAATGGTGGTCCCGGGCTGGTCCACAACTGCTCGGACTACCTCATATCGCATCTCATACATCCATCCAAAGTAATTCGCAGCGACATGATGTTCAATCACATCATCGTCTGCTGACTAAGAGATGCTCGGGTCAAATCGATAATAAACTGATAAAAAAGATTATTTAAAATTAAGAACAATTGATTTCGTCATCCCAATACAAATATGTAGTGATAATATGCTTAACTTACGTGGAACTCCCGCAAGACGGTCTGCATAAAAGTGGCATCGTAACTCGTATACTGACTGAACCGCATGCACCCTCTCAGGAGATGCGTCAAACAGATCGCGTGTAGGGTGTGCTTAGCCACCGGGTCTAGTATACTATAAAAAAAAGTATAACAATATATGTTATGTGAATTGTGTTTTGTAATAACTAATAGAAATATTACGAATATATTAACACTTACTGCTGGGAAACGACATCCACCGGTACTGTAAGTGGCACTACCGGCGGACGACCAAAGATACCGAGGTTCGTCCCTCGGTGTCATCGACGAGGTGCATCTGTAATAATTGTATTTAACATAGTTCTTCAATAATGATTGTAATTATATATGTAGCTTGAGATATATTTAAATCCTAGTTAAGATAACTTTCTCGCGCCTGAAGAAGAGCCTCCATCGTTGCTACAGTCTCCAGTACCAGATCGCCCACCACCTCGGTGACCTCCACCGCTATGTCTAGCCATGAATATCCTACTGCAATAACAGAATTGGTAGATTACAAATATATAAGGTTTAACAATATATGGTAAGTATTAATATGAATGCTCATTATCAATTACGCACATCATCAAACCAATCAGAATCAACGTGTATATCATTCTCGGATGCCAACTCATATGTTGAGCCGTATAAGATGACACGAATAGCCGATGAAGTCTCAGCGCAAGTGGAAAGTACCGTAAGATTTTTCTGGGAACATGTTTCTCCTTCCCCCCACGTTTTGTAACCTTGTAGTGCGATAAGCTGCATATATCACATTGTCCCTTATCTTTGTCCTCCCCATAGTATAACATGCAATCCTGCTCACAAACATTGATTTTTTGATACCCCATATTTAACCCATTGACCATCTTCTTCACTTCATAATAATTCACAGGAAGAATATGATCCTTGGGTGAGAACTGTCCAATTATAGCGAGCAAATCGTTGAAACCTCTCTCACTACAGTCGTGCTCATTCTTGAAGTGTAAGAGCTTCGTCACTGCAGAAAGCTTGGTGTTCGTATCATTTCCCGGATACAACGCGATCCTAGATTCTGATAGCAACTTGTAAAAGGCAGCAGTTGTATCATTTGGCACTTGCTTCGTACTACTTGAAGAAGGTTAATATTCAGCCCAGTCAATAGTAGTAGGTGTAAGACCCCAACTTTTATGAATAAAAATGAATTTTCTATAAATATTATTTTTGAATATTATGGAATAAATTTGATATAATATTATAGTTGTGGGTAATATTTATAAATTTTACAAAGTACGCAAGTTGTTATATAATATTCGATTGGTCGAGGAATATTCATACAACGGCACAATCATTGGTGGACCCCACAACGGAATTATTATCTGATTGAGAAAATGACAAAAATATTTTTTATGAAAATAACGACAGAAGTTTTACCGTTAACTGTTGAAACACACGGTGTTAAAAGTACAGAAATACACGTGGTTGCATAGTAGCACACAGTATTGATTGTTGATGCTTACGTGAGAAGTCACTTAATTTTGTTCAATTATTACTTCAGTAATTATTATATAGTATCTCACGTTAATTGATTCAATTATTGTTGATATTTTATAATTGAGATGATGAAATTATTAATATTATTATTTGTAATATTAACGATGTCTATAAGTTCTGTCAAGGAGAGGTTTGGTCACCTAATTGCGAGCCAATAGGGAGAAATATTTATTAGAAAACCCCCTCTTTCCTGGGAACGACCTGGTCGATTAATAGTGTGAATAATAATACTGATGATGAAGTTTTATTTTATTAGCATTATTAATGTAATAAAACAGAATTTTTTTATATAAAATAGGATACTTTTATAAAGTTATTCGTTTTATTAGGCTAATAGTAAAATCTTTTTATATAAAACAGAATACTTTTATAAAGTTATTTGTTTTATTAGACAATAATTAGAATATATTATATTTTATTATGCATAGTATTTGCATAGTACCTGCATAGTGTTTACATAGCAAAATCTTTTTATATAAAACAGAATACTTTTATAAAGTTATTCGTTTTATTAGATTATAAATAGAATATATTATATTTTATTGTAAACCAATCTGGACAGTCCGTTTAAAGTAAATCAATCTGGACCGTTCATGGATTGGTTACTATTCAGTCCATTCTTCTATAAATAGAAGCTCATTCCTGCATTATTTATTACGAATTCTCTGAAACTCTAGAGAGAGAAACTATAGAGAGAAAGAAGAAAAGTATTCTGCTACTTCACTACTTCTCTATCCAGTTTCTTCTTTATGAGGTAAGGGGTATTATTTTCTCATATTCATGAAGAGAACTTCTGTTATTTTATTCTTTATTATTCTGTTGGAATAACCTGTATACGTGGTCTACCCTATACTTGGTGAAATTCTTCTGTTATTCCATTATTTATTATTCTGCTAGAATAACCTGTCTATGCGAAGTACCGCATACATGGTGAAATTCTATTGTTATTCCAATTCTTTATTATACTCAGTTGGTTAAAGTTTTGACTTCTATACTCCATGATATTAGTGGAATATCCTTGATATTTGCGCTTCATCTAGTATCTTTTCGTGGAAATATTCTTCTGAGCATTATTGAATTTTACTCTACAAAGAAGTATAATGTTGACAATTTGGACATTATTAGTTTCTGGATAAATTAATTCTTGAACTTGTTTTATTGAATTCTTATATCATTGTCATCATCCCCATGTTTATATTTTGTTGAAAGTCATATGTGGCCTGAAGTGCATAGATGGACTTGGTATGATTATGACCAGGGATTATTCGGTATAATCATGACCGTAATGTTACAAATGATGTGGTAAAAGTCCTCATTGGCCGTAGTGCATTGATGGACAGTTGTTGGCATAATCATTACCATTGATGAATACACAAATATCCTTGGCCCGTAGCGCATGGATAATTTGTGGTTGTGATACTAATGAATATCCTTGGTCGTATTGCTGGGATGATGTGGATTATTTATTAAGCTAAGTCCCAGCGATAAAAGTGATGAAAAACCTTTTATATCATAAAAGATAGTAGATTTTATTCTCTACTTGACTCTTTTAATGAATTGCATGTTCCGCTGCAGTTAAACTTGATGTCTATTGTATTTTATCAGTTTAACATTATTGAAGACTAATGATAATTTATTATGCATTATCTTAGTCATAATATTTCACTAAGAGAACAGTGAAAGAAAGGGTGAGCTCAACTAGCTATGACTAAGATATTGCAGAATAAATTATCATTAGTCTTCAATAGTGTTAAACTGATAAAATACAATAGACATCAAGTTTAACTGGAGCGGAACATGCAATCCATTAAAAGAGTTAAGTAGAGAATAAAATCTACTATCTTTTATGATTTAAAAGGTTTTTCATCACTTTTATCTCTGGGACTCAGCTTAATAAATAATCCACATCATCCCTGCACTACGGCCAAGGATATTCATTAGTATCACAACCACAAATTATCCATGCACTACGGGCCAAGGATATTTGTGTATTCATCAATGGTAATGATTATGCCAACAACTGTCCATCATTTGTAACATTACGATCATGAGATATTGACGTATGCCGGGTTTCAAACCTCTCAGAAACATCCGCGTCATACGTTCCTCATTCTCCACCAAATGAGGTGCAAACCTGGATAACTCCGTAAACTTCACCTCGTACTGGGACACCGTTATATTATTTTGTTCCAATCTAATAAACTCCACTTCCTTCATATGACGAATACTTTCATGAAAGTACTTGTCATTGAACAGTTTTTGAAACGTCTCCCGTGACATGCTAAGTGTTGCTGGATGGATATACTTCACAGATTCCCACCAGTAATCTACCTCATTACGGAACATAAAAGTGACGAATGGAACCTTTTGTTCCTCCGTGCATTCAAAGACATCGAATATCTTGGTAATTTTATTAACCGACGTCTCCGCCTTAATCGGATCCGGCTTTCCCCAGAATTCTGGTGGTCCCAACTCTTTGAACTGCTTAGCTGTGACAAACTGTGCGTTGCTATAATTTCCACATGTATTTTGTACACGAGTCTCCCTCGTCTGATTTTGCATGAACTGCAAAAAGCTTCTAAATATCCCGTCGTTCATCGTCTAATCAGTGGTGTTGTTTACAGGAGGAACATTGTCTTCCTGTTGCACGTTCTCCTGATTTTTGAGTAAAGGTGTCTCAACGGTCTCATTTACTCCACTGTTAACATTCTCAGTTGCCATTCTTAAATACTGCCATAAAACAAGGGTTAATTAAAGAAATTAACATATCAAATAATATCCCTATATACTGACCAACCAACAAATAAGCTTAGGTAGGACACACTAGCGAAGGATTTACTCGTCTCTCCCCTCCTAGTTCTATTCCCCGATCTTCGCCAGATATCATATACCTAAGCTCTGAGACCAACTGTGACACCCCCAAAATAGGTCAATTCCATCCAACCTATTCTGAGTCGCCAAATAAATGGTACAGAAAAAACTACAACCTTATTAATACATTTGTCGTTCAAAATATGATAACACATATACTGTGAGTTTAAATACAAATATTGTCATCTAGACAATATTCACACTCAAATAAGTCCTCATACAATTATTGATACACTATTTTACAAAATGGTGAGGACTACTAAAACAACTGTCTTGAACCATCACTCCACACCCCAACTAGTTCCCGCTATATTCTCGCCTCTTGAGAAGAAAAATAGAACAAAAAGGAAAAAGGTGAGCTCAACTAGCCCAGTAAAGAATATTATGACTAAGATAATGTACAACAAATTATCCTTAGTCTTCAACAGGGAAAAATCTGATAGGAAACAATAGACAACAAGTTTTAGATCAACAACTGCAGCGGAAACAACAATTCATTAGAAGAGTTAAGTAGATAATGAAATCTACTATCATCTATGAATTTAAAAGTCAATCATCGATATTTTGTCCCTGTAACATCAATTAATATACATCTTGAATCAAATTGTCATCTTCGCACTACAGGCCAAAGATATTAATCAGTCAGTCATGTTCATCTCAACACATGTTCATCTTTGCACTACGGGCCAAAGATATTCATCAAGAAATCATTCATCTTTGCACTACAGGGCAAAGATATTCTGTAATATCATCATTTAGGACTGAGGATGATGAAAAATATTTTAAAGAAAATGAATCCAGTGAGACAAAATAACAAATATTAAGGATTCATATTTTAGACAATCCAAGTTCAAAAATACTCCATAATAAACTATTGTGGAGCAGAATTCAAAAAAAATAAAGATCAAAACATAGATCCAATCAAAGATAGGAACCATAACAAACAATCTTGGACACAGAAAAGAAAATTTAATTTTTATGTGAATAATATCGTATTTGTGAATAGTGACGTATACGTGAATAGTAACTCCGACACTAAAAGGTAGAAATTCCACAAGAAAAATCATCATGCTTCATGAATAGTACTCATGAATAGTAACTCGCGAATAGTAACTCATGAATAGTAACTAGTGAATACTAACTCTGATATAAAAAGATCAAAATTTCACAAGAAATATCTTACCAATATTCCGGCATAATGATATTGAAATAAATAATATAATTTTTAAAAAAAATAACATCCCCTACCTCAAAAGAATAGTACTTTTGGCTGGAATATCAGATATAATGCTGAAGGAAACTTGCACCGTATAACAACACTCAAGATATCAAAATACTCACAAGAATACGTTCGATAATATAGAGAGAGAAAACTTCAGTTTCTGGTGTGATTTTCAATTCTAACCTAAGCACCCTATTTATAGGAAAATTTTTAGAACACCAAAGCAGAAATTTTAATAAAATAATAATATAATTAACAAAAATTCAAGCCCACCTTTGAAATCTAATTTCAGCTCATTTAAATCACATGTGAGGCCAACTTAATTGCAAAAAACGTTTTTCTTTAAAAAAATAATTAAAACTTCCAAAAATCAATTATTTCGGAACTACGGAACTTCAATAATTCATAATAAATAGCACTTTTATCAAAAAAATTTGAACCACATGTCTTTTTTATAGGAAATTCCATTCTCTACAACTTTACAGAAGAAAGTTTTTCCAAATTCCAAACAAAAATTGACCGAAATCCAGAAACGGGCGATTTTACGGGCTACAATCTAATTTCAGTCACAAAGTGGGGCCCACAAACATGTTTAACATATTTTAAATATTTTTTGTAACAAAAATACTATTCCTCATTTATTCATATATCACACATTCATTGTAAAATATCACCATTATTATATTAATAAAATATAATAATATATTTAAATAAATTATTTTATCAGAAAAGATAAAATAACAATTTTCAACAATCATCAATTTAAAATTTTCTCCATCTATATCCACATAAAATGAATATTTTTCTTATCATATAAATCAATAATTAATTATTCACAAATAATATTATAGAATCACAATATCGACAACCAAGCCGTTCCTAGGAAAGAGGGGGCTTTCCAATAAAGATTTCTCCTTACTGGCGCGCAATTAGGTGACCAAACCTATCCTTAGACAGAACTTTCTAGACATTGCCAATAATGTTATCTAATAATATTATTCAAATAATACGAATTATTAATCTGATAATAAAAATACTGTGCAGTGACAATTATTGAAACAACAATAATATAAAATATTAACGTAGCAATTATTGAATCAATAAAATAAAATATTGAACAATAATTACTGTAACAATTATTTAGTAGTGTCTTCTTACGTAAGAATCAATAATTGGTGCAATACTGTGTGCTACTGTGTTTTAACCATCGGGTATTCCAACAGTATTAACGGTAACAACTACACCGTTATTTATAAATAACTTATTCTTGTCATTTTCTTCATCCAATCGCTTTCCGTTATGGGGCCCACACAAGACTGCGTCGTCGTACGAATATTCCCCGACAGTAAGAATATTCCACGACCAAACGAATACTTCCCGACAACAATGAATATTTTATAACCACTTGCTTATTTAAAATATTTGCACATTTTACCCATAACTAACCACATTAATCAAATAAACCCTTACTATTTCAAAATAATAAATAAATAAAATTCTATTTTATTTAAAAAAAATTCGGGGTCTTACAGTACTGGGGGGCCGATGTGGGGCGAGGAGGATGAGAGAGGGAAGGAGATCGACTGAGATAATGAGAGCGGGTGGGGGCAGGGAGGATGAGATCGAGGGAAAGAGAGTGAGAGGAGTGAGAGATAAACGAGCGTCTAAAATGAAAAGGCAGAAGGCGAAAAGTTTTTATTTGTTATCTCCGACGGAATGTTCGTTGGGCATACGTTTCGTGGAAATATCTTAAGTTCGACGAAATGTGCCTCGAAATTAATGTTTGTTCGTCGAAATTACTTTTCGCGGTGGCGCCAAACTTGGCGCCAACTGGGGAGGTCTAAGATCGATGGAATTCCGTCCTAATTATTGTATTTTCGAGGGACTTATATCTGACACATTATACCCTCGGAAGTAATCATATTTCGACCGAATTTAATCCTTTGAGGATACGTCAGTCGGAAATAGGCGGTTTTCTTGTAGTGAACATTTTCACAACTTAGGCGATGTTCGTGACTTTTATAACAACTATTGTAGAGAAGGTGGATTATGTATGCAGTTAAATTCTATTAAGAAGAGTCCTAATGGTAAAATAATTAGAAAGGTATTTATTTGTTATAAAGAAGGGTTGAGGAGAATTGTGCCCAACAAAACTCAACAGATTGTATGAAAATAGGGCCTAACTAGAGGTGTTTGTGGTGCAAAAGTGGTAGTTGTGAAAACCGGACCGATGCAGGGGGGTTTGTTAATAGACAATTTGTTGAGGACCATAACCATCCTCTTACGACCCCAAGAAAGGTACATTTGTTGCACTCTCATCGTGTAGTGACACTTGCCAAAAGAAATTTAACAGAACAACTATCAAAAGCTAATGTGCCACTATTTATTAGTCTTATTTGATTTAAATCGGTACCCTCATATTACCTGTCGATCTTATTTCCTTAAAAATTCTTGTGTTTGATGTGATTTTAGGGATTTATTAGTTAACTACTCATCATGCAAAAATTGATTATTTCGTAAAGTTGTTAGCTTTCATATTCTGACCAACCTTTTATGCGAATTTAAGCAACCAAATCACTAAATTCAATCACTGTCATATCAAGCCATAAGTAAAGAGCTCCGAGTCTTTCGTTGGTAACTTCCTTGTGTGGAATGCACCGAAGCCAGACTTTTCGTAGAGGGACGCCATGAATAACGGTGGCAAGTTGATATGTATCAATGTGACGTGTTATCCAAGTCTTGGATGAGAGTCACAATTTTGAATGATATTTCTATCGTTAATAAATTTCGTGACGTATTCTCTGAAAACTTCTTGGCCTACCCCCAGAGCGTGAAATCGAATTTTGTATTGACCCCAGTACAAAACCCATTTCTAAAACCCTCAAGTATTTTTTCACCCTGAATGAATGTATCATGTGCCAAAGACGTTGGCTCGAGTTGTTGAAAGATTAAAATAATACTACTCAATACCATCCTAAAAAAATGAACATGGTAGCTGACGCATTGAGTAGAAAATCGTATGCGGTTACGAGTGCGACGTGTTAACACAAAGACCTATTTTGTATGACTTAAAAAAGATGGAGATAAAGTTAAAGACTCTAGGGACCCAAATGATGATATCAAATATACGAGTTGAACCAATTTTAATCGATAAAGTTAAAGTTGCTCAAGCCACAAACCCAGAGCTAATGAATATGAAGAAGAAGGTTCAAGAATGAATTATTCTTAAAGCAAGAATCGACGAAGAGAGGAAATCTCAACCCTCAATTTTATTGGTCTATTTGAAATCCTCAATCAAATAGGAAATGTGGCCTATAGACTCGCCTTACCGCTAACTGTGACGCGTGTTCATAATGTTTTTCAAGTATCGATGTTACGTAAATACGTGGATGACCCTAACCACAGTATTGAATTTGAACTCGACGATATAGCAGAAGATTTAACGTATGAGGAGATACTTGTTAAAATCTTGGATGAGAAGGATCATATTCTATGCTTAAAGGTTGTACCTCAAGATTTAGAATTTGACGAGATATCATCACCTCTTCGACATACCAGGTACGTACGTCAATTTTGAGAACGAAATTTCATAGGAAGGGGAGGTTGTAAGACCCCAAATTTTATGAACGAAGATTTATTTTCTCGAAATATTTTTTTTCATAGTATGGTGTGAATTTGATATAATGTTATAGTTGTGGGTAATATTTATAAATTTTATAAAGTAAGCAAGTGGTTATAAAATATTCGATTGGTCGGGAAATATTTGTTTTAACAGGGAATATTCGTACGACGGCACAATCATTGATGGACCCCACAACAGAATTATTATTGGAGTTAGAAAACGACATAAATATCTTTTTATGAAAATAACGGCGAAAGTTTAACGTTAACTGTTGAAATATCCGGTGATAAAAGTACAGTAATACGCGTGGTTGCATAGTAGCACATAGTATTGATTATTGATACTTACTTGAGAAGTCGCTCAATTTTATTCAATTATTGCTACAGTAATTGCTACATAGTATCTCACGTTATTTGATTCAATTATTGTTATAATATTTTATATTATTAAATCAATAATTGAGATGACAAGTTATTCATATTATTATTTGTATATATAATTAACAATGTCTAGAAAGTTCTGTCGAAGAAAGAGGTTTGGTTACCTAATTGCGCGCCAATAGGGAGAAATTCTTATCGAAAAGCCCCCTCTTTCCTGGGAACGACCTGGTTGTTAATATTGTGAGTTATAATAATGATGAATAAATATTATTAAAAATATTAAGGGGATTTTTATGAAGTATTTGTTGTAAATTTTACTTATTTTATGGACCCCCCATTTATCTATTTTTCAAATTAATCGATAGAAAGTTATTTAGTGTGTATATATATATATATATATATATATATATATATATATATATTATAAAGGATGGGACTCACGTGTGGAGGACTTTTGGAAATAAAGGGGGGAGAAAACTGATTCACGGGAGATGTAACAAAAGGAAATCACGGGATGTGATTATATATATATATATGAGTTTTGTTTTATTAGATTATAAATAGAATATATTATATTTTATTATGCATAGTGCAACATAGTAAAATCAAAATTTTTAAAATTTTCAATCGACCGAACACCCGTAATTTCGTAAGAAATCACTGTGTAGTCCGTGATTATTTTTCTTAATCCTTCCCTTCTCCTATAAATAGGATGCTAAGTTTAGAAAGAAAAAAATCACACCTGAATCAAAAAAATTTTCTTCTATAATATTAAGCGTATTTCTCTAGAGTTTAAGGAAGCATTGAGTGTAAAAAATAGTTAAAGTTTTTTTCAAAAATATATTCATTCTTCTAGTCGAAATACTCTTCTTTTTAAAGTAAGGGGTATTATTTATTTCATATTCGCTTACGATATTATTTTTTGTATATATCCGTAAGAAATTTTATTTCGTTCAATATTCGCAAGAAATATTATCTTCGTTTAATATTCGTAAGGAATATTATTTTCGTTCAACAGTTGTAAGAGATATTATTTTTGTTCAGTATTCGTAAGAAATATTATTTTCTTCCATACTCTGTAGTATGTGAGTAATATTTTTTCGTTTCATATTCCGAATTCTACACTCATTTTGTTAAGTTTTTGATTCTATACTCCATGAAATTAGTAGAATATCCTTAAAATTTGTGTTTCATCCAGTATCTTTTCATGGAAATATTATTCTGAATATTCTAGATAAATTTTAACCTTTTCATGGCAGAGTACTATTCACAGGATACTATTCCCGAAATACTATTCACCGGGTACTATTCACTCAGGTACTATTCACCCGGGGTACTATTCATAACAAAAATTGATTTTTTTTTTCTGTCCAAATTATTTTTGATATAATATTATTCTTAAATTTTACTCCATAAAATAGTATCATTTTGACAATTTGGACATTATTAAATTCTGGATAAATTAAATTGTTAAAGTCTTTAATATTTATCCTTGATCTTGTTTGATTGAATTTTTATATCATTGTCATCATCCTTATATTTATATTATAATGAAAGTCATCTTTGGCCCGTAGTGCATAGATGGACTGTTGATTGGTATAATTATGACCAGGGATTATTCGATATAATCATGACCTGTAATGTTAAAAGTGATGTGGATTATTTATTGAGCCGAGTCTCAGCGACAGTTGTTGGTATGATCATGACCATGGGTTCTCTTCGGCCAAGGGTGCAAAGATGAATTATTTTATGGCATGATCATGACCATTGGTGAAAAAATGAATATCCTTGGCCCGTAGTGCATGGATAATTCGTGGTCGTGATA
Source organism: Panax japonicus (assembly GCA_020205505.1). NCBI lineage: Eukaryota > Viridiplantae > Streptophyta > Magnoliopsida > Apiales > Araliaceae > Panax > Panax japonicus. The sequence goes on from JAINUV010000798.1 coordinate 74,873, forward strand.
CTAATGAATATCCTTGGCCCGTAGTGCATGGATAATTCAGTGATGTGGATTATTTATTAAGCTGAGCCTCAGCGATAAAATTGATGATAAACTTTTAAATCATAGAAGATTATAGATATCATGCTCTACTTGACTTTTCTAATGGATTGCTTATTCCTTTGCAGTTGTTGATAAAAAATTTGTTGTTTATTATATTCTATCAGTTGTTATACTGTTAAAGACTAAGTATAATTTATTCTACATTATCTTAGTCATAATATTTTTTTACCGGGCTAGTTGAGCTCACCCTTTTCTTTCAATTTTCTCTTCAGGAAATGAGAATATAGCTGTGTGACGCCCCCAAAATTAGGTATACATCACCCATCTTGGATCGTCAGATACATGGTACATAATTCAAATACAACTTACTAATACAACTGTCGTGTACAATACGACAAAACATAACTGTGAGTTTGAATACAATTATTGTCTACTAGAGATTATACAAACTCAAAACGAGTCCTCATTATAATTATTAATATACTATTTCACAGAATAGTGAGGACTACTAATGCTATCCTCTGGACCGTCACTCCGTTCCCCGATTAGTCCCTGCTATGTTCTCATTTCCTGAAGAGAACAGTGAAAGAAAGGGTGAGCTCAACTAGCCCAGTAAGAAATATTATGACTAAGATAATGCAGAATAAATTATCGTTAGCCTTCAACAGTATTAAACTGATAAAATATAACAACATCAAGTTTAACAGCAACGGATCAAGCAATTCATTAAAAGAGTCAAGTAGAGAATAAAGTCTACTATCTTTTATAGTTTGAAAGGTTTTCATCAATTTTTATCGTTGAGACGCAGCTTAATGAATAATCCACATCATTAAATCATCCCTCCACTACAGGTCAAGGATATTCTTTAGTATCACGACCACGTATTATCCATGCACTACGGGCCAAAGATAATCGTGTTTTCATCAACAGTCCTGATCATGCCATAAAACAATTCATCTTTGCTCCCTTGGCCGAAGAGAATCCATAGTCATAATCATACCAAAAACTGTCCATCAATGCACTACGGGCCAATGAGTACTTTTAATTTTCACATCATTTGTAACATTACGGTCATGATTATACCGAATAATCCCTGGTCATAATCATACCAAGTCCATCTATGCACTACAGGCCACAGATGACTTTCAACATAATATAAACATGAAGATGGTGACAATGATATAAGAATTCAATAAAACAAGTTCAAGAATTAATTTGTCCAAGAACTACTAATGTCCAAATTGTCCACATGATACTGCTTTGTAGAGTAAAATTCAAGAATGATCAGAAGAATATTTCCATGAAAAGATATTGGATGAAGCGCAAATATCAAGGATATTCTACTAATTTCATGGAGTATAGAAGTCAAAACTTTAACCAACTGAGTATAATAAAGAATGGAATAACAACAGAAATCACCATGCATGCGGTACTTCGCACAGACAGGTTATTCCAACAGAATAATAATAACGGAACCAGGTCAGGCAAAATTTGCACCGACAGGATGTTCCTACAAAATAATAAAGACGGAACCAGGTCCTGTGTAAAACACACAGACAGGATGTTCCAACAAAATAATAATAAAGACGGAACCAGGTCCGGTGTAAAACACACAGACAGGATGTTCCAACGGAATAATAATAAAGACGGAACCAGGTCCGGTGTAAAACACACAGACATGATGTTCCAACAGAATAATAGAAGAATGTCACCAAGTATAGGGTAGCCCGCGTATACAGGTTATTCCAACAGAATAATAAGAAATAGAATAACAACAGTTCTCTTCATGAATAAGAAAGAATAACACCCCTTACCGTAACAGAAACTGGATATAGGAAAAGAAAAGTTAAGTAGCAAAAAACTTTTCTTCTATCTCTCTATAGTTTCTCTCTCTAGAGTTCAGTGAATTCGTAAGAAAATAATGAAAGAATGAGCTTCTATTTATAAGAAAATGGAATGCATAGTAACTAATCCATGAACGGTCCAGATTGATTTACTTTAATTTGACGGTCCATATTTAAAGAAAAATCTTTTAAATAAAATATAATATATTCTATTTATATAAAAAGATTTTTACTATGCAAATACTATGCAACACTATACAAAACACTATGCAACACTATGCATAATAAAATATAATATATTCTATTTATAGAATAGCTTTAATAAAGTATTCTGTTTTATATAAAAAGATGTTTCTGTTTTATTACGTTAATAATACGAATAAAACAAAACGTCATCATCGCTATAATAATAATTCATATTATTAATCGACAATAATTGAATCAAACTGAGCGATTTCTCATATAAATATCAATAATCAATACCGTGTGCTACTATGCAACAACGCGTATTACTGTACTTTTACTACCCAGTAGTTCAACAGTATCAACGGTAAAACTTCCGCCGTTATTTTCAATAAAATATTTTTGTCGTTTTTTCAATCCGACAATAATTCCGTTGTGGGGTCCATCAATAATTGTACCGTCGTACGAATATTTTTCGACACAAAGAATATTCCCTGACCAATCGAATATAATATAACAACTTGCATACTTTGCAAAATTTATAAATACTACCCACAACTATAATATTATCTCAAATTCACACCATAATATTAAAAAATTATTTCGAGAAAATTAATTCTTTATTCATAAAATCTGGGGTTTCACAAGCTGGGACTAGTTAGGGAATGGATTGACGGTCCAGATAGTTATTTTAGTAGTCCTCACTATTCAGTGAAATAATGTGATAATAATTGTAATAAGATTGAATTTGAGTTTGGATATTATCTAGAAGACAATATTCGTGTTAAAACTCTCAACTATTGTGTTATCGTATTTTGCTCGATAGTTGAATAATTAAGTTTGTATTTATATCCTGTTCCACGTATCTGGCAACCCAAAATGTGTGATGTATACCTATTTTGGGGGCGTCGCATTAGCGGAATCAAAATTACGTAGTTTTAGGCTTAGTAGAAAAAACGCGATAAAACGACGTAGTTTTGGGGCGTCCGTTCAAACTAATACCTTGTGAGCAGATATCGCTTCTCAAAACGACACAATTTTAACAACATAACTAAAATAAAATTTAAATAAAATTTTATCCAAAAAGTTATATACATGGGTTTTGAGTGGGTTATGAAAATATTAATTTTCATAATTTATAATGAATTTTCATAACACTTTTTGATATTTTTATATAAAAAGTGTCGTTATAGATATATAACAACGAAAAAAATCGTCACTGTATACTCTATAACGACACTTATAACGATACTTTTGATATGAATTTATCTTTTTTTTGTCGTGAAAAATATGAGTTTCCTAAATTATAATCAATAATCATAATGAGGAAGAAAATGAGAGAGATTATGGTTTTTTATTGGAGTAGATAAGTAGGGAGAGTATTAATAGGGCATGTGGTTGAGAATATAGAAGTGAGAGATAGCGGGCAAAAACACGCGCCGGCCGAGTGGGAGACACGTGGGCCAATGCAGTACCTGGTTTTGTCTGAGGGGCAGCCCTACAAGCTACATCGTCGCCTTCCGTATTAAGCTGCTGCCCCCTCCCTCCTTTTCCTCTCAAACTGTATTATGGGCCATCATCTCCTTAATCCTTAGTTTATCGCTAATCATCCCCTTAATCCTTGATTTAAATATGCAAGTGGTTTGTGCTAGTAAACTGTATATTTTTTTAATTCGTTATAAAATTAGAGATATATTTTTATTTTAAAATTATATAATCATATAATATTTTTTATTTGTTATTATTTTTAATACTAAACTACTCCTACTAAAGTTAAATTCTTAATTAATATTAAAATTATATTTGGGAATTTAAAATTATTTTTAAATATTTGTTATTTTATTTTTGAGTAGGAGGGAGTATTAGGGAGAAGATTATGAGAAAAAAGGAAAATTGTGGAAGACTGCCAGGTGGTGGCCAACTGTCACACTGTTGCTCACTTTCTCTCTCATCCTGTTCTAAGTAGAGTTAAAATGTTGTTATGTCCACGTGTACGGCCACCACAGCTCCTAACAAGAATAGTCCGTCAGACAACTGATCAATCGCATTTGGGACGTGGGACCCAAAATTGGGAATTAAGGTGGATGACTTCCCTTCTTTAGCGTGACGTGGGTCCATGCATCTGCGTCTTGAAGACTGGGAGGGAGGGCAGCCGAGTATAGTGCGTCCACGTGGAATATGTTACTCTTTTTAATTTTATTAAAAGAGTTTTCCTATTCTATCAAAGACATAAATACATAATAATTTTAATTATATTATTATCATAATTTTGTTATTATTAGGATTTTAAATTAACATGGAATGAAAGTAGTATCTTCTTAACTTAAAGGCAAAAGTCAAGAAAAAAGCATTGGGAGTATATTTATATTACGGAAAGGATCAAGAGAACTCTCTTTAAATAGCACTCTATCTTTAATAACAATCTTTTATTAAAACGACGTCGTTTTGATAAAAGAGTGTTATTTAAGGCGAAATGCTATTTAAAGAGAGTGCTCTTGATCCTCTCCGATTTATATTATACTCCCTCAGTTCAATATTATTTGATCATTTTTTATTTTTTAGACCCTACACTACATTGTAAAATTACTCACACCTGACTTGAATATTTTCTAATCTTTCTCTGTATATCAATACATTGTAGGCGTCTTATAACGACCGAATGAACGTAAAGATTTATCAGATAATATATACTCCCTCCGTCCCAAATTAACTGCTCAGTTTTGACTTTTTAAAGTCAAATTGACCATTTTTAAAACTAATCTTTTTACTATTTTTGCTAAAATATAGGTAAAGAGATTATAACCAAAAGAAAGTATATACAATTTATTACTAATCCTAATTTTTATAATTTTAGAAATATATTTATATATGCTTAATTATTAATTCTAAAAATAGTCAATTTGACTTAAAAAGGTCAAAATTGAGCAGTTAATTTGGGACGGAGGGAGTATTAACAAATTTTATATAGGATAATTTTATTATTACAATTATATTGAGATATTAAGATATTGAAAAACTCTCTTCACATATCACCTAATTTATTATAATAATATCAATTGAGAAAATTTAGTATTAAATTAACGTTTTAATTAAATTAAATTAATTAAAATTTATTAGATCACACGATTAATTAAATTAATAATATATGTGAATTTTTTTAAAAACATAATAACTGTAAAATAGTTGAAAAAATATAGTGGATTCTGATGTTTTCCAAAGACACTTAGAGATCTAGAAGGGAGGGATTGAATAGATCATTTTAAAAGCTTTTATTTTTTAAATCAGTATTACCAACTTAAAAATTAAACATGTTAATTTAATTATGTACAACGAAATGATAATTTCGAAAATCCCTTTTCAAAGATTTAAGAAAAGGGATTTTGATTGTGATTCAAACTACTCGAATTTTTTATTGTGATTCGATACATACTCGGTTAATACATATTCGATTAGATGTTCGATATATTCTCTTATAAAATATACAAATTTAAAGCAAATTAGGATAATTAGTTATTATTTTATTTTGATTTTAATTTTAATTTTAATTTTATATTTGTAAAGTATAATAATAAATATTTTTTTTCATTTTTAATTAAAATAACAAATTCAATTTATAATTATATTTATTATAAAACTAGTTATTATGTAGAGATTCGAATTCGAGCTTGAATTTGAAGTTCGCAAGTAGTTTGAATAAATATTCGAGTCGAGTCGGATCGGATTCGAGTAATAAATATTCGAGTCGAGTCGAATCTGAGTAGGAATTTTCAAATATAATTCGAGTCGAGTTGGATCGAATTCGAGTAATAAATATTCGAGTCGAGTCGATTCTGAGTAGGAATTTTCAAATATAATTCGAGCCGAATTCGAGTACGAATTTATCATTTCGAGTCGAATTCGAGTAGCTCTCTGTTCACTTCTGTTCGACTCGTTTACACCCTTACACAAAGATTTGTTCAAGTCGCTTAGACTTGAAAAAAGTCACTAATATTGAATCATGACTCAAAACTCCTCAAGTCACTTAGATTTGGTTACAAAAGGTCTCTAAGACCAGATTACAAGGGTCACTAACACATGAATAATCACAAAAAAATAAAGTGTTTTGGGGTGTTGCTAAGTTGCTTTAAAATTAACACTGAATAACTCAGTAGCAGAAAAATATGTTATAAATATGATTAATGCTCTTTAGAGTTTGGCAGCAATTCAATTTGTTAATATATGATTGTTACTATTACATTGAATTTGGGTGCCTCTTATAGAAGTCCTTGATATTGTCCCGTTGAAAAGTTATCGATGGTCATTTAATGTTCTGATCTTAAAAAATATCTTATTGTTGACTTTTGGGGAGTATGTGTCAGCTTTCTTTCGGATGTGATATGTCACATCAGACTACTACATTGACATGTACGTGGGTCGATGTCACCACACTGAACAAGTTGTTAAGACTTAACTTAATATGATCTTCTTTTTAAACTTTTGATGTTCAACAACTATCTTAGGATCTTCACTTTTCGAGTCTTGACAATTTCAGTCCATTGTCAGAGTTGATATGCTCTACAATTTTCCTAATCATAGAGTTTAATGGTGGTCGTAGAGTATCTGGCTAATTGACTCTACGATTTTCAAGTTTTGCAATCCATAAGTTCTACGATCTCTTTCAAACTCTATGGTTTTTAATGAGTTATACGATCTTTTCGAGACTCTATGGTATTCAATAAGTTCTACAATCTCTTTCAGACTCCATGATTTTTAATGAGTTATGCGATCTTTTTTATTCAATAAGTTCTACGATCTCTTTCAGACTCTACGGGCTTCAACTTACTTTACGTTATCTCTATATTACTCTGTGATCTTTAACAGATTATGTGATCTTCACTTTACTTTACGATCTCTTAGCAAACTCTACGATCTTAGAGTAAACTCTGCGAATTTGTTGAGCAGTGCGCTCTACGATCATTCACTTAGCTATACTACCGCCTAAACAACTTTACGATCGTTTACTTTATTATAGTTTATACATTCAATTCATTCAATAGATCAACCTAACAAGCTTGATCTTCTACTCTAACACTACAAGAAAATCGGCTAATTCCGATGGAAATATCCGTCAGACATAAGCCTATTACGTCAAAAATATATTATGTCCGACGAAAATATCCGTCAGATATTCGGTCGTAAATAATCGCGTAGAAAATAAAATCCATCGCAAATTTCGTGGAATTTTCATTATCCTCGACGAATTTATCTCCGATGGAAGTTCATCGAATATGAACTATCTTCGACAGAATATATAGGACAAAAATTTTCGTCGGATATAACAATACCTAGTTCCAACGGATTCATTCCCTCGGACATATCCTATTTCCGACTGAAAACTAAAATAATCAGATATTTATTAAAAGTGTCTTATTATTAACTTCGATGAAATTTGCGTCGGAGATAGTGTTGTTACGACGGATATGTTCCGTCGAAGTTAATGTATGTTCGACTGAAAATTAGGCCATTTTGCTATTTATTAAAAATTGCTTATTTTTTAACTCCGAGGGACATTCCGTCGAACATACCCTATTCCGTCGGAATTAACTAATTTTTTTTTAAATACATATTTTAAAAGTTCAGTTTCCAGGTGTTTAAACCTATTAATGTACCTGTAACCTATCACATCCCAATACACAATAATATAAACTAAGTAACTCACATTCAAATATGCAACGTAGCACTAAAACGTAATATTCAACTCATTATCATTCACATTCACATTCAAATATCCACCAAAACGTATTATAAGCTAACCAATTACAAATATAAGCTAATGTTCTATAAATGTTAAACAATATAATTTACAATAGTTGTACACGCGTAATTAGATAATACAATATATACAAAAGTTCTACAATAACATGAATATATACAAATGAACTATAAACTAGTAAGTGTATCATCATCGGACGGAGGTGAACGACGCTGCTCTAGTGTATGGAAATCAGCCTCGTGCTCCTGCTCATCATCGCCAGCCTACTCGCCATCGCCACCCTGTTGATATAATCAAAAATATAAATCATTAGTCTGTATATATATGTGAGAATTAACAAACTAGCCTTAATTGAAAAACATAAACAAAAAGAATACTTGAGTAGGTGGGGGCAGACGAAAAGACTCCTCCAAGAGGGTCATCACCATCCGGAGCATCTCGGCGCTCCAAGTGTCGAACTGCTCCCGAGGTAATCTCGTACTCTCTGCAAAGGCCCCTGCTATAATATCCTGAGCAATCTGGTGAAGACGAGAACTGGATGACAACTGCTGACGCTGAAAGACCGGATCTGTATGGAACCTATCCGACAAGGCCCCTATCAGCCGCTGGAAGATATCGTCATCCAAGTCAGCGCCCGTATGAGATGGCCCGACATGTGCTCTCGGACGCTGGCGCTGGCTGGAGCCTATAAAGAGATACAAATTCGATTACTAATAATAATTTATATAATGTGATAAATTCGGATAATTTCGTGAAACATAAAAAAATATTACCTCCAGAAAGTGTATATACGGGTATCCTCGGCAAACCTAACACTCGATATCTGTCGGTACTGCTAGTAGGGGGATCCTGAGACGCGACCCATAGCCTCAGCTCCTCATCCCGAATTAATACAATATCGGGAAAAGGGGTGGCGGAATCTAACGACTCAGAACCCCTCCTAATAGTCTCCAACTCAGCTATACGCTCATCCCGAAGCCTCTGAAATTAGTCATGTAATATATCATGTATACGTATTTTAATTATATCATTTTATTTATAATTGAATATTATTAAAAGCTAAATAGTAACATGAGTTTTACCCGTATAGCTAAAGCTGCCTGAGACAAAGCACGCTCGTCCTTAGGATGTGGGCTCGATCTCAAAACTTTAGAATAGTAGGATCTCGGCCCAAGGTCCTCCCCAATGCATAATACAAACATTCATAAAACAGGTCTTAAGTATTTGTGTGAGAACTTGACACATAAATATCTAAATACAACGCATTTACTGTCTTCGCCTCCTCGAATGACTGAGAACCAGTGGTGTGTACTATCCAGAGCTGACCACGGTTCTTCTTCGCCTGCTCAGACTTTTTCTTGAAGTCATCAGCCTCCCAGTGAACATACATAGCCTCCCAGGCTAAATCGGAGACAATTTAGGGCTGATGATCTCTGATGGTGGTCCCGGGCTGGTCCACAATTGCCCGGACTGCCTTCTATAACATCTCATACAGCCATCCAGAGTAATTCACAGCGATGTGATGCTCAATCACATCATCGCCAGCTGACTGAGAGATACTCGGGTCAAATCGACTGATGTGAGTTCATACAAGTCATCGACTCTAAATCTGTACACATTCACGATGCAACCAGGAAAAGAACTAACAACTTTGTAAGGTCCTTGGATGAAATCTATAAAATGCTCAGAAATATTCTCCGCGTCAACCCTTTTCTTAAACCACTGTTGGAAATGTGAATGTTTCCAATTCTGCTGCTGTAAAAGTTGGGTTAGAAGCATACGCTTCCTCTTCGAATGAATTGCGATATTAGTAAAATTTCTTTAACATATATAGAGATGACTACACTTGTAAATTGTACTAATTAGAGCAATTAAGCTTAGACTTACGTGATGTATGATGATACTTTGGGCATATTTAGAAGCACGTATGTAGATACAATCTTCAACTCTTTGTCGCTTAAGTAAATCCACGTCTCAGGGCCAAATGGTTTAGCCGGATATGTGAATACAGCTAATTCATCATCAGCATGAGTCATTGGACCAACAACCTCATTCCTTCGTAAGCAGTTGTGCTTCATTGAGACAACAGTGTCAAAATACAATGAACAGAAATTGACAAGCTTTTCCTATGTATACCGTTCAACAATAGAACCCTTTACACGAGTTTTATTCTTGACCTTTTGTTTTAATCGACGCATATACCTACGATAAATAATATGCAGACAAATTGAAGTATTATTAATATAAGCAGGATAGAGCAATTAGCAGTTTATATATTACCTCTCAAAAGGATACATCCACCGATATTGCATCGGTCCTCCAAGTTTGAGTTCATACGGTAGTTGAATAGGCAGATGTTCCATCGAGTCAAAAAATTCTGGAGGGAAGATCATTTCAAGGTTGCACATGGTAAGCACAATATTCTTCTCCATCTGCTCGAAATCACTGTACTTAATTATAGTTGAGCAAATATCTCGAAAGAAATTTGACAGTTCGGTCAATGCATCCAGAACATTTCTAGATAACATCTCATGAAATACAATTGGAATCAACTTCTGCATGAATACATGACAATCGTGACTCTTGAATCAAAAAAATTTCAATTGCTCAACCTTACAACAATGTGTTATGTTTGATGTATATCCATCTGGAAGCTTCAACTGTGAGACCCCAGATTTTATGAATAAAGATTTAAATTTCTCGAAATATTTTTTTTAATATTATTGTGTGGATTTGATATAATGTTATAGTTGTGGGTAATATTTACAAATTTTGTAAAGTAAGCAAGTGGTTATATAATATTCGATTGGTCGAGGAATATTCATTTTAACAGGAAATATTCGTACGACGGTACAATCATTGGTGGACCTCACAACGAAAGTATTGTCGAAGTAAGAAAACGACAGAATTATCTTTTATTAAAAATAACGGTGAAAGTGTTACCGTTAAAAATATTGAACTACCCAGTAGTAAAAATACAGTAATACGCGTGGTTGCATAGTAGCACACAGTATTGATTATTAATGCTTACGTAAGAAGTCACTCAATTATATTCAATTATTGCTACAGTAATTGTTGTATCATATCTCTCATATTATTGATTCAATATCATCTGTATAATATGTTATATTATTAAATCCATACTTGAGACGACAAAGTTATTCATATTATTATTTGCAATATTGACAATGTCTAGAAGTTCTGTCAAGGAGAGGTTAAATAATCTAATTGCGCGCCAATAGGAAGAAATCCTTATCGGAAAGCCCCCTCTTTCCTGAGAACTACCTGTTTGTTAAATATTAAGAGTTATAATATTAATGATGAATAAGTTCGTATTGATTAAAGATGAAATTGATAGTTCCATTGTGTTAGAATTATTAGTGTTAGTGAAAATCGACATTTATTGATGTATGGAGGTTATATTGATCAATCGGGTAATAAACCAGATAAATGAGCAATTAATTGATATTAATTCACATGATTATAACTATTTGTTCACATGTGTGTACTATTGATTCACATTCTTGTACTATTAGGGGAGGTGGTGCAAGAATAATAATACTTACATGATTAAGTTAAAAATAGAGGTATAGATTGAGGTACTATACTGTAAATTATATTTTCACATGTCTAGAACTGTTGATTCACATGATTTACTATTGATTCACAGGATTTACTATTAGGAGAGGTGGTTCAAGTTTGATAATACTATAATATTCTGAGCTCCAAAACGTGCAATTATCGAAACTATATTTTCTTATAAATAGAAGCTCATTCCTTCATTATTCTTCACCAATTCACTAAAGCTATAGAGCAATTATTATTGAGAGAAATTATAGAGAGAAAGAAGAAGAGAAGTCTGTAACCTCACTATTCCAATATCCGGTCTTCTTCTGAGGTAAGGGGTATTATTTCTTTCGTATTCATGAAGAGAGCTATTGTTTTTCCATTCCTTATTATTCTGTTGGAATAACCTGTATATGCGGACTACCGTATACATGGTGAAATTCTTCTATTATTCCATGCTTTATTATTATGTTGGAATAACCTGTCTATGCGAAGTACCGCATACATGGTGAAATTCTTCTGTTATTCCATTCTTTATTATTATGTTGGAATAACCTGTCTATGCGAAGTAACACATACATGGTGAAATTCTTCTGTTATTCCATTCTTTATTATTTTGTTGGAATATCCTGTCTATGCGGATTACGCATGACCTGGTTCCATTATTTATTATTCTGTTGGAATAACCTGTCTGTGCGGTCTATCGCATGCCTGGTGAATTCTTCTGTTATCCCATTATTTATTATTCTGTTAGAATAACCTGTTTGTGTGGACTACCGCATGCATGGTGAATGACCCTTCGTATTCATTTCTTATTAAATTGTGGAAATGATCTGTCTACGTGGATTACCGTATGGCAGGCGAAAATCCATTTGCAGTTTCATATATTTTATTATACTCAGTTGGTTAATGTTTTGGCTTCTATACTCCATGAAATTAGTAAAATATCCTAGATATTTTCGCTTTATCCAGTATCTTTTCATGGAAATATTCTTCTGAGCATTCTTGAATTTTACTATACAAAGCAGTATAATGTTGATAATTTGTGACGCCCCCAAAATAGGTATACATCACCCATCTTGAGTCGCCAGAAAATACACTACTGATAACTTTATTTATATAATTGTCGTGCAAAATACGACGATATGTATACTGTGAGTTTAAATACAAATATATATACCAACTCTGACTCATGTCACAATTGCACCTTACATAAAGGTACAGTCAATATCTGTTTTTAGAAATTAAAATCTTTGAGAAGTGCTCAAGAAAACCTTCGTACATAGGAGGCCATGAATCTAAATTATGATAGATATCATATGTCCAGAGAATTATCCGTGGTTGATCCAATAGACCCCAAAGAAAAACGAGAAGATTACTATCATGTTCCTTCCAATGGTGAGTCTTCTCTTGACATATAATTATTTCTGATGTCTCCAAGTGAGAATTATATTTCAAATATACTCCAAGATCATAAAGGTAGTGCTCATAGATATACTCAGCAAGTGGATGTGCACAACCCTGTCTTATGACAACATGAGGTTGTATGTTAACTCATATGTTCGTAACTAAACCATTTTCATGAAAAATTACCAAATCAACTTATTATTTATCTATCATTTGTCCAAACATATATACATATATTTCATACATAACAAGTATTTTTTATAATTTTTCAACTCCCTTAAGTATTTTTCAAAAATCAATTTCTAGTTAATTCCTTAAGAAATTAGCTACCTCAAGTTTAACTTCAGAAAATCTTACACATGTTAATTTGAGCTTCCAGTTTAAATTTTATGGTCATCGGAGTTATAGAACTCTAGTTATAGCATTTTTTGTCGGAAAAACCTAAATATTGAAATAGTCATAACTTGCTCATTTTAAGTCGGAATGAGCTCATTTTTGGACAGGAGTTACTTTATACCATATATTTCCATATCCCAAAAGGCAAGAATTTTTCTCATAAATTAAGTAGCCGAAAGAGCCCTTACAAAATTTTGGGCAGTAGCTTTTTTCTCCTTTTTTATTTTTTCGTGCTTTGTTAAAAATAGTATATACAAAACTCTACAACTCTTATTTTCGTGATTCCACTTGGATAAGTTAGAAAACTCATAGATCTAACTCTAGAACTTGACCACACTCAAAAAATCAAAATATAATAGGAGATATGGTCAATTGAATTTCTTGTTCCATTTTCACCAAAATCTGATTTTCAACCCTTTGTGATTTTTAAGAAACTTTCATGCTTTCACATAATAATCAACATAACTCATCATAGCACTTACTAATACTACATATACCCATGATTTTCATCAGTCCAATGCTTTTATTATGACTTTCATCATAATCAACGTAAACAGATCATTTCCATAATTTAATAAGGAATGAATATAAAGGATCATTTACCATGCATGTGGTAATCCACATAGACAGGTTATTCCAACAGAATAATAAAGAATGGAATAACTGAAGGATTCATCATACATGCGATAGAGACCGCACAGACAAGTTATTCTCTTACGAGTACAACAAATAATATCATTTACCTTATAAAGAAGAGTACTCCGACGGGTAGGGCGGGAATGTACTTGAAGAAAACTTGCACTACACTCAAAGCTTTCTTAAAATCTAAAGAAATACGCTCAAGATTATAGAAGAAGAATTCTCTGAACTTCTGGTGTGATTTCAATTCTAACTAAGCATCCTATTTATAGGAAAATAGAAAAGATACTATACAATAAAATATAATATATTCTATTTATAATATATATATATATATATATATTATTTAAAATCTAATAAAATAAATAACTTTATAAAAGTATTCTGTTTTATATAAAAAGATTTTACTATACAGACACTATGCAATACTATGCATAATAAAATATAATATATTCTATTTATAGTCTAATAAAATAAATAACTTTATAAAAGTATTATGTTTTATATAAAAAGATTTAACTATACAAAACACTATGCATAATAGAATATAATATATTTTATTTATAGTCTAATAAAACAAATAACTTTATAAAAGTATTCTGTTTTATATAAAAAAAATTCTATTTTAATACATTAATAATACTAATAAAACAAAATTTATATATATATATATATATATATATATAAACTTTCGCGACTTCATAAAAAGACACCTCAATATATTTAACAACATTTATCATCATTATTATAATTCACAATATTAATCGACCAGGTCGTTACCAGGAAAGAGGGGGCTTTCCAATAAGGATTTTTCCCTATTGGCGCGCAATTAGTTGACCAAACCTCTCATTGACAGAACTTCTAGACATCGTCAATATTACAAATAATAATATGAATAACTTGTCATCTCAATTATTGATTTAATAATATATAAAATATATCGACAATAATTAAATCAAATAACGTGAGATACTATACAGTAATTACTGTAGCAATAATTGAACCAAACTGAGTGACTTCTCACGTAAGCATCAATAATCAATATCGTATGCTACTATGCAATCACGCGTATTACTGTACTTTTAACACCGAGTGTTTCAACAGTTAATGGTAAAACTTCCGCCGTTATATTCATAAAAATATTTTTGTCGTTTTCTCAATCCGACAATAATTCCATTGTGGGGTCCACCAATAATTATAACGTCGTACGAATATTCCCTGTGACACCCCCAAAATAGGTCCACACGACCAATTCTGAGTCGCCAGATATCACACTATAAAAATCAAATACAAATTTCATTTATACAATTGTTGAACTGTCGTGTAGAGTACGACAACAGATAAGCTGTGAGTTTTAATACAATATTGTCTCGTAGACAATATCCAACTCAAATTGTTACAATGCCATATAAAATACAGCAGCAAATATTTTAAGACCCCAAAGAATAACGAAAAGATTACTATCAAATTCATTCTAATGAGGTGCAATTTTGACGCTGTCAAAGTCGGGTTCTCATCACCCTATTGTTGTTCGCCAAAATCAATTATTAAGTGACGTATAAAATACGACACACACATCTTAGGTCCTCAATACAATTATATGTTGCATGTCATGTCGTTTTATAATGTATTGAGAAACTTCGACAGTCCTGGACCATCCCACTATTTCTCTGTTATCCCCGCTCGACCCAGCTACACTCTTATTACCTGAAAGGAATTGTGAAGGAAAAGGGTGAGCACAATTAGCCCAGTAAAGAATATCATAACTAAAGATAATTAAATTATCAATAGTTTTTGCCAATAATAAATCAGAGATTTAGAACATATGGTAGATGATAAAACTTTTTAACCATAGTTGCAGCGGAACGAGCAATCCATTAAAAGAGTCAAATAAACCATCAGGGCTATTATCTTCTCCATGTTAAAAGTCCACCAATAATGTTTATCCCTGTAACGTCAATCAACAATTCCTGTCCACAATCATATGAATAACTCATAATCATAATTGTGATTCTGAATTCCTTTTCGCACCCAGGACGAAGATAATTTTCATCACATATCTTCACATGAAACATCAAAAATCATGGTTATACCAAATCACAATCCCTGCTCATAATCATACTAATAAATTCATCTTTGCACTACGGTCAAAGATATTCATTAACAATTCATCTTTGCACTACAGGCCAAAGACATACAACTGTATTATAAAAGAGTCAAGTAGAGCATGATATCTACTATCTTCTACGAATTTAAAAGCTTATTATCAATATTTTATCGCTGAGACTCAGCTTAATAAATAATCCACATCATCAAATCACCCCTGCACTACGGCCAAGGATATTCGTTAATATCACATCCATGAATTATCCATACACTACGGCCAAGGTATTCATTATTATCACATCCATGAATTAATATTTCATTGCTAAGACTCAGCTCAATAATTAATCCACATCATCAATTCATCCCTGCACTATAGGCCAAGGATATTCTTTTAGTATCACAACCACGAATTATCCATGCACTACGGGCCAAAGATAATCGTGTTTTCATCAACGGTCCTGATCATGCCATAAAATAATTCATCTTTTCACCCTTGGCCGAAGAGAATCCATAGTCATAATCATATCAAAAACTGTCCATCAATGCACTACGACCAATGAGGACTTTTTCCACATCATTTGTAACATTACGGTCATGATTATACCGAATAATCCCTGGTCATAATCATACCAAGTCCATCTATGCAATACAGGCCACAGATGACTTTAAACATAATATATACATGAGGATGATGACAATGATATAAGTATTAATCAAACGAAAACAAGGATAAATATTAAAGACTTTAAATTTTTCCAAATATTATCATCCACTCATAATCTAATATTATTAATATCATAACAATATTTTAATCATTTCTTAAACTTATAAACAATTTATTTCAATTATTTACACTTTACCAAATAATGCATTTAATCATTCAAAAATGCCATACTCATAAGATTTCATCATCAATGATTAAATCCCTCATCAAAAATATGCATATACCTTATATAAGATTTCCAAGCCATAAAATCCTATTTTCTAACTTTGTTACTTCACATAACATATTTAACTCATATGTCCGTAACTAAACTATTTTCATGAAAAATACCAAATCAGTCCCAAAAATATTTCTTTTTTGGTATTTAGAAGAATATAGTCCCATAATGAAGATATATTTTTCTTGAAATTTTTAAAATTCATTTACTATTTTTCAAAAATTAATTTCTAATTAATTTCTTAAGAAATTAGCTACCTCAAGTTTAACTCCAAAAATTCTCAAAACTTGGCAGGATCTTACCCATGTTAACATGAGCTTTCAGTTTAAATTTCATGGTCATCGGAGTTATAGAACTCCGATTATAGCGTTTTTCGTCGAAAAAACATAAATATTGAAATGGTCATAACTTGCTCATTTTAAGTTGGAATGAGCTCATTTTTGGACAAGAGGTACCTTATACTATATACTTTCATGTCCCAAAAGGCCGGAATTTTTTTCACAAATTAAGTGGCCAAAACAGCCATTTTAAAATCTGGACAGTAGCATTTTGGTAATTTCCAGCTTTTCTCTCCTTTGCTAAAATCAGTCCACACAAAAATCTACAATATCTTTTTTAGTGATTCCACTTGTAGATATTATAAAACTCATAGATCTAACTCTAGAACTTGACCACACTCAAAAATTCAAAATATAATAGGAGATATGGTCAATTTAATTTCATGTTCCATTTTCTCCAAAATCTGATTTTCAACCCTTTGTGATTTCTAAGAAACTTTCATATTTTCACATAATAACCAACATAACTCATCATAACACTTACTAATACTTCATATACCCATGATTTTTATTATTCCAATTCATTTATTATGACTCTCATCATAATCAACGTAACCAGATCATTTCCACAATTTAATAAGGAATGAATATAAAATCATTCACCATGCATATGGTAATCCACATAGACAGGTTATTCCAACAGAATAATAAAGAATGAAATAACAGAATGATTCACCATGCCTATGATAGAGACCGCACAGACAGGTTATTTCCAACAAAATAATAAATAATGGAATCAGGTCCGGCGTAAACGCACAGACAGGATATTCCGACAGAATAATAAATGCGGAATAATAAATAATGGAACCAGGTCTGGCGTAAAACACACAGACAGGATATTTTGACAGAATAATAAATGTGAAATAATAAATAATGGTACCAGGTCCGGCGTAAAATGCACAGACAGGATATTCCGACAGAATAGTAAAGACTGAAATAATAGAAGAATTTCACCATGTATGCGGTACTTCGCATAGACAGGTTATTCCAACATAATAATAAGAAATGGAATAACAGAAGAAGATCACCATGTATAGGGTAGTCCGCGTATACATGTTATTCCAACAGAATAATAAAGAATGGAATAACAGAAGTTCTCTTCATGAATACAAAAGAAATAATACCCCTTACGAGTACAACAAATAATATCTCTTACCTTTGAAAGAAGAGTATTTCGACTAGTAGGGCGAGGATACACTCGAAAAAAACTTGTACTACGCTCAAAGCTTTCTTAAACTCTAAAGAAATACGCTCAAGATTATAGAAGAAGAACTTTCTCTATAGTTTATCTCTCTAGAGTTTTAGTGAAGTCATAAGAAATAATGAAGGAATGAACTTTTTTTTATAGAAGAATGGTCCAGATTGATTTACTTTTAATCGGACGGTCCATATTTAAAACAAAATCTTTTAAATAAAATATAATATATTCAATTTATAATCTAATAAAACGAATAACTTTATAAAAGTATTATATTTTATATAAAAAGATTTTACTATGCAAAACACTATGCAGGCACTATGCAACACTATACATAATAAAATATAATATATTCTATTTATAGAATAACTTTATAAAAGTATTCTGTTTTATATAAAAAGATTTTACTATGCAAAATATTATGCATAATAGAATAGAATATATTCTATTTATAGAATAACCTTATAAAAGTATTCTGTTTTATATAAAAAGCTTTTTTATTTTATTACATTAATAATACTAATAAAAAAAAACTGAGTGACTTATCACGTAAGCATTAATAATCAATACAGTGTGTTACTATGCAACCACGCGTATTACTGTACTTTTACTACCGAGTAGTTCAACAGTTTTAACGGTAAAACTTCCGCCGTTATTTTTATAAAAATATTTTTGTCGTTTTCTCAATCCGACAATAATTATGTTGTGGGGTTCACCAATGATTGTACCGTCGTACGAATATTCCCCGACAAAAAGAATATTTTATATCAACTTGCTTACTTTGCAAAAAATTTCACATATTACCCTTAACTTTAAACTTTTATCAATTTATCTATTTACCAAATTAAAAAAAAATTGAATACTTTTATTTCATAAAATTCGGGGTCTCACATTCCTTGTTAAAACGAATATTCCCCGACCAATCGAATATTATATAACAACTTGCATACTTTTAAAAATTTCTAAATATTACCCACAACTATAACATTATATCAAATTTACTCCATAGTATAAAAAAATATATCGAAAAATTTAAATCTTTATTCATAAAATTTGGGGTCTCACAATTTGGACGTTATTGATTTCTGGATAAATTAGATTATAAATATTTAAAATTTATCCTTGAACTTATTTTATTGAATTATTATGTCATTGTCATCATCATCATGCTTATATTGTGATGAAAGTCATCTTTGGCTTACGTGCATAGATGGACTTGGTATGATTATGATCAGGGATTATTCGGTATAATCATGACCGTAATGTAACGAATGATGCGATAAAAGTCCTCATTAGCCTGTAGTGCATTGATGGACAGTTGTTGGTATGATTATGACCAGGGGATTATTCAGTATAATCATGACGATTGATGATTAAATGAATATCCTTGGCCGTAGTGCGGGGATGATTTGATTTTATTTATTAAGATGAGTCTCAGTGATAAAATTGATTAAAAACTTTTTAAATCATAAAAGATAGTAGATTTTATGCTCTACTTGACTCTTCTAATGGATTGCTTATTCCGCTGTAGTTGTTGATCTAAAACATGTTGTCTATTGTATTCTATCAGTTGTTATAGTGTTGAAGGCTAAGGATAATTTCTTCTGCATTATCGTAGTCATAATATTTCTTAGTGGGCTAGTTGAGCTCACCCTTTCTTTCATTGTTCTCTTCAGGAAATGAGAATATATTTGGGACGAGTCGGGGAATGGAGTGATGGTCCAGGATAAATGGCTTTAGTAGTCCTCACTATTCTACGGAATATATGATAATAATTGTAATGAGGACACCATTGAGTGTGGATATTGTCTAGATGGCAATATTCTTGTTTAAACTCTCAACTATGTTTTGTCGTACTTTACACGACTGTTGTATAATTAAGTTGTATTTGAATTTCTGTACCATCTATTTGGCGACTCAGAATAGGTGATATATACCTATTTTGGGGGCGTCACATCAACCCACTAACCCACTTACAGACGTCTTCAACTTGTTGCTTAGTAAGACAAAATGGAGCTTTAGGTTTCGTAATGTTAGGGCGAAGCCACAATTCTTGCCTAATGTTCAATGCCTCCAAATCTTTTCGAGCATTATCATTGTCTTTAGTTTTACCACTCGCATCTAACATGGTGAAAAACAAGTTCTCGAAAACATTCTTTTTGGTATGCATGACATCTATACAATGACGAACTGAAAGTGTGCCCCAATACGGCAACTCAAACCGTATAGGCAAGTGTGTCCAATTATGAGTCTTCCCGTACCCGGCTGCTCTCAATTTACAGTGTTCCTTCCCCGGCAAAGGAAAATCAAGTTGATTCAACCAGCCCAAGACCTCACTGCCCGACAACCGACCAACAACCCCCTTCTTCTCTATCTTTTTGTTGAACTGTGCAGACATCTTTCTGTAATTGTGATCAAGAGGCAAGAATCTATGAGCAGTTCCAAAAAAACTACATTTCTGCCCATGTTGCAACTGGTTTCCTTGTACATCCCCCATACACACTGGACATGATAGCTTCCCGTGAGTTGACCAACCATTAACCATCCCAAGAGCCGTAAAGTTAGTGATAGTCCATAACAGGGCTGCCTTCATCACAAAATTCTTGCATATCGATTTATCATACGTCTGAACCCATGTCTCCCACAACATCTTTAGTTCATCCACTAATGGTCGAAGGTACACATTAAGATCATTTGTAGGACATGAATAGCCGTTGAAGTCTCGGCGCAAGTGAAAAGTACCGTAAGATTTTTCTGGGAACACGTTTCTTCTTCCCCCCACGTTTTGTAACCTTGTAGCGTGATAAGCTGTATATATCACACTGTCCCTTATCTCTGTCCTCCCCATAGTATAACATCCAATCTTGCTCACAAGCATCAATTTTTTGATACCCCATATTTAACCCCTTGACCATCTTCTTCACTTCGTAATAATTCACAGGATGAGTATGATCCTTGGGTAAGAACTGACCAATTATAACGAGCAAATCGTTGAAACCTTTCACTACAGTCGTGCTCATTCTTGAAGTGTAAGAGCTTCGTCACTGCAGAAAGCTTGGTGTTCGTATAATTTCCCGGATACAACGCGACCCCAGCAGTTGTATCATTTGGCACTTGAAGAAGGTTCATATTCAGCCCAGTCAATAGTAGTAGGGCCATAAGCATCGACCAACATCTCAACTGGATCATAGTTTTTGACGTATGAATCCCGTGGAATTGGTTGTTCCACAATATTTTCAATCACTTCTGATTCCCCGTGATGAGTCCATACAAAGTACCCATCCACAAATCGGCGAGAAAATAAGTCGAATTTAATCTCGTCGACTTTCTTCCAAATCAGATTTTTACACTTGACACACGGGCATCGCATCTTTCCGTGCGGATCATACGTATGTTCTAGTGCTTTGTTCAAGAAATCTAAAACCCCAACACGATAAACTGAGACTAATCCCCTCTCATCACTGGGTATCCTACGGTACATCCAACTCCGATCGGCTGACATTTTTAACTACACAGAAGTACGCATTAAGTTAGTTTGGATATTCATGCGTGAATTAGATTTACCTAGTATCTCTACAGGACAGGGGTAAGGCTTCTATCCCGTTATTGGATGCGTCTCGTCACTAATGCAAACACGTTGAGTACGTTTAATGAGTTTCAAGAAAATTTCGGCAGCACCTCCCCATGGTCTCCAAGCACACGAAATAGAATAAGATAACTTAATCTAAGTATGCACTCGGAGAACATATAGAGATAAAAATCGATTAATCCTCAAAATAACAAAAAATATACCGTTTCGTATTCGCACCGGCCTAAGTGAGAGACATAACATCCAATAACAGTCCCAAACTGGGGACTGTTCGACATTCACCCCTATTGAGTGTATGTCAAACGAGTTTCTAAGTTTCAAAGTATAGTACATATATAATTGAAAATGCTACTTAGTTTATTAAAAATTGTGGCAAACTACACAAATGTTACTTAGTTTATGAGAATTGTTATGTTGAATCTCTACTTGAGTCAGTAACCGGGGAAAAAAATGGTCATAGTTCCTGTTGTGTCCTATACTCGAATAATAAAGTTAATTCAATTACTGTAAACATTCCTCATTGTTCCATCATAACAGATGACAACATCTCGAAGGAGTTCCATTAAGCTATTGAACAAATTTTCAGCTTAAGAAACCCTCTAGATGAACGAACGATTACTTCTCTGCTAGGAATGAATCATCTCCCCATATGGGTCCAATCCATGATATAGACAGCTTCTCACCACTCTGAATTCCTCAAATGGATAGTTCTCATACAAGAGGTGATCGAGACGTTCTGTGAGAACTACCCATCTGAGGAATTCGGAGTGGTGAGAAGCTGTTTATATCATGGATTGGACCCATATGGGGAGATGATTCAATCCTATGAGAGAAGTGATCGTTCGCTCATTTAGAGGGTTGCTTAACCTAGAACTTTGTTCAACAACTTACTGGCACTCCTTCCGGATGTTGCCATCTATTATGATGGAACAGTGAGAAATGTCTGCAGTAATTCAATTACCTTTATTATTCGAGTATAGGACACAAACAGGAACTACGACCCCCTTTTTTTTAATTGTTGCCGAGGAACCGGTTCGAGTACTATTAGCTGCAACTGTTATGTCGAAACCTGCATACAAGAAAGATTACATATATGTTGGGAGAGTATTATTGCATTTATAAATTGAAAATTGTGGCATACTAAGCAAATGCTACTTAGTTTATTTTGCCAATGATAAACTAAGTAAGTGGTATTTAGTTTATGAGAATTGTTATTTAGAATCTATAGAGATTAATGTTCGACATTCACTCCTAGCTACTTAGTTTATTTTGCCAATGATAAACTAAGTAAGTGGTACTTGGTTTATGAGAATTATTATTTGGAATCTACGGAGACTACTACTGTTCGACATTCACTCCTAGCTACTTAATTTATTTTGTCAATTAATGATAAACTAAGTAAGTGGTACTTAGTTTATGAGAATTGTTATTTGGAATCTATAGAGACTACGTAATGTTCAACATTCACTCCTACTTGTCAAACGGGTTTCTAATTAATTTATCTTGTATAATATTATATATTTTTAAAAAAATTTACTAAATTTGTTATTAAATTTAATTTTAATTATTTTAATTAAATTAAATTATATTTTATTCTAATTTTATTCTATTATTTTTATTTTATTTTATGTTTTATTGGATTGTATTTTATTTGTATTATATTATATACTTTAAAATAATTTTTATTTATTTATTAAATTAATTTTTATTTTTTTTTCATTATATTTTATTAAATTTAAATTATTATAATTTATTATTATTATTTATATTTTATTTTATTTTATCTTATTATTACTCATATTATATTATATTATTTTATTTAATGTATTTTATTTATTTATTAGATATAATTTAAGTTATTTCATTTAGGAACAATTATTTTATTTTAATTTAATTATTTATTTTATTTTATTTCATTTTATCTTAAATTATTTTATCTTATGTTATTTAATTTTTTTTATTTTATTTTATATTATTTTATTTATGTTTATATTATTTATAATATTATTTTATTTTATTTAGTAGTACAAAACTAAGTAAATATTACTATAAACTAGGTTATTTTAGTATTAGAAAATTAATTAAGTAACATATTTAAATAGTTATATGGGCCCACAAAATTTGCAATTGAAGACTTCTGACAGAAATTCAGTCAGAAATTCCATCGGAAATATCAAATACACTCAATTGTAATAAGCTGTAATTGCATACAGAAAAACAAATTGAAACATTTACCAGATGCTATACACTAAACAGAAGCCACAACATAAGCTGCAATCCCAATTTGCACAATAGTTTGCATAACAGTTAGGCATAACATAATTTCGGCAACCCAATTTTCACAACAGTTAGGCAATTAACGCAAATAATAACCCTTATAATTTCAGCAGAACATAAATAGATATAACCTATTTCGGCAAAACACAAATAATCCATTTCGGCAGAACACAAATAATAACCCTTATATTGACAATTAACACTTAAGTCCCAATTTCAGCAATGAATCCGAAATATATATAGTAGCAGTAATTATCATCAATATATATATATATATATATATATATATATATATATATATATATATATATATATAGTACCAATTTCAGTGCAATATGCACAATATAGGGCAGAAAATTATATCTAATTATACAAATAAACTATTACTAACCTTAGGCCTTAACTAGTTTGAAAACCGGTTAAAGGAGGAGAAGGAGATAGCAGAGTCCAACCCGGCCAGAATGCGAGTCGTCGACGTCGACTGCGTAAGGGAGGGTTGCCGGCAGTGGCGCTGTGTGGAAGGGTGGCCGGCAGTGGGGTTGAGTGCAGAGAGTGGTGAAGAGAGAGAGAAAGAGAGAGGTGAACGTACGGTGGCAGAGGAAAAGGGGTGGCGGGGGACCAGCGGTGACCGGATGGGTGGGGTGGGGTGGGGTGGGGTGGGGAGGATGAGAGAGGGAAGGAGATCGATTGAGAGAATGAGAGAGGGTGGGGGCGGTGAGGATGAGATCGAGGAGGAGTGAGAGATAAATTAAACGAGCGTCTGAAATGAAAAGGCAGAAGGTGAAAAGTTTTTATTTGTTATCTCCGACGGAATGTCCGTCGGACATACGTCTCTCAGAAATATCTTAAGTTCGACGAAACGTCCTTCGGAATTAATGTTTGTTCGTCGAAATTACTTTTCGCGGTGGCGCCAAACTTGACGCCAACTTGGGAGGTCTAAGATTGACGGAATTCGGTCCTAATTATTGTATTTCCGAGGGACTTATATCCGACGCATTATTCCCTCGGACGTAATCATATTTCGACCGAATTTAATCCATCGAGGATACGTCAATCGGAAATAGGCGGTTTTCTTGTAGTGTAAGTCATTTTACATCAATTTAATTTTAAGAATTTCACAAAAGCTACTAGATACAAATATACATTATCTCATCATCAAATCAAATATACATTTATTCTAACAGATTCATTACTAACTAATTATCACAACTAAATTAAAACTTATTAAAGCTTGAATTTAATACATCTATTTGGATTAGAATTTAAAGCAAATTTTGTCAATACAAATACTAATATAAAATTTCATTACAAACTTAAATAAAATTAAAATAATTATTTTTTTATAATTATAACTAAATAAATATGTACGATCCATTCAAATGTTAAACTTAATAATTGTTTAATAATTTAATATTTAATCACTACAACTATTTTTCTCAAAATTTAACTAAATATTTATTTATTTATTTATTTAATAATATAATAAATAAGTAATTCATATCGTTCTGATAAAATCATGATATTTTCCCAAATCATCATACATATTATAGTAGTAGTTTGGTATGAAAACAACGCAAACCAATTGACAATTTCTAAAATTGATTGGAATTATTGTGATAAATAAGATGAGGGTGTGTCACGTGCGAGTGAGATGGGGTGATGTTGAAGCGAGTACTTGTGACCGTGAAGGTTAACGGGGCAGCAGACAGAAGACGGGCAGTGTATGGGAGGGAGTGGGGCAGGAGAAATAATTGAAGAGTGGGGAGTTAGCACTTAGCAGCCATGCCCAAGGCCCAAGAGGGGTCGATGTGCCCACGTGCGCTGACAGCAGAATGTGGGGCCCACACAAACACCCTCCCCACGGGATAACAACGACGAAACGACAAAGTGACCAAACAGACAAACAAACACTTATCCCTTTTTTTTAATCTCCTCCCTAGGAGTCGGCAAAAAACGGATAAAATTGAGCTACCGAACCGAATTGAAATTTTTTAACCGAATTATTTTAATTTTTTGATTTTTTTTACAATTTCGGTTATATTCGAAATATTACTCAGTATTCGATTACGGTTTCGATTTTCAAAAAATAGGTTATTCGGGTATCCGAATAACTGAACCATTTTACTATTATTATTATAATATTAATTATTTACTCAGCTACTAACTCTAAGTCAACGAGTCCATTTCTGATTTCATATCAGATCCCATCCTCTCCTCGTGGAACTTTGACCGTCGACCGTCGATTTACTCTCTACTCGTCGATCGAAGATCTCACATCCTCTCCACTTCTTCAGCCTCCGTGGCGAATGCGCCTTGGCCGACGCACGATCTCGGCTCCCAGTCTCCCAGTCTCGATCTCGGCCCTCTTCGACTCTCCTCCTTCGACTCTCTTACATCTGATTTTGTTAAGTAAGTTACATCTAATTTTGATTTGAACCCTTTTACGGGTTATTTGATCTGATTTTGTTAGTTAGGGTTATGATTTCTAAGGTGGGTACTGGGTAATCTTTTGATTCATTCATAAATTTGGAATCTGAGCTTTCTGTGGAGTACTGGAGTCTTGGATTTCTTGTTAATTTTTTTTGGGATCTTTATTATATAATTCCATGGATTGGGATAATGTGATATTTTAATTTGTTGGCTTTGTTAACTTGGACCATAATTTTAATTGATAGTTACTATGCAATGACAACTACAATTTTGATTATAATGATTAATGGTTCTGAAAATTGATGGTGTCATGGTGTATTGGTGTTATGCTATGAGTATGAACTATGTAGCACAATTTATTGCAGAAAGCACAATTTGTTGGTCTCTTTTACTTTCACTTGGTTAGTTTCAAAATTTGATATCATGAACTGCTGAAGGTTAATTAAGTATTTGATATCTCAAGTTACAGCTGTAAGACACCAACTTATTATTAATAAATTTAATTTTCTCTATTTATTATTTTGAAATAGTAAGGGTTGATTTGATTAATGTGGATAGTTATGGGTAAAATACGCAAATATTTCAAAATAAGCAAGTAGTTATAAAATATTCATTGTTGTCGAGGAATATTCGTTTTTCTTCTCAGGAGGTGAGAATATAGCGAGTACGAGCCGGGGTATGGAATGAAGGTTCTAGAGAGAGTTGTTTAGTAGTCCTCACCATTTTTATAAAATAATGTATCAATAAATGTGATGAGGATTTATTTGAGTATAGATATTGTCTAGAAGATAATGTTTGTATTCAAACTCACAGTTTTACTGTTGTAATAATAAAGTTGTAGTTATTTCTGTACCATGTATTGACAACTCAGAATGGGTGATGTATACCTATTTTGGGGGCGTCACAGTTGGTATCAGAGCTTAGGGATTTGATCTCTGGCGGAGATCGGGGAATAAAACTAGGAAGGGAGAGACGAGTAGATCCTTCGCTAGTGTGTCCTACCTAAGCTTATTTGTTAGTTGGTCAGTATATAGGGATATTTTGTGATATATTGATTTTATTAATTAACCCTTGTTTTATGACAGTATTTGAGAATGTCGACTGAGAATATTAACAGTGGAAATGAGACCGTGGAGACGCCTGTACTCACCAACGAGGAGAACGTGCAACAGGCTGACAATGTTCCTCCTGTGAACAACACCACTGAGCAGATGATGAACGAGACGATGTTTAGAAGCTTTTTGCAGTTCATGCAAAATCAGACGAGGGAGACTCGTGTTCCAAATACAGTAGGAAATGATAGCAATTCACGGGTTGTCACAGCCAAGCAGTTCAAAGAGTTGGGACCACCAGAATTTAAGGGAAAGTCAGATCCGATCATGGCGGAAACATGGGTCAAGCAAATTACCAAGATATTCGATGTCTTGGGATGCACGGAGGAACAGAAAGTTCCATTCGCCACCTTTATGTTCCGTGGTGGGGCAGACTACTAGTGGGAGTCTGTAAAACGTACCCATACAGCCGCACTCAGCATGTCTTGGGAGACATTTCAGAAACTATTTAATGAAAAATACTTTCCTGAAAGTGTTCGTCATATGAAGGAAGTGGAGTTCATCAAATTAGAACAAAACAACATGACGGTGTCTTAGTACGAGGCAAAGTTTGCAGAGTTATCAAGGTTTGCACCTCATTTGGTGGAGAATGAGGAACTTATGACGCGGATGTTTCTGACAGGTTTGAAACCCGGCATACGAAAATATCTCATTTCTCATAAATTTTCTCTCTATTTAGATGTTGTAAACATGGCTCAATTATTAGAGCGAGATAACGAGTACGGTCAACCGAGGGACCACAATCAGGATTATACCAGAGATAACAGTCAACAAAACGACGATAACCAGCAGAGAAAGAAAAAGATGGACAAAAATGGTAACCACTCTGGTGGCAATCATGGCCATGAAAATAGAAGAAGCGAGTCAGGAGGAGATTTTAAAAAGAGGAGATTTAACAATGACCATGTAAAGACGACAGTGCCGGCAGCAACTGGTTCTAAGGGAGGAGAACGACCACCGGTCATAAGCTATAAATGTGGGAAAGAGGGACATATCAGTCCAAACTGCCCACAACAGTTCAAGGTATGCTATAATTATGGAAAGGAAGGACATATCGCTCGAGATTGTACGATAGCGAAACCTAGTTCAGCGGGGACGATGACTCAAAAGACTGTCCCAGAAAAGTCAAAGTCAACGATTCCTGGAATAGCGTTTGTTGTGACTGG
This sequence comes from Panax japonicus, assembly GCA_020205505.1. Taxonomy (NCBI): domain Eukaryota; kingdom Viridiplantae; phylum Streptophyta; class Magnoliopsida; order Apiales; family Araliaceae; genus Panax; species Panax japonicus. The sequence continues at coordinate 103,857 of JAINUV010000798.1, forward strand.
TCAAAATGCGAGGAACCCAAACGAGGTGATCGCGGGTAAGCTAATTATAAATTTTTGCGAAATTTATACCTTACTTGATACCGGTGCTACCCATTCATTTATCTCTCCTGTTTGTGCTCAACGTTTAAACTTGACTCTGGAGAAATTAGACTTTGACCTATCTGAGGAAACTCCGTTAGGAGAAACTTTCATCACATCCACTGTTTATAAATCTTGTTTGATTCAAGTTGGCACCATCACCTTACCTGTTGACCTTATCTCTTTAAAGATACTTGCTTTCGATGTGATTTTAGGGATTGATTGGTTAACTACTCATCATGCCAAAATTGATTGTTTTCGTAAGGTTGTTAGTTTTCATATTCCTAACCAACCTGTTGTACGAATTCAAGCAATTAAACCATTAAAATTAATCACTGTCATATCTAATCATAAAGTTATTCGTTTATTGAAAAACGGATGTCAAGCTTTCTTAGCCCATGTTATGGATTTGAATAAAGACAAGTCAAATTTGAATAATATTCCTGTTGTTAATGACTTTCCTGACGTATTTCCTAAAGAACTTCCCGGTCTACCCCCAGAACATGAAGTTGAATTCTTTATTGATCTTGAACCTGGTACAAATTCCATTTCTAAAACCCTATATCGAATGGCTCCTATTGAACTTCAAGAGTTAAAGGTTCAACTACAGGAATTATTGGACATCAGTTTCATTCGTCCTAGTACATCTCCTTGGGGTGCTCCTGTTTTATTCGTAAAGAAGAAAGACGGGATTATGCGACTTTGTATTGACTATCGGGAATTGAGCCATGTCACCATCAAGAATAGGTATCATCTACCTCGTATTGATGACCTGGTTGACCAATTGCAAGGAGCACAATTCTTTTCAAAGATCGATCTTCGTTCTGGATATCATCAGCTGAAGATTAGAACTGAGGATATTCCAAAGACTGCCTTCAGAACTCGGTACGGGCATTATGAATTCTTAGTCATGTCTTTTGGATTGACTAATGCTCATGCGGCTTTCATGGATATGATGAACCGAGTATTCAAGGAATATTTGGATCAGTTCGTTGTTGTTTTTATTGATGACATCCTCATATATTCCAAAAGTCGTGAAGATCATGAGCACCATTTGAAGTTGGTACTCCAAAGGCTTCGTGAAAATAAACTATATGCCAAATTGAAGAAATACGAGTTCTGGCTTGAGGAAGTAGCATTCCTTGGGCACGTGGTATCGAAATATGGAGAATCTATTGATCCGGCGAAGATTGAAGCAATACAAAGTTGGGAGCAACCGAAGTCGGTGATTGAAGTACGTAGCTTTTTGGGCTTAGCTGGTTATTATCGGAGATTCGTGGAAGGGTTTTCTCGAATCGCTACTCCATTAAACCAACTAACTCAGAAGGATACAAAATTCGTTTAGAGCGAAGAACGCGAGAAGAGTTTCCAAGAGCTCAAGAGGAGACTCATTTCAGCACCTGTTCTAACAATACCATCTGGTACGGATGGATTTGTTATCTACAGCGATGCTTCAGGCAAAGGGTTAGGATGTATTCTCATGCAACGTGGGAAAGTCATAGACTATGCCTCGCGACAACTTAAAGAGTATGAGAGGAATTATCCTACTCATGATCTAGAGTTGGCAGCAATCATTTTCGTGTTAAAGATCTGGAGGCACTATCTATATGGGGAGAAAGTGGAGATATATTCAGACCATAAAAGCCTTAAATATTTCTTCACTCAAAAAGAACTCAACATGCAGCAGCGAAGTTGGCTCGAGCTATTGAAAGACTACGACCACACTATTCCTTACCATCCCGAAAAAGCGAACGTGGTAGCTGACGCGTTGAGTAGAAGATAATATGCAGGAACGAATGCGATGATGTCAAGTATACGCATAGAGACAACTTTAATAGAAAAAGTTAAGGTTGCTCAAGCCACCGACCCGGAGCTGATGTGTATAGAGAAGAAAGTACAAGAAGGAGCTATTTTGAAAGCGAGAATTGATGAAGAAGGAATACTTCGAGTCCACTCTAGACTTTGTGTTCCTAACGACTCTGATTTGAAGTACAAGATTATGATGGAGGCACACAATACACCATTTGCAATCCATACTAGAAGTACTAAAATGTATCGTGATCTTCGACATACATTTTGGTGGAATAATATGAAGAGAGAGATTGAAAAGTTTATCTCGATGTGTTTAACTTGTCAACGTGTAAAGGCGGAGCATCTAGTACCTAAGGGTCCGTTGCAACCACTTGAGATTCTGAAATGGAAGTGGGAACACATTACCATGGATTTCGTTACGGGTCTTCCTACGGTTTCTCAAGGCATCAATGCTATTTGGGTTATTGTTGATAGATTAACCAAGTCTGCTCATTTCTTGCCGATACGGGAGACTTATTCCCTTGAACGTCTTGCTAGTATATATGTAAATGAGATTTTGAGGTTGCATGGCATGACAGTATCCATAATTTCTGATCGTGACCCAAGATTCACTTCAAGATTTTGGGTTAGCTTGCAAAAAGCTATGGGCACGGATTTACGATTCAGTTCGGCATACCATCCTCAAACGGACGGACAATCAGAGAGGACTATTCAAACTCTTGAAGATTTATTAAGACTCTGTGTCCTAGACTTCAAGGGAAGTTGGGATAAGTATTTACCATTGGTGGAATTCTCCTACAACAACAGTTATCAGGCAAGTATAAGTGTGGCTCCATTTGAAGCATTATATGGACGAAAGTGTTGCTCTCCAATATGTTGGGATGAGGTGGGTGAAGCAACATTGTTGGGACCCGAGTTAGTACGTATGACTACCGAAAAGATCCAAATGATTCGACAACGTATACAAATGGCACAAGATCGACAAAAGAGTTATGCGGATCTTCATCGAAAGAACGTGGAATTTAGTATAGGGGATCATGTATTGTTGCGAGTTGCTCCATGGAAGGGAGTTACAAGATTTGGGAAGAGAGAAAAACTCAATCCACGATTTATTGGTCCATTTCAAATTCTTGACCGAGTAGGAAATGTAGCCTATAGACTCGCGTTACCTCCGAGTATGTCTCGTGTTCATAATGTGATTCACATATCTGTACTTCCTAAATATGTGAAAGACCCGAACCACGTTATAGAGTTAGAACTGGACGAGATAGCCGAAGACTTAACGTACGAAGAGGTACCTGTCAAGATTTTGGATAGGAAGGAGCATATCCTACGCACAAAGGTCATACCACAAGTTAAAGTTCTGTGGAAGAATCATGCTATAGAGGAGATGACCTGAGAATTGGAAACGGAAATAAAAGCGAGGTATCCTCACCTTTTCGAAACACCAGGTACGTACGTCAATTTCGAGGACGAAATTTCATAAGGAGGGGAGGTTGTAAGACCCCAACTTATTATTAATAAAATTTAATTTTCTCTATTTATTATTTTGAAATAGTAAGGGTTGATTTGATTAATGTGGATAGTTATGGGTAAAATACGCAAATATTTCAAAATAAGCAAGTGGTTATAAAACATTCATTGTTGTCGGGGAATATTCGTTTGGTCGTGGAATATTCGTACTGTCGGGGAATATTCGTACGACGGCCCAGCCATGTGTGGGCCCCATAACGAAAAGCGATTGGATGAAGAAAACGACAAATATAAGTTGTTTAAAAATAACGACGTAGTTGTTACCGTTAATACTGTTAAAATACTCGGTGGTTAAAACACAGTAGCACACAGTATTGCACCAATTATTGATTCTTACGTAAGAAGGCACTACTTAATAATGGTTACATTAATTACTGTTCAGTATTTTATTTTATTGATTTAATAATTACTGCGTTGATATTTTATATCGCTGTTGTTTCAATAATTGTCATTATACAGTATTTTTTATTATCGAAGCAATAATTCATATTATCTGAATAATATTGTTAGATAACATTATTGGCAATGTCTAAAAAGTTCTGTCTAAGGAGATGTTTGATCACCTAATTGCACGCCAGTAAGGAAAAATTCTTATTGGAAAGCCCCCTCTTTTTTGGGAACTGTCTGGTTGTCAATATTGTGATTCTGTAATATTATTTGTGAATAATTAATTATTGATTCATATGATGAGGAAAATATTAATTTTATGTGGATATAGATGGAAAAAATTTTTAATGTGACAATTGTTGAAAATTGAAATTTTATCTTTTTTTGATAAAATAATTCATTTAAATATATTATTATATTTTAATAATATAATAATGATGATATTTTTACAATAAATGTGGGATATATGAGTATATGTGGAGGAGGAGTATTTTTGTTATCAAAAAATATTTAAAGCATGTTTTATGTGTCGGTGGACCCCATCACTTGACTGAAATTTGATTATAGCCAGTAAAATCGCCCGTTTGTGGATTTCGATCAATTTCTGTTTGGAATTTAGAAAAATTTTCTTCTGCAAAGTTGTAGAGAATTGAATTTTCTATAAAAACATGCGAGATTCAAATTTTCGGATAAAAGGCTATTTATTATGAATTATTGAAGTTCTGAAGCTCCGAAATAATTGATTTTTGGAAGTTTAAAATATTTTAAATAACAAAAACGTTTTTTGTGCAAGTCTTGTGAGGTGGGCTGTTTGGTGGCTGAGGTTTTGAAGCAAAATAAGTGTAGGTTGGAATAAAAATTATATATATTAATATTTTATTAAATTTTCTGCTTTGGTGTTCTAAGCATTTTCCTATAAATAGGGTGCTTAGGTTAGAATTGAAAATCACACCAGAAACATAAGTTTTCTCTCTTTATATTATCGAGCGTATTCTTGTGAGTATTTTGAGTATAATTTGAGTACTGTTGCTATACGGTGCAAGTTCAAGTCATAGCTTATATCCGGTGTTTCAACTAGAAGTACTGTCTTTCGAGGTAAGGGATATTATTTTTTTTAAATGATATTATTTCTTCTAATATTATTATGCCGAAGTATTGATCTGAACTTTTAATCAAATTTGGAACTTTTTGTGTCGGAGTAACTATTCACATATACGACACTATTCGTGAATACGACACTATTCATCGAAGAATGAAAATTTTCCTTTTCGTCTAAAATATCTATTGTGGATACTAGCTTTGATTGTATCCATGTTTTGATCATTCTTGAATTTTACACCACTATGATTATTTTTGATGTATTTTTGGACATGGTTAAAACAAAGTACGAATCCTTAATTCTTGTCATTTTGTTTCACTGGATTCGTTTCTTTAAAAATATTTTTCATCATCCTCGGTCTTAAATGATGATATTATTGAATATCTTTGGCATGTAGTGCAAAGATGAATGATTTCTGATGAATATCTTTGGCCCGTAGTGCAAAGATGAACAGGTGTTTAAATGAACATGACCAACTGATGAATATCTTTGGCCTGTAGTGCAAAGATGAATATTTGATTCCAGATATATATTGATTGATGTTACAGGGATAAAAGATAGACGATGAACTTTTAAATTCATACATAAAAGATAGTAGTTTGCATTATCTACTTAACTCTTCTAATGAATTATTATTTACGCTGCAAATATTGATTTAAAACTTGTTCTCTATTGTATTATATTAGATTTTTTTCCTGTTGAAGACTAATGATACTTTGTTGTATATTATCTTAGTCATAATATTTTTTACTGGGCTAGTTGAGCTCATCCTTTTCCTTTTTGTTCTATTTTTCTTCTCAGGAGGCGAGAATATAGCGAATACGAGTAGGGGTATGGAATGAAGGTTCTAGAGAGTGTTGTTTAGTAGTCCTCACCATTTTTATAAAATAATATATCAATAAATATGATGAGGATTTATTTGAGTATAGATATTGTCTAGAAGATAATGTTTGTATTCAAACTCACAGTTTTACTGTTGTAATAATAAAGTTGTAGTTATTTCTGTACCATGTATTGACAACTCAGAATAGGTGATGTATACCTATTTTGGGGGCGTCACAACAGCCATGTATTTTCATGAACTGGTTTGTCCATTTAAGTTATTAAGCTTGTTTTCACTATATATTTTTTACTCTGTGACAAAACTAGATTACCATATATTTGTCTTTCTCTTGATTCCTTAGTTCTTTGGACAAATAATACCATATATTTGTTATTAAAGGATATATCTGTTTTCTGAGCTCATTATATATGGATGGTGCTAGATTTTATCTTGTGTATTTTCTTGAGGTTGTTTTGGTAACCATTATCTGAAGCTTACTAAATGCTAAAATTTGTTAAATTCATAAAATCTAATATACGAAACTGCTCTCATATTTGATTGTCATCTAATCATTGTTTACACATACGCGCAACAATGCCCATAGGCCATAACAGCTCTATATCTACTTTTTAGACTATAGTGTTGATCGAATTTGTGTTGCATGTTCATGTTGATGTACAGGATTTGTGATGTTCATGGTCATGTGATGTATAAAATTTATGTTGCTGTACATGTTGCTGTTGTATGTTGCTGTTCGCTGTAGTTTGTTGGCTGTTGCACAAGCCCAACTGCTGGTTTGCTACTAGCTGCTGCCGCCTGCCTGCTACTCTGTCTCTGCTAGATTAATTTCATGTTGGCTTGTTGGGCGATGTTGCCTGTTGCTGGCTTGTTGCTTTGTTTAGTCAAAAATTTGTTAAGGTCTTAAGGACTGAACAATTAATTTTTGTTGGCTTGTTGTTGCTGACTAGCTGTATTTTGGACAGTTAATTTTGCTAGATTAATTTTTGTTGCTGCTTTGTTAAGTCATAAATTTGGTTAAGGTCTTAACTCTTAAGGACTGAACAGTTAATTTTTGTTGGCTTATTGTTGCTGACTTGCTGTATTTTGGACAGTTAATTTGGCTTGCTTTATTAAGTCATAAATTTCATGTTGGCTTGTTGTTGTTGCTGGACAATTAAGGTAACAGTTGCTGGATAGTTAATTTGTTAAACAGGTAACAGGAAATTTATGTTGGATGATATTTCGGTTATTACCCGAATACCCGAAATTACAATTCAGTAATTCGGTATTCGGTAGTTCGGTTATTTTCAAATTTCGGTTAGTAGTTCGGATAGTGAAATTATCAATAATTCAATTTTCGGTTATAACCGAATAGCTTATTCGGTTCGGTTATAACCGAATGATCACTCCTACTCCTCCCCACATACACATACATAAGACCTTAAAATAAACAAATAATTTAGATTTAATTTATACTCATTCAATTAAAAATTTAATTTAAATTCGACTCGAAATATAAATAATTTAAATATGAACAAACTTTAAAATTCGATAAATTACTCGAACCTTTTTAAATTATAATTTTATGTTGATATTCAAATCATATTCGTTCGAAAAGTTCAAATTATTCGAGCTCAATTCGAGATCGTGTCCGACTCGATAACTAAACGAGCCTCAATCAAATTTTATTTTATACTCGATAAATTTTGTGAACCAAATCTGAACAACTCAATACTCGACTCGACTCATTTACACCCTTACATACAACCTCCTCATTCCCGCGCTAGAACTTTGCCCCATCTTATTATTACTATTTTACTAAAAGAAAAAGTTTAAATTATTTTTTTGTACCCCTTTTCTTTCTTAATACTACTGTCATTGATTTGTTATTAGAAATTGATAAATTCACAATAAAAAATAATATTTTCACTTGAAAATCGTATAGCGTCGTTATACATTTATAGCGATACTTTCCAAAAATATCAATTTCCTATCCTAAATTCCCTTTAAAGAACATAAAAACTACTCCCTTCGTTTCGAAAATTAATTAACTAAGAAGGTGTTCGAGATTGTTTATAAATAGTCTAATTAACTTATTTATAATTAGTTTTAATAAATAAAAAATATTTAGCAACCTGATTTTAAATTCACTTATTATCACTTTTTATAAAAATGATAAGAAGTTTAAAACTTCTGATTATTTGTCAAATCTAATAATCAGGTTTAATCACTAACCCAGACCTAATTATTTTAATAAAATTTCATCTGTAGTCTATATTTACTTCTCAAAACATTCTTTTTTTATTTTTATTTTTCTGTTGAGATTATGATTTTTTTTTCTTGAATTTAATTTTTAGATTGTTGATGAAATAAATTACTTTTTATTGCATTTTTTCAATGGAATTAATTAAAGAAAATAATTAGTGGAGTATGAAAGTGGTGGAGTGTGTATATATATAAAATATATATCCTTGAAGTAAGGGTTGTGCAAGGCAGGTCACTTGGGAGCACGCGGTGGTCTACCAGGACCGCCGGGAGGGGCGTAACTGTTTTTGTATTTTATTTAACAGGACCCTCCTTTTCACGATCTCCCTTAATTTTAATATTTTGTTTTGTTTTTCTAATTAATTAATTAATTATTTTAATTTTGGAAGTATCTGATTCCAATGCATGAATGTTTAGTCAAACGGAACGTAGAAATTAGTAGCCTCACTCACGTGCTTATGTTTAATTTATTCAAACTAATTAGGCTCCTTATCCATCTACTTAATAGTTAATATAATCCTCTTTTCGTGCAAGCCAACACTTCTTACTTTTTGACACACTTTTGCTTATACTTTCCCTATAATAATTATTAATTAAGGTTTCAATTTTTTTATTTTATGAATTATAGGATTCCAAATTTTAAAATGATTTTTATATATAAGAAGAAAATAAAAACATGGTTAAAAGATATTACGAACCCACTATAACGATGATTTTTACTGTCGTTATAACATAAAAAATCAACGACATAGTTATGACGACGGTTCGAATAATCGTCAAAGGCGGATCCAAAATTTTTATTAGCTAATATGTGGGTCATACGTGTAAAAATATTAAAAAGTAATGTGTCAAATTTTTATTAGCTAATATGTGGGTCATACGTGTAAAAATATTAAAAAGTAATGTGAAAAAAATATTATAAAAATCAAATGAAACTCTTAATCACGAACCAAAAAAATAACTATAATGTAACTATCTATCTATCGGATCCGGTTAAAATGAAGTTAACTTTATCGAAGGTTGGTTAATTGAACAATACAGTGATGACAGACAGAGGAAAAGATCACCTCTCGCCTGCATGTCGATACAAATCAATTGACCAAAATTAACTTCATACTAACTACTCCTATCTATCTATCTATCAATCTATCTATCTATCTCATATCTCAATAATTAAGAACTCTTGTATAGAACAGGTTCTGGGTTTTTTAAGGTCTAGGATAAATTTTCTTAAGTGTTCCCCTTTATATAAATTAAACAAAAAATTAAATAAATTATCAACTAATTAATTTTATTAAAATTATAAGAATTTACAAAAGATAAGGAAGAACACTTTAAAATGTCATCGAAACAAAGAATCATCACATGTACTTACAAAATAAAAATAAAAATGAAATCTGAACCACAAAACATTATTTAAAATGTATTCTTATTGCTCTTTTAAATGCAAAATCATCAATTATATTATCATATTTAATGTTTTCTAACATATCATTTTTGATACATAATATCACTAATCTTTTTATTATTTTATTTTTTATACACATAAATATATAAATTTATAAAAAAAATTAGGCCTCTCAATCGTGAACCTTGGGCAATAGCCCTGATAACCTTGCCCAGGGCCGGTTCTGCTACACTTGTAGCATAAACTAACCCTACAACTGAACAACAAAAAGAAAAAGGAAAAAACAAATAAAATAAGAGTTGTATGTGATCGAGTTGGGATAAATACATTATTCATTAAGCAGAGAGATGTATCTTAGATAGCAGATACGGATCTTAGTTATGGGACCTAGAGATTCTACACATATAGGGCCCCCAGAAAGTTCTTTTCAAATGATGTCTTAGACTTTCTGCATTACTGACACAATTTGTAAGACCCACCCCATGTCAACTATTAGCTTATCCTCACTGATACAAGTTCTTTCCTTTGGTTCTTCATTCATGCATGGTTGTTCATTTGTTCTTCTTCTATTCAGCCACAGGGCAGAGCCACCCTTCTTCTACAAATGGAGTACGCTGCAGATTGATGTTTTGGTAAAGGTAGAACCCTTGGCCACTTGTTTGGCAACTGATATGCATGGACAGATACTTTATTAATGACCAACTGAACCATAAACCTGTATCAAACCTATCGGATAGTTTTTCTATACAAACATGAAACAGCCTAGGAGATGAGATAATATATATACAAAATTTTACCCGGACGTACAACCGGTTCGGTACGGTATCTACCGATTAATCAACAATACATCATGATACCGGTACCGAATATACGGTACATACCAATTATATGTACCGATACTGTACCAGTGTCCATTTGTCCCGAACCGCCCGATTCAAACCTGTACGATTTTCGCAAATATTGAATATATAAAAATGACCACCCCAAAATACATTTGTAAAAAGACAAGTCGTATTGTTGTAACAAGATTCCAGTTTTTTTTTTCTTTCTTGTCCAGATTAGAATGCTCTTTTTACATTAATGTACCGTCAATTAGAGACACAAATATGTAGTCTAGATCTCCTGCCGGCTGCCAGCCGCGGATTGAGAAATTTTTTCGGGCAAGAGCGGATTTTAATTAATTATTTTTTAAAATTAAATAAAGAAAACTTGAATTAATTATAATATTAATTAATCATAATAATGTTTATAAATTGCAATAAATATTCATAATCCAAACTAAAAAAGAAATTTCAAATAAAAAACATTTAGAAACAATTTAGAAATTTATTTCGATTACTTGTCATAGTTTAATTTGAATGATTCTCCAAATGTTCAAAATCTCAAACCAAATTTATTTTCTATATTCAAATTAAATCATGACAACTAAAAATGAGGGGCGGCTAAAGGCTCATAATCACTTTCTATTTTCCATTATAAAATAAGACATAATTATTGTAAACTATCACAATAAAAGATAAAAACTACTCAATCAAAATAATTCTATTTTCAATTGAAGATCAAACAACCCAAAGAAAAAAACTCAATAAAACCAAACATACAGTAACCACAGTCAACCAAATATATAACAAAAAAAAAATTCAAATTTGAATCAAACAATCACTTATAGTTCACACGCTGATAAATATTTAAAACCAAAAACTATATAAAAAATACTTCTAAGATTTTATCAACTACGAAGATATTTGTAGTTGTATTTAGAATTGATTAGTTCAAATATATGGGTAACAATTAGGTAGCACAGTATTTATGCTTTAGCAAGAGGAAATAGAATAAATGAATGGGTCCTTAACACTAATATACAACAATTAGAAAGTAATTACAAAAATAAAACACACACAACATAATTACAAAAATAACACAATTCATATTAATAAGGAAACCTAAAATTAAGGAGAAATATCTTCCATAACTAATCATTCAAATTCAAATATCTGGGATCTAACCACAAAAATAAATTCAAATTCAAATATTCAAATTCAAATTTCATAGGAAAGACTGCACAAATTTTGTACTTTGTAGGAGGTGGCGGATGCAATTTTCAGAGGAGGTGGAAGCTTTGGAGGAGGTGACAACTTCGGAGGAGGTGGTAATGGTGTCTTCAGAGGCGGCGGTGATGGCTATGGAGGAGGTAACAATGGCAGCGGTGGCGGTGGTGGTGGTGGCGGTGGCGGAGATGGCGGTGATGGCTCAAGTGGTGGTTACAGAGACAGTGGAGGTGGAGGCTGGGGCGGTAGTAGCGGGAACAACCATTTTCTGGTAGTAAAAGGAAATTCTCAAGATACTGCAGAGGAGAAGATCATTAGTAATGTCATGGTAACCAAACTTTTATAACAAGGTAATCAAACTTTTATACTAAGGTATTCAAACTTTTATACCATGGTAACCAAACTTTTATACTGAGGTAACCAAACTTTTATATTAAGGTAACCAAACTTTTATACCAAGGTAACCAAAACTTTTATACTAAGGTAACCAAACTTTTATACTAAGGTAAACAAACTTTTATACTAAGGTAACTAAACATTTATACCAAGGTTACCTTGGTATGAAGGTTTGATTACCTTGGTGTGAAGGTTTGGTTACCTTGGTGTGAAGGTTTGGTTACCAACTGCACTATGAAAAAACTGATGGTGTGGAGGTGGATTGGTTACCTTGGTATAAAAGTTTGGTTACCTTAGTATAAAAGTTTGGTTACCTTAATATAAAAATTTTGTTACTAAACTTTTATACTGAGGTAACCAAACTTTTATACTAAGATAAACACCAATCAATACAAATCAACAAAAAAAGTGATCATAAATTCAAAATCAAACGCATATTTTGCATAAAATTAAGATCATAAACCCCAAATTAATGAAATTAAAGAGAAAACCTTAAAAATTAGTGCTCGAGAGAGAGAGGTAAAATAGAAGTACTTACAAAAATAGAGTACAAAAAATATGAAGAACGATTGGAAGAATGAAAGAGATAGAAAAAATGGCAGAATAGAAGAAAATGGCAGAAATGGCGTCTTCACCTTTTATACAAAAATGATAGAAATGGCGTCTTCATCTTTTGAAGAAAAAATGGCAGAATAGAAGAAAATAAGAGAGAAAATGACAAAATGACGTCTCAATCTTCTCTCTTCAATGGCGTCTTCATCTTCTCTCTTCACTCTTCAGCTTTTATCTTTAAATATGAAAATGGAAGAATAGAAGTGCAGTGACGTATAAAAAATGAAAGTAGGAGGAGATGAGAGAGAAAATGACAGAAAAGAATAAATGGCAGAATAAGAGGAGATGAGAGAGAAAATGGCACCTACCAAAATTAATCTCCTAAATTAAGGAATCCTATTTATACTAATATTGTCATGTCAGCCATTACATATTAATTCCTTAATTAAGGACCTTTAATTATGTTAAGATTGAAAATAAAAACAAAAAAGTGTAATACTTTTGTAATTATTTTATAGGTGTATGATTTTTGTAATTATTTCTAAAAATGTACTATTATATGTAATTTACCCTAAATGAATCTGTAGGCCCATCAATTAAAGCCCAGACTCATAATTTCTCCTACAGATTTGATTTTCTAAATATTAAAGTAGGTTACTTCGAACTAACTAATAGATATGCTAAAATTCTCTCCATTCTACTAAATTTTAATTCCATTAAAAAAAACATTAACAACTTTTACAAATATAAGGTTTGCAGTCTGCATGGATCATAATTTTATTTCAATACTCAATGGTAAATTTTTGTTATTAAAATTTAATATAAAATGTCATCCAAATAAATATTATGTCTAACTGTGTTGTTAGTGATTTTTAAACTCAAAATTGACAGATTTTTTCAAAATTCAAAACAAATGCAGCAGGTGCCAAGAAAAAGAACACAACAGAAAAACATGCAATAATCCACCTATTTTAAGACCAAAAAAGGTCTGATAAATTATTGTACATTAAGAGTGTAAATACATGAATATATAATTGTTTACTATGAGTAACCATTATCCATATGGTTGGTAACATTTTTTATTGTGTACAGTAAACAAAATTGATATTGATTAATATTTTAATTTCTGATTATACAAAATAGCTGCTATATAATGATTTTAAAAAATAATAACTAAAATCACTCACTGATTGTACAATAATAGTAGTCAAACACCATTAAATAACAGTAAAACAAATATAATAAATAAGTAACCAAATAGTTACATAACAGTAATCATAATATATTTTAATGGTAACCAAAACAAAAAATAACCTGTGTATCCAGCATCCTGTAATGAAGGTGATATTGTTTGTTTAGGCAACCCAATTATACTATGACATGTACATTTCATAATTGATATATGTCCTGAAACAAGATTGTAACTCTCTGGTTACTATCAAAATAATAGTTGGTTACCTTTATATACATATATGGTTACCAACTGTACATCTCAAATAATATAGCAAACACAACTTAAAAGAAACAATAAATAATAACTAAAATACCTCATTGATTGTACAATAATAGTAGTCAAAAACCATTAAATAACAGTAAAACAAATATAATAAATAAGTAACCAAATAGTTACATAACAGTAACCATAATATGTTTTAATGGTAACCAAAACATAAAACAACCTGTGTATCCAGCATCTTGTAATGAAGGTGATATTGTTTGTTTAGGCAATCCAATTATACTAAGACATGTACATTTCACAATTGATATATGTCCTGAAACAAACTTGTAACTCTGTGGTTACTATCAAAATAATAGTTGGTTACCTTTATATACATATTTGGTTACCAACTGTACATCTCAAACAATGTAGCAAACACAACTTAAAAGAAACAATAAATAATAACTAAAATACCTCATTGATTGTACAATAATAGCAGTCAAAAATAATTAAATAACAGTAAAATAAATATAATAAATAAGTAACCAAATAGTTACATAACAGTAACCATAATATGTTTTAATGGTAACCAAAATATAAAACAACCTGTGTATCCAACATCCTGTAATGAAGGTGATATTATTTATTTAGGCAACCCAATTATACTATGACATGTACACTTCACATTTGATATATGTCCTGAAATAAGCTTGTAACTCTGTGGTTACTATCAAAACAATAGTTGGTTACCTTTATATACATATTTGGTTACCAACTGTACATCTCAAACAATGTAGCAAATACAACTTAAAAGAAACAATAAATAATAACTAAAATACATATGATAATAATACATCCACAAACTAATGATGCCTTAAACTTCTCCAACTGACTTGAGTTCAATTTTTTGGTAATAATGTTGGGGACTTCCATGTAACCAATATATAACTTTTCCAATGAATTGCATTCTTCATAGTAAAGATCTCATAACTGCAAATAAACAAAATCAGATTTACACAGTCATTAGTAACCAGATATAAACAATATCTATATCATAAACATTTACATAGTGATTAACAAATAAGAGCATACTAACCAAAATATAATATAACACTTACACAGTAGCCAAAACAGACTATAACAAATAACCAACGTCCTGAATTGACTGAACAATAATAGTTATCATATCATAATATAACATTAACCATACCATAATAAAACAGTAACCAAAAAGTTATATTATATAATCTAATGCTAACCAAAATATAAACAACATGTAGTATAAACCATTTTATGTAATAAACAAAACATGTATACCAAAAAATATACTAAAGAAGTAACCAAACAGTTATATGCAAGTAACCAAACCATGTTTTAATGGTAACCAACACATAAACAACATGTAGACCAAACCCAGTTTAGTCAACCAATACATTGTAACCAAAACAATATAAAAAATTAACCAAAATTCCAATTGAGAGAAAATGAATGGTATCCAAATCATAAGCTAACAGTAACAAAAAATATACTAATGAAAAAAACCAAATAATTATATGTTAGTAACCAAAACATATATTAATGGTAACCAATACATAAACAACATGTACACCAAAACTAGTTTAGTCAACCATGTATATTAAGCAAATACATAGTAACCATAACAACATAAAAAGTAACTAAAATACCAAATTAAGGTAACAAAAATGGTATCCGAATCACAAATTAACAGTAACCAAAACATAATACAAAAGTAACTAAACAGTTATATGATAGTAACAATAATAAAATTTAAATTAACACACCTTTAAAAATTATATGATAATAGAACAACATGTATGCTTTCTGATCCAAAACCTTCTTTTCACTAAAATGAACAACCTGTGAATCGACAAGTGCAACAAAAGTAAATTAAAAAATAATAAAAAACTAATTAACTAATTAATTTACGCCACCAAAAAAAGAAGACTAATCAGTAGAAAAAAAATGAAATATTAGTAGAAATATCAGTACAAAAAAGAAAATAAAAAAAATAAATAAAAATATCAGCCCTAATTAATAGAAAAAAAGAAGACTAATTAATTAATGATGAAGATGAAGAAAAAGAAGAAATACCAGTAGAAATACCAATACAAAAAAAAGAAGAAATATCAGTAGATGAAGAAATATCAGTAGATGAAGAAATACCAGTAGATGAAGAAGAGGACGCGACGAGTTGAGAGACTGATGTTGCGGCGGCGACGGCAGTGGTGAAAGAGGACGACGATGAGTGGCTTCGAGATGAGAGAGAGAAGTAATAAGAGAGAGAGAAGTAATAAGGGAGAAGAGAGAGAAGTATTAATGGAAAAGAGAGAGACTGAAGGAAGATAGAAACTAATTTGCCCATTAATATTAATCCCTTAATTTAAGGACTTTTAATTGTATTAGTATTGAAAATAAAACTGATGAAGTGTAGTATTTTTGTAATTATTTTATGAGTGTATGATTTTTGTAATTACTTTCATAAATGTACTAATATATGTAATTCTTCCTAAATGAATCTGTAGGCCCATCAATTAAAGCCCAGACTCATAATTTCTCCTACAGATTTGACTTTCTAAATATTAAAGTAGGTTACTTCGAACTAACTAATAGATATGCTAAAATTCTCTCCATTCTACTAAATTTTAATTCCATTAAAAAAAACATTAACAACTTTTACAAATATAAGGTTTGCAGTCTGCTTGGATCATAATTTTATTTCAATACTCAATGGTAAATTTTTGTTATTAAAATTTAATATAAAATGTCATCCAAATAAATATTATGTCTAACTGTGTTGTTAGTGATTTTTAAACTCAAAATTGACAGATTTTTTTAATTTTGATCAATATAATGATGAATATTATAAACTTCCTAAAACGTATTATTCGTTGTGTTCCTAATTTTTAATAAGTATTCATTTCAATTTTGATTTTGAAATAAAAGTATTCAATTTTTTTTGTAATTATTATTCTAATCAGTAAATGGTGACAAAATGTTTAAGTTAAGGGCGATATGTGTAAATTATGAAAGTGTGTTGGGGAATATTCGTTCTGTGAAAAAATATTTGTTCTATCGGAAATATTAGGTAAAAGTGTGACGACACCAAAATAGCTATTCATTGGTGGGCTCCACAACGAAATATTGTCGGATGAAAAAATGACATAAATAACATTTTTAATAAAAATTGTCAACGTTACTATATATTACTTTTAAATATTTAAATACCCGGTGATAAAAGTATGTAGCACGTGATATTCTATAGTGATACACGATATTCCATAGTATCACACGATATTGCACAATACTTCAAATTATTGATTTAATAATTGTTACAGTAACAACTGTATATTATTTCATATTACTGAATTCAATAACTATCACAGTAGCAAATGCACAGTATTTTATATTATTATAATTGACATGACACAACAACTCATATTATTTGATATGATATTATTAGACCAATAAACATTATTGACAATGTCTAGAAAGTTTTGTTAAGTAAATGGGTTATTTAATTGCGTGTCATTTATACGGAAGGTCCCCTTTTTTTTTAGAACAATCTGGTTGTCAATATTGTAAGTCTATAATAATTATACTCAGAAGAAATTAGTGAGCACCAGTCCACTGTAGCAAGTAGATGGATTTAGGATGTCACAATAATTGTCATATTATCTCATATTATTGAATCAATTAATAATGGACATTGTAACAAGGGTAGTAATGAAAAGTTGCATAAATGGAAGTCACATGTATTAATTAGTTAGGCCGACTCATTATCTGAAGAACATTAATATCTGTGATATTAATACATTAGGTCAATAATGTAGAAAACGGATAATATAATGATAATGAAATTTACTTTTTGATAATGAATTTATCTTTCTGATAATGGATTTATCTTTTTGAATAAATATGAATAATGAATTATTCTTTTTGAATAAATAATGATAATGAAATAATCTTTTTGATAATGAATTTATCATTTTGAATAAATATTGATAATGAATTATTTTTTTGAATAAAATAAAGATAATAGATGAAAATGAGTAATTATTATGTCTAAAGTAAAGATAATGGATGAAAATGAGTAATCATTATTTTTAAAGATAATGATAATGGACGAATAATATATTTATAAAATGTAGGATATTTTTGCTATAAATAAGAAGGCTTAATATAAGGAAATTCATATCTTCCTTGCATATACTTCCTTTCACTACTCTCTAAAAATTTCTTAGTTTAAGTTCTCTCTAAGTGCGTTAGCCTATCTTGAGTATTTGTGAAGATCAATAAGAGTACGAGTATTGTTCAAGTAAATCTTTCTATAAAAGTTGGTCAAACACCCACGCACATCGATCACACGATGTTTTTAATTCTTCCTTTAAAAATATTATTTTAAAAAACTTTCTTTGGATCGAAGATATTATTTTGAAATATTATTTGAAGCTTATTAATTATGTACACTACACAAATTTATATAGTCATTTTTGATAATTTCATAACATACGAGTTAGTGTACACCATATGTGATAGTTAATAATTAAAATATAAATATATTTAGGTTGATAAACCTCATAGAAAGCAAACTACAAGAAAAAGGTTTAGCAGCGACCGCCTATCAGCGATCTTAGTCGGTCGCATAAAATTTGGTCGCTGGGATGCACATCAACGCCCACTATTAGCGACCGATATATCTGCGACCGAAATGAGCGACCGAAATGACAAATTCGGTCGCTAAGCTGAGTCAGCATGGTCCACGGCCAAAGCTGACGTGGTCCACATTACAGCAATTGCTATCAGCGACCAAATGCGGTTGCCGATACCCTCAAATGTTTAGCCGTCACTAATAACTATCAGCGACTGCGGTCGCTGATCTGGAAAAAATGAAAACCAGATTTTTGATGTTTTGTAGAATTCCAAAAAACCTGTACCTGTTGTGTACCTGCTTTATCCCAATACACATACACAACAAGATAAACAGCATGCACAACAGTATAAACATCCATCGTCCACAAACACATACACCAAACTAGTATATAAACCTTTAAAAACCAATATGAATTGAATAAATATAAACAAATCTAATATTGTTTAAGTAACATACAGACATCCAAAGAATGAATATACAAGTACAAGCTTATCAAATAACTACAAAACTGATCTAAAGCAGGTACGTCAAGCATCATCGCCTCCTTGATCACCCTATAATTAACAAAATAATAAAAACAAGTTACAAATATAGTAACTATGTTGATACTGGTATATATTACGATAATATATACAACAAATTAATTTTATACCTCGTCGCCATCCCCATGCTGTCCTGCTGCTGCATGAAATTAACTTGAAAATTTAATTCTTGAACTTATAAATCTTTAAAATTTAATTCTTGAACTTGTTTTATTGAATTATTATGTCATTGTCATCATCCTCATGTTTATATTATGTTGAAAGTCATCTGTGGCATGTAGTGTATAGACGGACTTGGTATATTTATGACCAGGGATTATTCGGTATAGTTGTAAGACCCCAAATTTTATGAATAAAGATGAATTTTGTATAATTATCATTTTTAAATATTATGGAATGAATTTGATATAATGTTATAGTTGTGGGTAATATTTAGAAATTTTGCAAAGTACGCAAGTTGTTTATAATATTCGATTGGTCGAGAAATATTCGTACGACGACACAATCATTGGTGGACCCCACAACAGAATTATTGTCGGATTGAGAAAATGACAAAAATATTTTTATGAAAATAACGGTGGAAGTTTTACCGTTAACTGTTGAAACACCCAGTGTTAAAAGTACATGAATACGCGTGGTTGCATAGTAACACACGGTATTGATTATTGATGCTTACGTGAGAAGTCACTCAGTTTTATTCAATTGTTTATTCAATTATTGCTTCAGTAATTGTTGCATAGTATCTCACGTTATTTGATTCAATTATTGTCAATATTTTTTATATATTATTAAATCAATAATTGAGATAACGAAGTTATTAATATTATTATTTGCAATATTAACGATGTCTAGAAGTTCTACCAAGGAGAGGTTTGGTCTCCTAATTGAGCGCTAATAGGGAGAAATCCTTATTGGAAAGCCCCCTCTTTTCTGGGAACGACCTGGTCGATTAATAGTGTGAATAATAATAATAATGATGAAGTTTTGTTTTAATAGTATTATTAATGTAATAAAATAGAAAAACTTTTTATATAAAACAGAATACTTTTATAAAGTTATTCGTTTTATTAGACAATAATTAGAACATATTATATTTTATTATGCATAGTTTTTGCATAGTAAAATCTTTTTAAAAGTTATTCGTTTTATTAGATTATAAATAGAATATATTATATTTTATTGTAAACCAATCTGGACCGTTCATGGATTGGTTACTATTCAGTCCATTCTTCTATAAATAGAAGCTGATTCCTTCATTATTTATTACGAATTCACTGAAACTCTAGAGAGAGAAACTGTAGAGAGAATTATTCTTCTATAATCTTGAGCATATTTCTTTAGCGTTTAAGAAAACTTTGAGCGTAGTGCAAGTTTCTTCAAGTATATCTCCGCCCTACCGTCGGAGTACTCTTCTTTATAAGGTAAAGGGTTTTATTTTTTTTCATATTCATGAAGAGAACTTCTGTTATTCCATTCTTTATTATTCTGTTGGAATAACCTGTATACGCGGTCTACCCTATACTTGGTAAAATTCTTCTGTTATTCCATTATTTATTATTCTGCTGGAATAACCTGTCTATGTGAAGTATCGCATACATGGTAAAATTCTGTTATTTTATTATTTATGATTCTGTTAGAATATCCTGTCTGTGCGTTTTACGCCGGACCTGGTTCCGTCTTTATTATTCTGTTGGAATATCCTGTCTGTGCGTTTTACGCCGGACCTGGTTCTGTCTTTATTATTCTGTTGGAATATCCTGTCGGTGCGAATTTCGCCTGACCTGATTCTGTTATTTATTGTTCTGTTGGAATAACCTGTCTACGCGAAGTACCGCATGCATGGTGATTTCTTTTGTTATTCAATTCTTTATTATACTCAGTTGGATAAATTTTGACTTCTATACTCCATGAAATTAGTGGAATATCTTTGATATTTGCGTTTCATCCAGTATCTTTTTATGGAAATATTCTTCTGAGCATTCTTGAATTTTACTCTACAGAGAAGTATAATGTTGACAATTTGGACTTATTAGTTCCTGAATAAATTAATTCTTGAACTTGTTTTATTGAATTCTTATATCATTGTTATCATCCTCATGTTTATATTTTTTTTTTGAAAGTCATATGTGGCCTGTAGTGCATGGATGGACTTGGTATGATTATGACCAGGGATTATTCGGTGTAATCATAACCGTAATGTTACAAATGATGTGGTAAAAGTCCTCATTGGTCCGTAGTGTATTGATGGACAGTTGTTGGCATAATCATGACCATTGATGAATACACAAATATCCTTGGCCCGTAGTGCATGGATAATTTGTGGTTGTGATACTAATGAATATCCTTGGTCGTAGTGCAGGGATGATGTGGATTATTTATTAAGCTGAGTCCCAGTGATAAAAGTGATGAAAAACCTTTTAAATTATAAAAGATAGTAGATTTTATTCTCTACTTGACTCTTTTAATGGATTGCTTATTCCGCTGCAGTTAAACTTGATGTCTATTGTATTTTATCAGTTTAACATTGTTGAAGGCTAACTGATAATTTAGTCTCCATTATCTTAGTCATAATATTTCTTACTAGGCTAGTTGAGCTCACCTTACTTTCACTGTTCTCTTCAGGAAATGAGAACGTAGCCGGGACTAGTCGGGAAATGGAGTGACGGTCCGAGATGATGTCTTAGTAGTCCTCACTATTCTATAAAATAGTGTGATAATAAATGTAATGAGGACTTATTCTGAGAGTGAATATTGTCTAGAAGACAATATTTGTATTTTAACTCACAGCTCTTGTTGTATATTTAAGATTATATTTGTATTTCTGTACTATGTATTTGGCGACTCAGAATAGGTGATGTATACCTATTTTAGGGGCGTCACAATAGTCATGACCGTAATGTTACAAATGATGTGGTAAAAGTCTTCATTGGCCCGTAGTTCATTGATGGACAGTTGTTGGCATGATCATGACCATTAATGAAAACACGAATATCCTTGGCCCGTAGTGCATGGATAATTTGTGGTCATGATACTAATGAATATATTCTTGGCCGTAGTGCAGGGATGACATAGGTTTATTTAATAAGTTGAGTCTCAACGATAAAAGTGATGAAAAACCTTTTAAATCATAAAGATAGTAGATTTTATTCTCTACTTGACTCTTCTAATAGATTGCTTGTTCCGCTTGCAGTTAAACTTGATGTTTGTTATATTGTATCAGTTTAACACTGTTGAAGGCTAACGATAATTTATTTTGCATTATCTTAGCCATAATATTTCTTATTGGGCTAGTTGAGCTCACCCTTTTGCTTTCATTGTTCTCTTCTGGAAATGAGAACGTAGTAGGGACTAGTCGGGGAATGGAGTGACGGTCCAGATGATATCATTAGTAGTCCTTACTATTCTATGAAATAGTGTGATAATAAATGTATTGAGGACTTATTTTGAGTTTAAATACTGTCTAGAAGACAATATTTATATTAAAACTCACAGCTCATATTGTATATTTAAGATTGTATTTATATTCTGTACCATGTATTTGGTGACACAGAATAGGTGATATATACCTATTTTGGAGGCGTCACATGTGTTGTCGTATCTTATACGGCATTGTAATAATTTGAGTGTGGGTATTATCGTATTATCTACGACACTCATGTATTAAAAGAACGTATGATTGTGGTATGTATTTTGGCGATCTAAATTGGGTTGTGTGGATCCTATTTTGAGGGTGTCAATATATCTCCAAAATAATTACCACTAATACTTATTCTCATAAATGACAATCAAATAGTCGATATAAACATCAATATAAACATTCACAATACATATCATTTTTCATTTTATAATTATCCTCTTACAAAAAATGTGAGACTCGTTTACACCTTCGTTATGAAATAAATATTGATGTGCACTTAACCTTAAGGGGGTACGCCGAGCCGAGTTGCTCGGTGCTCGACTCGAGATTGACTTAAAAATATGATTAGAGTTCGAGTTTGATCCGAGTCGAATATGTGCGCATCATATTAGGGTTCGAGTAATACTCGTTTTTCATTTAATGATACAGGAGCCAAATTTGAGCATTCCAGTGTTCGTCAGATTAAGATTCAAGTAACACACTTCTTCATGAATCATATCTGATACTTGTTCGATGAATCATACTCAAATACTGATTTGATCCATACTCGTAAGTTAAATATGTGATATTTGGATCAACCTTTATAATGTATAAAGAGAAATATGTAATTGTGTAAATTTATACTTAAATAAATCAATTAGTTGTGATTGTTAATTTGTATTATATTTTTTTGTAATTTCTTTACATAAGTAAAAGTGAAATTTTTTCATGTATAAACATTTGTTTAGTTATCAATTTTGTATAGTGTGGTTCAATTTTAAGTGAAATAGTTCATATTCAAAACTCGTTTTGAAAACTCACTAATAACTCGCTTTGTAAACGAATCGAGTACTTACGAGTCGAATATATTCGAATAATGATCTAAGTCGAATATGGCGTAAAGTTAAAAATCTTTTATTGAATTCGAAAAAAATTCGAACTCAATTTTTTTAAATAAAGTAGAATCTGAACATGAGGGTGTTCATGAAATTCGACTCGTTTACAAGCCAGCTTAACTTAATTAGGGATATATAGGTTGCATAAGGGAAAGTTACTGGAATAATTAATACTTGTAATTCTAAAAGTATAGAGCTCCAGAACGGGACCAGAAACATTAATTGAGTCATGCATCTTATATGAAGTAATACTACTAGCTAGCGTATAAGACAAAAGTTACAAGCTAAATTCACCGTCTTCAAATTGCAAGAGTAAGGAGACATTCATGTACACTAGCTACTTTAATCCACTATTATCCACCTTTAGAAGACAGATTGTGCGCCATGCAAAGTCCATCTAACCAAGATAAACACACACGTATATACAAAAAAAATTCGTCTGTAATAAATCATAGAAGACGGATTGAACCGTCACTATAATCGATTACAAATCGATCCGTTAGACTGTATATATATGTATATATACACACGTTTATGTATGTATTTGTACATAATAATTTTTCTTGCTAGTGTTGAGTAAAAGAGCACACCTTTTATTTTCCAAGAATTACATGGGGACCAATAAAACAAGGGAATATATATATAGTTGGGCTCTTTCCAGTGAATTGGAAGGAGTAAATTAAGAACGAACCAACTATAACGATGATTTTTTTCCGTCACAATAGCAAAGAAAATCGACTTTCTATGTTATAGGAACGAAAAAAACTGTCGCTATGACCGATTCATTCTAAATTCGCTCCCTCCAACTCGTTGGAGAAGCGGACGCACATATTTTTAGGTTCTTATTGTTCTCAAAGTTTAATCCCTAGCATCAAAAACAAGGCAAGGAATTAAGCTCTACATATATTTCCAGCCACTATATATGGAAAACAACATTTACGTCTCGCAATACTAGGTTGGCTAGCTTAATCACCTCCCTCTTCCACAAGTAGGTGGAGGGCCGGAAATCCCAACAGACAGACTCACAAATAACAGAGTTTGACCAGCAGTGATGTACAAAACAACAATTCACATCACAGTAGTAACTACCATAAGAAGTTGTTGAGCTGTGATGAGGAATCGTCTTCGTCATGTGATAGCGAATGAACGTGTCTCCCTTCATATGTGGTGATCACCATTCTCGGATCCTCTGCTAATCGCTCTACCCTTTTCTTAACACGACAATTATCCTGTGTACAGCGGTAATAACTCCTGCTTCCATGCAGATATGCCAAAAAATCCAAAAATAATTTTTGGTCAATGCTATATATAAAATTGTATGTGGCATGGTCTTAACTTTTAGCGACAAACAACATATAGTGACAGACCGAATCGTCACCCAATCTGTCACTAAAAATAGTATGCAAAATATATTAAATAAGGGGTAAACTTAATATCTGGACGATATATATATATATATATATGCTTCTCTACAGAAAGCATATTAGACCTTTACCAAGTAACAAGGTATATATTTATCAAAACTTCGTTCAATTATATTTCAAACCTTGCGCGCACAGCTAAAACTCTGATACCGTGCATGTTAAATACATATGACTGACAATGTATATTATCATGCTTTAACATAGACCCACGTGATATTTTACATTGCTTGGAAAAATAAGTAGAATTTTTTATGCATGTTAAAAGTGAAAGGGTAAAGGAAAATTTAGCATATATATATATATATATATATGGGTATCCACAGCAACCGGTTGTTGGGGAACAACCCCTTTTCACCAGCCGTATGAAGCTGTACCGGCCTTAGAATTATTTTTTTTATAAGCCGGTACAGCTTCATACGGCTGGTGAAAAGGGGTTGCTCCCCAACAACCGATTGCTGTG
This sequence comes from Panax japonicus, assembly GCA_020205505.1. Taxonomy (NCBI): domain Eukaryota; kingdom Viridiplantae; phylum Streptophyta; class Magnoliopsida; order Apiales; family Araliaceae; genus Panax; species Panax japonicus. Next base: position 129,306 of record JAINUV010000798.1, read on the forward strand.
AATGGAACCCCTATATATATATATATATATATATATATATATATATATATGATAATGTATGCAAACTGGCAAATTGCTGGATTTCATTATCGCCAGAATTAATGAGCTTTAGGCAGGAGTGGCATCTTTATGAGATGGAAAAGTTTATTTGAGACAATAGCTAACTGCTAAAAAGAGGAGAAATCCCCAATATACCATGAAACAGCAAAAGTTTGATTTGCTTTTTCTATCAAAAAAAAGCCAAATCTCTCTTAAAAAGTCTTCCACATTGGGGATCTTCATGTCAATACAAAACAAGTAAAAAATGATTATAAACTTAATTAGTTAGCGGAAAACCAGGATATATTATGCATGGATTTCTGCTATTTGTTTAAGTATATCTGAATGTGAGTTTGCATGAAAAACTCCCTCAACAAGAAAACACAAAGTAAAAAGAAAGAAATAAAACAGGTTGAATTCTGTATTGGCATAATTAATTTGGTGGTGTCATATATAGTTTAAACTGAAATTATTTAATTTATAAGCTTAAAATACTGCTAATAATAGTTTTAGAGGCATTAATTATAATGATAATATTTTGTAAAAATGATTTTCAACGGCCACCTTTTCAATGTCATATCAAACACTCGAAAATATTTTTCGTTGAAACAAATTAAGGAAGCATTTTCCTACTTCTATGATGTTTTATTTCCACATTCTACATTTCTACTAGCTAGGATTTCTCATCATTTTTATTTATAAGAATAATTAAGTTACAAATTCAGCTCGTGCATATATATAGCAATTAATTTAATTAATTATTCCTAAACAAAGTTCACTAATTAATATGCCAAATTAAGGGCACAATTCAAGTGTATTGTCATGCAGATGGTTAATTTCTACAGCTCTCTGTTGACTGTTGGGTTCATAACAAGAAACCCAAAATTTCAAATTCTGAAATAATGGATTAATTAATAGTAGTACTACCTCCATTCCATAATAATAGTCTTTTTAGCTTCATGCATGTGAATTAAGAAACTCATTTAATACTATCTTTTAAGAATTAAAATTTATATGAAATTTCATCACTATCCTTTTATGTGAAGTTGAAAATTATTAATACAAGAGAGAAAATTTATTGGGACAATGAGAGAAGTTATGGGTGATATAGGAAAATAAATAATTTATTCTCTTAAAAAGTTGTAAACGACAAATAAATTGAAACAATTTTCTTTTAAAAAGACAGTTATTATGGAATGGAAGTAGTAACTTTTTTTGTGCCATGATCAATTGCTTATTGAATATATAATGCTAGCAATATGGAGTACTATAAACACTGTAAATTAAATATATGGCAATTAATTAATGATATGATTTCCTCGTAAAATGGCAATCTAGATCTGGCGCATCATTGATCTCTTATTGTTAATACTATGATCACTTAGATCTTTTTGGCATGCATTTCCCTTAATCAAAACAAGTAGTGTTAGTAATGATTAACTTTTCAAATATATTTGCGCTATATATAAAAAACCCTCTCAAAAAGCACCTAAAGCTTAGTCATTCATGATTATTATTTTATCAAATTATGAAAGAGAGAGAGAGAGAGAGAGTACCATTGTTGAATTCATCAGTATAAAAACCACAAGAATATATATAGAAAGAGAGGATAAAACTACATGCACCAGAATATTATTCGGATAAAAATAAGGATGCAACTTTTTTTTATATAAAATTTTTATATGGATCCAATATCGTACGAAAAATGATAATTTTTGTATCCCAGATGCAACCTTAATTTTCATATAGGATAGAAAAAATTCGTACCAAAAATAGTAATTTCTGTATTGATCAAGGAGATGGAAGGGAAATATATATATATATATATATATATATATATATATATATATATATATATCTAATAAAATACAAATGATTTTGAATTTCCCGCTCACTCAATAAATCATCTGGGCCGTCCAAAGTTTGAGATAAATCACACCGTCCATACATCTATCTAATAAAATACATCTATCTATCTAATCTATCTAATAATGATTTTGAATTTCCCGCTCACTTAATAAATCATCTCGGCCGTTTTAAATTTGAGATAAATCTCACTATCCATACAGTACCGAAGGCACGGGACCCAGCTAGTATATATACAAAATAGAACTGATTTTGAAAATACTTAATTTCCCTCTCAAACCTATTACAAGATCGGGACCGTCAAAAAATTGGGATAAATCTAACCCTTCAAAATATTCCACATAGGCAATACCATTCTATATCATTCCCATGCTATACCATTATATATATTCTCATGCTATACCATTCCACCCCCCACCCCACCACACCCCCCACCCCCACCCCCACCCCCACGCCCACGCCCACGCCCACGCCCACGCCCACGCCCACGCCCACGCCCACGCCCACGCCCACGCCCCAAAAGATTGTTTGAAATATAGAAATAGAAAATGATTTATGAAAAATATAAGTAAATAATTCAATTTTAAAATATTATATAAAATATATTTTATCCTTTTACATATTTATATCTATTTAACAAAATATAACTAATTTTGAATTTTTCGTTCACCCTAATAAATTATCTGAGACCGTCCAGAGTTTGGAATAAATTTCATCGTCCATATAGTGCCGGAGGCACGGGACACAACTGGTATATATATATATATATATATATATATATATATATATATATATATATATATATATATATATATTAATTGACAGTATATAATTAAGTACCTGGGATGTAGGGTGTTCTTGACAACTTTCTGGCCATACTTTCTCCATTTGTAACCATCATCCAATACATCCACATCAGTACTGAGGGTCTTGAAGCAAAACCTAGGCTCCCTTACCTTCCTCCTTCCTCCTCCTCCTGCTTTTATCTTCTTCATCTTTATTGCTGATATCCCCAGATTATGATTATGATCATCATTTTCACCACCAATAATATTATTTCTTCTCTTAATATAATTATTACTGCTGCTTGTTATGCAATCATTCTCTTCTCCCCATGTCCTGATCATAAATCAAACCATAGTTAATAAGAGAAAAAAAGATCAAGAGTTGTACATGTGCATGAGAATTAATTAATTAAGAAATCTTGAAATTAAGAGACTAAATAATAATAAAAAAGTAGCTACCTAGGTTTTATAATTAATTTAAAATTAATTTTACCAGAGATTTATATGAGGTAATCTTTGCAAGGAAAGAAGCTGGTGGGGCCCTCCAAAATTGTTTTGATCTTTTGGTGAATCTGCTGCTGCAAGTGATGAAGACTGAGGAATGGTAGTTGTGAAATTGCTGCTTTTTCTTGGACTTTGATTGCAACAAAATGGAAGAGAGAGAGAATTAGTAATAGTATTAGTAGAAGTACTCATGTTTGTATCAAAAGGGCTAGGATAGAATATTAATCCCATTTGTGATGATGATGATGAAGCCATCTCTAATTCATCATGATCCTCAACCTCAAATAATCCTATTTGGTTCATCATCCCTCTTAATTTCTCCCTTAACAAAATAAATATTATAGAAGATCAAAGCTAGCTATATATATAACTATATATACAAATAGGTGGTTGATAATTGTTTTCTTATTCTATATCTCAAAGATGATGGAAATAAGAATGAGAATGAGATGTAGCTAGGGTTTTTCTAAAACTTCAAAGCTTGGAAGATATATATATATATATATATATATATATAGAAGAAAGGAAGATCGATCAAATGAGAAGGAATTAGACTATAGTTACTTTCCCTTTCTTTCAAACCGTATCACTAAATAAAATCATTCCTACACTGTTATGCATAGTACTTATATATATATATATATATATATATATATATATATATATATATATATATAGGGGTCTCCATCCACAGCAACCGGTTGTTGGGGAGCAACTCATTTTGGCCAGCCGTTATAAGCTCTACCGGCTATATATATATATAAGGGTCTCCATCACAGCAACCGATTGTTAGGGAGCAACCCATTTTGGCCAGCCGCTACAAGCTCTACCGGCCTTAGACAATTTTTTTTTATAAGCCGGTAGAGCTTGTAGCGGCTGGCCAAAATGAGTTGCTCCCCAACAACCGGTTGCTGTGGATGGAGACCCTATATATATATATAGTACGTAATTGTCCGTAAATGAAGGCAGATCGTAACGAAATCTTTTCTCTCTCTGTTTTAATAATTTCACTTTCATTTCCTCTCTCTTCCTTCCTCTACCACCATCCTTTCCTGTTCAAATCAATTAAAATGAATCTTAACCGTTCTTGTACTTTCTAGTCCAAATTTAAAATAGGTTCTATCTTATTAATATACTAGTTGGGTCCCGTGCCTTCGGCACTGTATGGGCAGTGAGATTTATCTCAAACTTAGAACGACCCAGATGATTTATTAAGTGAGCGGAAAATTCAAAATCATTATTAGATATATTAGATAGATAGATGTATGGACGGTGGGATTTATCTCAAACTTTGGACGGCCCAGATGATTTATTGAGTGAGCGGGAAATTTAAAATTATTTGTATTTTATTAGATAGATATATATATAATAAAATAAAAGAAAAGAAAAGAAAATTATTTTAAATATTATTTATCTCATGTATTCATATAAATTACAATTATAATTTGACCAGTAACGTTTACAATATTTAGCCAAATAAAGTTGTACATAAATTATTAATGTGTGCAATTGAAGAGATCATAACAATATTATTAATGGGTGGTTTGGGACTTGAAAAATGGTGGGTATATTGTGGGGTTGGGAGAAAAGTTAAAAAAAAGCCGCTTAATTACTCAGTAATTAGCAAAAGGGTCTGGAAAGGTAATTAGCTTTATTCCTGCCAAAAGTCAAATAAGTCCTCTTTCTTTCTTTCAAATCAAAATGATATCTTCACAGCCATAGGGCAGGGGCGGCAGGGGGAAGAGATTTTCACCCAGATTCATAATCATTGCTCTTGATATTTCTATCTTTTAGGTGCCCAAAAAGATACCCATAAAATTACATTCATCATATAATACTACTACAAAAGAAACCCTAGCTAGAAAATGAGAGATTTAAATTGATCTAGAGTGCTCTCCTTTCTTCTCCACAAAATATATTTTATGTCCCATAATTGTGCACTCATCTGTTTTGCTTTTATATATCCTTGGATCCACTTACAAACACAAATAACAATGTAAAGTAATTTTTATGTAAATTGATATTTTTATATGATTTTTTGATATTTTTATATAAAAAATGACGATTTTTACGTAAAAATATCAAAAAATCATGTGAAAATATATGTTTCTTTATTTCATCCATCCATATCTAAAAATTATTATTTTCACATATATTTTTGATATTTTCACTTGCATGATCGTTTTTACATAAGCATATAGTAAGTCTCACCTTCAGATGAGAAAGAATAATGTGGAAATATAAAAAAGACATTGTAATTTTGTGTATAAGCATACCTCAAGGGGAGTGAATAGGTGTTTAAACTAAAAGTGATAAACGATGAAATCTTTTTGATTTTATCTGCAACAGGTTTAAATTAGAAAGTTATGCCTGTCTATTTTAGTGTCTGTTTTAGTATATTTTCAAGCTTGAGTAAAACAGAATATCCAGAAAGTAATCAAATAGAGAAGAGAAATGCATAATAGAATGATACCAAGATTTTTACGTGGTTTAGCCCATAACCTCTAGTCTAGTAGCCTAATACACGTCCAATACCAACTAATATTGGAGACTCTTTTATTAATTTAAAGACCTAATTAAGTACAATAAAAATAACTCCATGTTCAAGAGTTTTTCAACGCGATGAACACCTTTGTCCCCTTTGTATATCTCAACATTTCTTACCATTGAGACATTTGCACCTCTGCAACCTTGAAAGCTCTTTATGAACATACCCTATCTACTGTTAGATAGACCAAGCCCAACAGAACTTGAACTCGAATTTCGTTACAAGAAATATATGATTACAAAGAACTCTTATTCCAGCCAACAAAGAATTAATTTATAACAAGACTTAATTGCTTGAAATAAACTTTGATAGCTCTATATATTGAATTATCTTTGTATAAGACAGATACTTGTTTTGATTTTATGTATCCTTCAAATCTCTGTCCCTCAATAAAAAGAATATATATAGAGAAGGAACTAACGACTATATATTGATTATCTAAGAACTTTTTGGGATGACCCACGATTTTAACAGCTTCACATAACCAAATAGATATGAGATAATCTTCAGCAACCATATGACTTTTCAAAGGAAAAATTAAATCACTTAATAGAAGGAAATAAAGAACTACTTTTAAATAACAGATCTATCTAATAAAATACAAATGATTTTGAATTTTCCGCTCACTCAATAAATCATCTGGGCCGTCCAAAGTTTGGAATAAATCCCACCGTTCATACATCTATCTAATAAAATACATCTATATATCTAATAATCTAATAATAATTTAATAAAATACAAATGACTTTAAATTTTCCGTTCACTCAATAAATTATTTTGTTCGTTCAAAATTTGAGATAAATCATATTGTCCATACATTGCCGGAGGTACGGGACCCAGCTAGTATAATAATATTTGTTAGCATAAAAATCACCACAGTTGATATGACTCATGTTTTCAGCAACAAATTAATAGCAACGGATATAAATAATTTGCAAAATCTATCTAATAAAATACAAATGATTTTGAATTTCCCGCTCACTCAATAAATCATCTGGGCCGTCCAAAGTTTGAGATAAATCCCACCGTCCATACATCTATCTAATAAAATACATCTATCTATCTAATAATGATTTTGAATTTCCCGCTCACTTAATAAATCATCTGGGTCGTTTTAAGTTTGAGATAAATCTCACTGTCCATACAGTGCCGGAGGCACGGGACCCAGCTAGTATCTTTACATTTTATATCTCTTTGATTAGCATGTACCAACGGATACAACATAAGAGGTTAGCATGAAAATCTCGTAACTTAATTGAAATATCCCAACGAACATAAAATATATATAATATCTTAGTCATAAACAAAACAGAAATAAAGGAACGAATAACGTTCCTAATAGAGTTTTATTTAGGGAATTGTTAAATTCACAATACTTTTTGTTATTTTCACAATAAAAGTGTCGCTGTAAATATATAGCGACGGTGAAAACTGTAGCTATAGGATTTATAACAACACTTTTTTGTAAAAATAATATTTTTTGTTGTGGATTTAGCCGTTCTCTTTTATCTGATATCAAAAACAGTTGAAACTTGCATATTAAAACAGTTTCTTAAAAGACTCATTTTCAAATAATATTTATAATAAAAACAAGTCTATTAAGCAATTCAAAATTAGAAAGATAGTATCCAATAAACTATAATTTTAAATTGGGCTAATACAATCATATTAAATCTCTATAACACCCCCTTCCCGAAAAGGAAAGGGAGGTCACGTGCAAAACACAATAAACCTCAAATAAAATAGACAAAGCATTAACAACCTCAAATAAAATATTAATAGTGGTGATCCAACAATAAAGTAATAAGTACAATTCTCTAAACTGAGTCAAAATAATTAAAACTTAAAATTCGAAACAACCTAGATAGTCAAAGGTAATACACTCATCACACTAGCCCTGAATCACCCCTGCAAACCTGTCGGAAGAAAAACACATCATGAGCCAATTGCCCAATACGGATATAAAGATACAAAAGATATACAACTAAAATACAAAATCAACTGAGACAAAATATTGCCTCTAACAAAAATAAAATCTCTGAAGATTTGAATAGAATATATTTGAACCAACAGAATTAATGAAACAGCCAGAATATTAAAGAAATAACGAACTGAAGTAACTAATCCGATGAATTGAACTGAACTGAAGCCAACAACTAATACAATAAAATAATAGGCTGAAACAAATGGCTGGGGTTATTTCATACCGATTGAGCTCAGCAATATACCTTGCCACATAGACAAGTCAAAACAATGCCACGCAGGCAAGTCAAAATAATGCCACACAGGAAAGTCAAAACCATGCCACACAGGAAAATCAAAACCATGCCACACAGGCAAGTCAAAATAATGCCACACAGGCAAATCACACATTGGACCGCGAATCCAAATGTATGCAAATCGGATAGGTGTGTTTGGCACAACATCACCAATCCGCAGAACAGAAAACTAGGGTTAACCCATACGCCTCCCACAACGAAACACCAAATGGCCCACTTCCTCCGGAGCCCAAAACGGAGACGCCGTGGACTAATTACACCGCCACGGAAAGTGTCATGTCTCTCGTGCCAAGACGATATGCCTGTGGTACCCCCACAGGTGGTTATAGCTCAGGTATACCCTACGGTATATTCTAACAAGGATACCATGTCACAACACATGCAACATAATACTAACAAAAGGGTTCTATATGTACATGTTGAACCAAATCAAATTATGGTCGCAAGGTCTCAAAAGAAGGTAACAACATGTACCGCTCTACAATTATCAAAAATAAATATTAAACATGATAACCTAATTCCAAGAGTAAAAATACGAGTCATATGTATCAACTCCAAAATGAAACTAATATGTTTATTTCACAGAAAATAATTATGTGAAATAATAACGAAATTCGAACAAGCGACAAAACGAACAAATCAAATTTAACAAAAGTATCGCAAAAAGAGTACGAAATCTGTACCTGATACTTTCAAATCATTTATAGCACACTCCACCAAATCTTATCCTCAAATGCCAACGATATTAAATACGAAATGTCATTCACAACCTAAACATATTCACCTCGAATTAAAATAATCCAAACTAATAATTCCCAAAAAAATTCATAATCTATTTAATATGTCTTTAATCATCACTTTATATCAATTATTAATACTCCAAAACTTATATTCCAAAATATAACTCTTTAAATCCCCTTCATTCGAACTAATTACACAAAATGATAAATAAATACGATTAATGAATTATTATTATTATTTTAATAATTTTATTTTAAAAAAAACATTTATTCATTAACTCAAAATTTTCTATTATGATATATAAAATACCATTAACATTAATTTGTGATAACGACGATCATGCTATGAGATTACACTAGGATTGCATCTATATACTGTTATATTAATACATACAGATTGAACCTAACACATCACCAATTCCCACCAATTTCAAAAGCAACCAAATTTCTTATTATTAATAAAAAATTTAGTATTGACTTTACACCAATCTAAATAATTTTCACAAAATACCTACTGATGTTACATCACATGATACCCTTGGTGCAGTAATGATTATAACTAATTTATTAATAAAAAAACTTGGTTAATGATATGTCCTACAATTACTATATCTATTCATGATAACTTTTATTTGTCATTCTTATATTTATTAGGCTTATACTGTAGGTATTATATATTATCATAATAGTTTCTAATAAATATGCATTATAGATGGTTATTCCCATGTTCTAGTCATACCTGTCAAATACACCTTCTTGTTTGTGACTCCTGAGTACCTCCTAATTAGTTTTCCATCCACAGCCGCTTTGTCCTTTTCTCCTCAATTAGTTCGTATCAGATACAAGAAGGTAATTAGGTTTTGGTTATTTAATAATATATGTTATTAACTCTTCTAGTATCAATAGGATTTAATATCACACAATTATAAATTTTGCCCAATTAGTTTTAAGGCCCAAATTAACGTAACCACATAATTATTATAGTCAACATAAATAACTACAATTTGACCAAAACTGCCAAACATAAGAGATGCCCAATTAAAATATAGATTTTATTTTTTTTTATTTTTTTATTTTTACCGCGTATTACATCACCTACCCCTTAAAAATGATTCCGTCCTCGGAATCAAAAGAATGAACGTACCAAATTATCAAAAGATGTGAATACTCCGCTCGAATAGACTCCTCTATTTCCCAAGTAACTTACCGCTCCGAATGATTTTACCAAAAGACTTGAACAAAAGGAATTATCTTCCTCAATTTTAATTAATCAATTATTTCATTATCTACTAAAAGAATTTATTTTTCCAAACAAAACAAGAAAGAAAAGAGAGAAACAAAATCAATTACCCTTTTTTTTATTTAAACACAATTGTATAAGATAAAATCAATTAATATTTAATAATAAAAAAATGAGTTATTACATTTTTCACCCCTTAAAAATAATTCCGTCCTCGGAATTCAAATAAGCTACAAAAAATAATAATATAGTTACGACGTAGCGCCGCCTTTTGTAACGATCAAGCCTGGTAAGTCCATAGGTCCACACAATTATCCATGTACTCGTAAAAGATTTGTCGGCTACCGTGTCAATAATTGGTAAGGTTGTTCGCGTTAAATCACATGATCCAATGTTGGTGCGGGCCCCCCGTTAATATCTTTGAGTTTCATTTTTGCAAGCGTACATACTCTTCGGAGCATAATTCGAAATCACAAACATTCTTCTTCATCTAAATACGATTCAAATAACCAAAATATTTAAAATTATTTTTAACTAGTTAAAATGTTTATATTCCACACATGACAAAGATCTAACAAATTATTTTTATTTAATTTTTACATAAATTCACGCAAAACTCTAAAGACATCAGATAACCAAAACAACTATGCAAACCATATTACCAACTCTCCCCAAGTCCTCAAGAGCTTCAAAATATCTCATCCTTAATTTGAACTATTCACTAAATAATATTACACCAAAGAATATACTATTAATATCTCTTTATCACCAACTCTCCTAAGTCCTTAAGAGTTTCAAAATATCATAACCTCCAATCAAATTAGTTCTCAAATATTATTACACCAAAAATATACTACTACTAAGATCTCTCCATCACCATACCAAACTCCAAATCATATATCCTACTATCTGAATAAATAAACGATAGCTTTCAAAATCTCTTAAAGATTCATCACTTAATATCTAATCATTTAATAAATCAATCATTCTCTTAGTGCAACCCTTAACCCAACAAATTCCAAAATCTCCTCATACTATCACTCAAAATTTCATATAAGATAACTCCAATATCCTACTAGGAAATAATCGCAAAATTCATTTACTCCAAAAAATTAATCTAATTACCTCGAATCTTTACAACAACACAAAATTACAAGAGATCCTTTGTACTTAATAATTTTCACTTTATCATATCATCCCACCGATTCACATACATCAAATTATTCACAACTTAACAAAAATCAGAATCTAACCCAAATAAAATCCTCAATTCCAAAATCATAATAATTTGTAATTACCTGAAATAACTCTAACAAATAATTCTCCAATATCAAAACTCACTGATACAACTGCTCATATCATAATCGTATAATCATTTCTTAACTGAACAAAGTATGACATTATTCTCCTTAATGATCAAATCACCATCCTTAACTAACATTATTGCTCCAACGAATATAACAATAATAATCTTAACAAGTTAACTCGCCTTTCTCAAATCAATTACAATTTAAAGAGCTAAAAAACACTTGGTCAAAATCAAGACCAACCAAACAAAGAACAAAATCAAATCAAACTCCTACGTCTACCCAATGATTTACCCATAACTCACAGGTCAAACCTAAATAGGTTTTCTACAAGAAAGAAATTAAGCTTTGATACCATCTCTGTAACACCCCCTTTCCGAAAAGGAGGTCACGTGCAAAACACAATAAACCTCAAATAAAATAGACAAAGCACTAACAACCTCAAATAAAATATTAATAGTGGTGATCCAACAATAAAGTAATAAGTACAATTCTCTAAACTGAGTCAAAATAATCAAAACTTAAAATTCAAAACAACCTAGATAGTCAAAGGTAATACTCTCATCACACTAGCCCTAAATCACCCATGCAAACCTGCCGGAAGAAAAACACAGCATGAGCCAATTGCCCAGTACGGATATAAATATACAAAAGATATACAACTAAAATACAAAATCAACTGAGACAAAATATTGCCTCTAACAAAAATAAAATCTCTGAAGATTTAAATATAATATATTTGAACCAACAGAATTAATGAAACAGCCAGAATATTAAAGAAATATCGAACTGAAGTAACTAATCCGATGAATTGAACTGAACAGAAGCCAACAACTAATACAATAAAATAATAGGCTGAAAAAAATGGCTGGAGTTATTTCATACCGATTGAGCTCAGAAATATACCTTGCCACATAGGCAAGTCAAAACAATGCCACACAGGCAAGTCAAAATAATGCCACACAGGAAAGTCAAAACCATGCCACACAAGCAAGTCAAATGACGCCACACAGGCAAATCAAAACCATGCCACACAGGCAAGTCAAAATAATGCCACACAGGCAAATCACACATTGGACCGCGAATCCAAATGTATGCAAATCGGATAGGTATGTTTGACACAACATCACCAATCCGCAGAACAGAAAACTAGGGTTAACCCATACGCCTCCCACAACGAAACACCAAATGGCCCACTTCCTCCGGAGCCCAAAACAGAGACGTCGTGGACTAATCACACCGCCACGGAAAGTGTCATGCCTCTCGTGCCAAGACGACATGCCTGTGGTACCCCCACAGGTGGTTATAGCTTAGGTATACCCTACGGTATATTCTAACAAGAATACCATGTCACAACACATGCAACATAATACTAACAAAAGGGTTCTATATGTACATGTTGAACCAAATCAAATTATGGTCGCAAGGTCTCAAAAGAAGGTAACAACATGTACCGCTCTATAATTATCAAAAATAAATATTAAACATGATAACCTAATTCCAAGAGTACAAATACGAGTCATATGTATCAACTCCAAAATGAAACTAATATGTTTATTTCACAGAAAACAATTATGTGAAATAATAACGCAATTCGAACAAGCGACAAAACGAACAAATCAAATTTAATAAGAGTATAGCAAAAAGAGTACGGAATCCGTACCTGATACTTTCAAATCATTTATAGCACACTCCACCAAATCTTATCCTCAAATGCCAACGATATTAAATATGAAACGTCATTCACAACCTAAACATATTCACCTCGAATTAAAATAATCCAAACTAATAATTCCCAAAAAAATTCATAATCTATTTAATATGCCTTTAATCATCGCTTTATATCAATTATTAATACTCCAAAATTTATATTCCAAAATATAACTCTTTAAATCCCCTTCATTCGAACTAATTACACAAAATGATAAATAAATACGATTAGTGAATTATTATTATTATTTTAATAATTTTTAAAAAAAACATTTATTCATTAACTCAAAATTTTCTATTATGATATATAAAATACCATTAACATTAATTTGTGATAACGACGATCATGCTATGAGATTACACTAGGATTGCATCTATATACTGTTATATTAATACATACAGATTGAACCTAACACATCACCAATTCCCACCAATTTCAAAAGCAACCAAATTTCTCATTATTAATAAAAAAAAATTAGTATTGACTTTACACCAATCTAAATAATTTTCACAAAATACCTACTGATGTTACATCACATGATACCCTTGGTGCAGTAATGATTATAACCAATTTATTAATAAAAAAACTTGGTTAATGATATCTCCTACAATTACTATATCTATTCATGATAACTTTTATTTGTCATTCTTATATTTATTAGGCTTTTACTGTAGGTATTATATATTATCATAATAGTTTCTAATAAATATGCATTATAGATGGTTATTCTCATGTTCTAGTCATACCTTTCAAATACACCTTCTTGTTCGTGACTCTTGAGTACCTCCTAATTAGTTTTCCATCCACAACCGCTTTGTCCTTTTCTCCTCAATTAGTTCGTATCAGATACAAGAAGGTAATTAGGTTTTGGTTATTTAATAATATATGTTATTAACTCTTCTAGTATCAATAGGATTTAATATCACACAATTATAAATTATGCCCAATTAGTTTTAAGGCCCAAATTAACGTAACCACATAATTATTATAGTCAACATAAATAACTACAATTTGACCAAAACTGCCAAACATAAGAGAAGCCCAATTAAAATATAGATTTAAAAATTTTTTATTTTTTTTATTTTTACCGCGTATTACATCACTTACCCCTTAAAAATGATTCCGTCCTCGAAATCAAAAGAATGAACGTACCAAATTATCAAAAGATGTGAATACTCCGCTCTAATAGACTCCTCTATTTCCCAAGTAGCTTCCCGCTCCGAATGATTTTACCAAAAGACTTGAACAAAAGGAATTATCTTCCTCAATTTTAATTTAATCAATTATTTCATTATCTACTAAAAGAATTTATTTTTCCAAACAAAACAAGGAAGAAAAGAGAGAAACAAAATCATTTACCCTTTTTTTTATTTAAACACAATTGTATAAGATAAAATCAATTAATATTTAATAATAAAAAAATGAGTTATTACATTTTTCACCCCTTAAAAATAATTCCGTCCTCGGAATTCAAATAAGCTACAAAAAATAATAATTTAGTTACGACGTAGCGCCGCCTTTTGTAACGATCAAGCCTGGTAAGTTCATAGGTCCACACAATTATCCATGTACTCGTAAAAGATTTGTCGGCTACCGTGTCAAGACTTGGTAAGGTTGTTCGCGTTAAATCACATGATCCACTGTTGGTGCGGGCCCCCCGTTAATATCTTTGAGTTTCATTTTTGCAAGCGTACATACTCTTCGGAACATAATTCGAAATCACAAACATTTTTCTTCATCTAAATACGATTCAAATAACCAAAATATTTAAAATTATTTTTAACTAGTTAAAATGTTTATATTCCACACATGACAAAGATCTAACAAATTATTTTTATTTAATTTTTACATAAATTCACACAAAACTCTAAAGACATCAGATAACCAAAACAACTATGCAAACCATATTACCAACTCTCCCCAAGTCCTCAAGAGCTTCAAAATATCTCATCCTTAATTTGAACTATTCACTAAATAATATTACACCAAAGAATATATTATTAATATCTCTTTATCACCAACTCTCCTAAGTCCTTAAGAGTTTCAAAATATCATAACCTCCAATCAAATGAGTTCTCAAATATTATTACACTAGGATTACACTAGGATTGCATCTATATACTGTTATATTAATACATACAGATTGAACCTAACACATCACCAATTCCCACCAATTTCAAAAGCAACCAAATTTCTCATTATTAATAAAAAATTTAGTATTGACTTTACACCAATCTAAATAATTTTCACAAAATACCTACTGATGTTGCATCACATGATACCCTTGGTGCAGTAATGATTATAACCAATTTATTAATAAAAAAACTTGGTTAATGATATCTCCTACAATTACTATATCTATTCTTGATAACTTTTATTTGTCATTCTTATATTTATTAGGCTTATACTGTAGGTATTATATATTATCATAATAGTTTCTAATAAATATGCATTATAGATGGTTATTTCCATGTTCTAGTCATACCTGTCAAATGCACCTTCTTGTTCGTGACTCCTGAGTACCTCCTAATTAGTTTTCCATCCACAACCGCTTTGTCCTTTTCTCCTCAATTAGTTCGTATCAGATACAAGAAGGTAATTAGGTTTTGGTTATTTAATAATATATGTTATTAACTCTTCTAGTATCAATATGATTTCATATCACACAATTATAAATTATGCCCAATTAGTTTTAAGGCCCAAATTAACGTAACCACATAATTATTATAGTTAACATAAATAACTACAATTTGACCAAAACTGCCAAACATAAGAGAAGCCCAATTAAAATATAGATTTAAATTTTTTTATTTTTACCGGGTATTATTTATATATATAAAAAGGGTTGCTCCACAACAACCGATTGCTGTGGATAGAACCCTATATATATATATATATATATATATATATATATATATATATATATACACACACAACAGATCAGGTCCGGTAGTCCGGATCTGATCAAAAAACGGACCCCAAATTTTTTTTTTGTAGAACAATTAAAAAAAATATGGAACTGAAATTTTTCCATAATACAATATTTTGGGTGTGTTTTTAATACTTATACCAACCAATGTATGTACAGTCTGCCCAGACTGTACAGAAATATTTTGGTATAGGCATCAAAATCACGCCCAAAACACTGTATTATGTAAAAATTCCAATTCCATAAAAAAAAATTTAGTTGTTTCAAAAAAAATAAAAAAAAAAGTTCGTATTTTAATATAGTCCGGGATCCTGGACTGGATCCGGACTCTATATCTATCTAATAAAATACAAATGATTTTGAATTTCCCGCTCACTCAATAAATCATCTGGGCCGTCCAAAGTTTGAGATAAATCTCACCGTCCATACATATATCTAATAAAATACATCTATCTATCTAATAATGATTTTGAATTTTCCGCTCACTTAATAAATCATCTGAGTCGTTCTAAGTTTGAGATAAATCTCACTGCCCATACAGTACCGGAGGCACGAGACCCAGCTAATATCTATCTAATAAAATATAAATGATTTTGAATTTCCCGCTCACTCAATAAATCATCTGGGCCGTCCAAAGTTTGAGATAAATCTCACCGTCCATACATCTATCTAATAAAATACATCTATCTATCTAATCAATCTAATAATGATTTTGAATTTCCCGCTCACTTAATAAATCATCTAGGCCGTTCTAAGTTTGAGATAAATCTCACTACCCATACAGTGTCGGAGGTACGGGACCCGGCTAATATATATATATATATATATAGAGAGAGAGAGAGAGAGAGAGAGAGAGAGAGTAAGGGATAAGTACAAAATTGGAAAAGGAGTAGAAAGGTAATTACAGTGGGAGAATGTTGTGCAATAGTTTTTGACATTGTGAAACATGGATTTGGATTTGCCATGTCTGCCATTGACATGCGGCTCACATTCTTATTGCCCTTTAAACGGTTGACTTCATTTGCAATACCCATCAAGTCTTTCAGGTTAAATTTTCCCCTCTAAAAGCAAATAAAGAGACTATTTTGTTCTTTAATTACCTAGCTCTTCCACCAACCCCACAGTATATATTATTATTATTACCAATAAAGACAAGGACATCAGTTGGAAAATGTGAAGAAAAAAATACACGGATGCAACATTTTTCTTTGAGTCTGTTATGTAATGTTTTCGTGGGTCATTTATGTAAGTTCCTCTTAATTATCCTTTTGGGATTTCCTACTTTTCCTTATTTTAAAATGACTTATAAGTTATACTTGATAAACAAAAGTGTCTCTTTTAATTTATAAGCTAGAAATTAAATTAAGTTAAAATAAAATGTGAAGTTGTTTAGCTAAAATGACTTATCATAAGTTAAAATAAGATGTAAATACTATTAAAGTAATGACAAAATAGTATTTATATTTGGCCAAGCTTATTTATTTTAAAATGATGTATAAATCATTTTTTAATAAGTCAGAATTTATTACATGACTTATAAGTCAAAAAGTAAGTCAATCCCAAATATTTCAATAGTAAAAAATAACTTATAAATTAATTTAACCAACTTATAAATTATTGCCGAACATGCTGTAATTCCCTCACATGTACATTTCAGAATTAAAATATATTATTAAAATTAAATTATAATAATAAAGTTCTAAAAAAAGTAGAGTCCTTCTATGGGGACCGGATTATTGGACAGGAATATTGGACCGGTCCCCTTTTTTTTTTTTTTTTTTTTTTTTTTTTTTTTTTTGGTGACTCTTAAAAAATGTATAGTATTTATTCCAACAGAAATTTTTATAAAATGTAGTGTTTTAGGTGTAATTTGGATCAAGTCTGTATAACCCTGTATTTGTATGTGTATCCAAATTACACCTAAAACACTACATTTTATAAAAATTTCTGTTGGAATAAATACTATACATTTTTTAAGAGTCACCAAAAAAAAAAAAAAAAAAAAAAAAAAAAAAAAGGGGACCGGTCCAATATTCCTGTCCAATAATCCGGTCCGCCTAGAGTTATTCAAAAAAGTATTAAGAAATTAGTGAGTCAGTCATCATATTGATTGCATTATAGTAGCCACTGATGCAGTGAAGCATTTTTCATTTAGCAATCATACTAGTTAGGCTAGTGTCCTCTTTCTTCTTTCTCCAGTAATTTCATTATTAGATATATAGAACCATCAAGTTCATTGATTGGGTTACCGTTATGGCCATAGAAAATGAACCCTAGCTATTCTCACATGGTGGTTACCCTAGCTTGGGGTATAAAACCCCAATATTATATTTAGGGTTTTCAGAATTCAAACTTTTGATTATATATTACTTTTATTTGTCATTATTTATTTGTAATATATTTGGTCTTTTTTTTAATAAGACCAAATAAATATTGAATTCCTCGACCCCAAAACCCTTTTATAATAAGAAATTAATATTTTCACAATAAAAATGTCGCTATAGATGTATAACGTGGTAAAAATTATCGCTATAAGATCTATAATAAGGGTTTTATTGTAAAAATATTATTTTCTGTTATAAAATATTAAAACTGAAAAAAATATAAATTAATTCTTCTTTTTTTTACCTTCTGTGGATCCCTAACATATATGAGAAAAAAAGTAATTTAGGACATCCCTTAGTCAAATTTGACTAAATAGTATTTAATAAAATTGAGTAATTAAGATTTAAATGATTATTATATCTTAATAAAATATATCATCTTAATGAAAGATGATATGAACCTAACAAACTGTTTGGTAACTAATATGGGTAAAACATTTAAATGATATTTAAAAAAGTTATTTTGATAATTTTAAGTATGCATCCTAATAAAAAATGAATGAATAATATTTTTAAATATATTTATATAAAAATATTCATATAATCTAGTAAAAAAATATTTTAAAAATTACTTCAAAAATTAGCAACAATGTATAATATAATGTCTATTACATTAGATAAAAAAAGTATCAAGTTTTAATATATAGAAAAACAAATATCGTAATAGTTCAAAAGAAAGATTATATTTCATCCATTTCAAAATATAAAATCATTATTGACTTCTCAAGGTCAATTTAAAATATTTTTAAACTCATAATTGACATAATTTTTTTTTGATTTTAGTTCATACAATACAATAATGAATATTGGAAAAATTCGAAAAGGAAATACTCATTGTAAGATTTATTGTGTCATAATTTTTAATCATCTCAATTTTAATTTTAAAAGTATTTTAGATTGACTTTCCAAAAATTATTTTTATGTTCGAAAAGATAAGATAAAGTACATAAAATGAATGTTAATTATGTCATTTAGTAGAGTCCACTAACCACTAGTATAAGAAAATAAAATTATTTATTAATTTATGAATCTCATGAGATTATTTAAAGAGAAATTTGGAATTTTATTTACTCTCTTTTCTCAACTTCTTAATATGTGTAAAATTTGAACTTTGTTCATCTTTTTGAGGACGGATGAAATACTTTTTAAGGATAAAGTAGAATCTATCTAATAGTTTGCATTTAAATTAGAGTCCTGGTATGTATTGCGAGAGTTTTTGTCTAATTACGATTGCGACGTATATTAATACACAAGATTGAGTAATATTATAAAATTAGTTTACTATATTAAATACATAGTTAAAATTTCACTATCTATAATTATCTAATAAAAATCGACATATAAAGTCGCAATATTTATTATGTCTGGCTCTCTTCAACGAATTATAAGAAGCGAATTAAAAACGAACCGACTATAGCGATGGATAAAACCGTCGTTATAGTCGGTTCGATTTTAGTTCGCTCCCTATAATTCGCTGGAGAGACGGCCGTATATATTATTATTTCCTAAGATTTAATAATACATATTTGATATATGCACCCAATAACATAGCACTGTAAAAAAGTATTAAAGATTTAAGTGAAAAAGATAAATAAGTTCATTTATTAAATATTTGACAATGACTCATTTTCTTTTGACATCTTAAATTTATTTATTGTTCGTTGGTATAAATTTCATTGATATACATCATCAAATTATATAAAAATTAACTTGTTGGCAAACAGACAATCATTTCTTTTTGTCTCTGCTTCATAATACAGCTGCCCATCATTACACTTACTACTAGATTAATCCCCCTTATTACTTATACTAGCTTATTTATACTAGCTGGTCCCGTGCCTCCGGCACTAAATGGACAATGAGATTTATCTCAAACTTTGAACAGTTCAGATGATTTATTGAGTGAGCGGAAAATTCAAAATAATTATTAGATAGATTAGATAGATAGATAGATGTATTTTATTAGATAGATGTATGGACGGTGGAATTTATCTCAAACTTTGGACGGCCTAGATGATTTATTAAGTGAGCAGAAAATTCAAAATTATTTATATTTTATTAGATAAATAGATCATATTCTTTACATTATTTTTATTTAAATAAACTAAAACAAATAATTCAAAATTCAAAATAGTTCAAATCCTGCACCTCCAAACTAATAAAAAAATTTAAAAAGTATTACATATATTCATTGTTATGAACTTTATTATTTTTTGGTGTATCGACACTAAAAGTTCAACCCGATCAAAAATTTAGGTAAAAGAATTAAAATTAAGATAAAATCTACTCGAAGCCAGCTTAAGTCCCAACAATCACCGACAGAACAAGAATATTAATAGAGGGGATCAAAATATATCAATAAAAAAGTTATTTATTAACGTTTGAAGTATTTTTTTTAAATTTATTTTGCCCAATTATAATATTTAACAACATCATATTTCAACCCTTGTCAACTTTTGAGTTGTGAGTCTAATGACTTTAAATATATATATATATATATATATATATATATATATATATATATATATATATATATATATATATATATTAATTTTTCCGAACTATGAGACTATTAATCAGACTTTGAAATTTTTAGTTAACTGATTAGTTACTTTTATAGATAAATTATAAATTATAATATTATATATTTAAAACCTTATATTGAGTTTCATGGGATTAATTAACTTGAAAGAATGAATACCAACAACAAAAAATAAAAATAGAAAAAGACAGATTTAATAATCTTGATAGAATAGAACTATGGTGAACTTATGATCACTATAGTAAGATTCAAAAAAATTTATTTTATTTCTTTAACTTTTTATTTTTAATTAGTTTAGAGAGAGAATTGTTACCACTTTTTTTGCCTCACTTTGATGATAAAGTAAAAATAAAAAAAAAGCAAAGGAGAAAAGAAAATACATAAAAAAAGAAAGAAAAAGGAAAACAAATAACCCCCAAAAATTTCAGGGTGGGAGGTCATATGACCCCCCTGGTTCCGCCAATGCCAACAACTCACAATTAGTAAAAGAAAATTGATATTTCTACATAATATTTTTTTATGAGTTTTTCTCATATGAAGGTGATACCTATAGAAGAAAACAACAGTTAAATCTTGTACATAATATCATTGACCCAAATCCCTAATTCTAGGAATTAGAATACCATGTTCGTAAGGCTGTAAACTAGCCAAACAGTTCGGGCTCGATTCAAAAAAATTCGAGCGAGACTCGGATTCGTTAATAATATGATCCAAATCTGAGCATTAAAAATAGTTCGAATAAAAATATGAGTAAAATCTGAGCAAGGTTATACTTGACTCATTTAAGATTCAAACTACTTGAATTCTTGATTGTGATTCGATACATACTCGGTTAATACATATTCGATTAAATGTTCGATACATTCTTTTATAATATATACAAATTTAAATCAAATTAGGATAATTAGTTATTATTTTGTTTTGTTTTTAATTTTAATTATGATTTTATATTTTTAAAGTGTAATAATAAATATATTTTCTCATTTCTAAGTAAAATAACAAATTTAATTTATAATTATATTTATTATAAAACTAGTTATTATGTGGAGACTCGAATTCGAGCTTGAATTTGAAGCTCGCCAGTAGTTTGAATAAATATCCGAGTCAAATCGGATCGAATTCAAGTAATAAATATTTGAGTCGAGCCGAATCTGAGTAGGATTTTTCAAATATAATTCGAATTCGAGCCGAATTCGAGTATGAATTTTTTCATTTCGAGTCGAATTCGAGTAAGTCTCTGTTTGTTTCGGTTCGACTCGTTTACATCTTGCAATCAATCAGATGTAAATACTTAATTCTAGGAGATTAGCTTCCTGGATTGACTCCACAACATTTGTATATATTGAACTATTGGAAGTAATACAATTATCATTGCATTAGTAGCCTTATTATGGTATCAAAGCCTTGATCCTAAGCCAATCTTCCTCTTCCTCTTCCTCTTTCTTCTCGCTTGAACTCAATAATGGCTTCATAAGAATAAACACTCGGTGCCACCTCTCACCCAATTATTCCTAATCCTCATGAACCCACTCACCCTCTTATTGCCATAAACATCTCCTCTCATTCCACCATAAAACTCACATCCACAAATTATCTCTTATAAAAATTACAATTTCAAGCAATCTTGATAGGCTATAATCTTGAAGGATATATCGATGGTTCGATTAATGTACTTTCTCCCAGCATTATCACTGATGGCAAGAAGTCACCAAATCCAGTGTTCCAAACATAGCATCGACATGATAAATTAATCTTCAGCTTCATAGTCGACAGCAATTGTTCCACTCCTAAATCGTGCCACCACCTCTCGTGATGCCTGTGTAATTCTTGAAAACACATATGCAAAGCTCGCTTATGGTCATATCAAGCAAATTAAGGAGCAATTAAAGCATCCATTCATAGGTTCGCGTACCATTAGCGAATATATGCAATTTATTCAGAGTCGTCCTGATGAGCTTGCAATTCTAGGCAAACCATATAATGAAGAGGACTTGATTGAAAAAGTCCTTAAAGGTCTCGATGAGGAATACAAAACTATTGTTGACGCTGTTAACGCTCGAGATACGACCATCTCATTTGATGAGCTTCATGGAAAACTCTTGAACAAGGAAACTATGTTGCATTAATCTCAACCACCGCAACCAACCTCTCTTCCAGTAACAGCAAATCCAACAATTGTGTGTCTTCGAAACAAAGCATGGCTTCCTCTGTAAGACCCCAACTTTCATAAATAAATATTAATTTTTCTCAAAATATATTTTTGAATATTAAGGTGTGAATTTGTTATAATGTTATAGTTATGGGTAATATTTATAAATTTTGCAAAGTAAGCAAGTTGTTATAGAATATTCGGTTAGTCGGAGAATATCCGTTTTATCACGGAATATTCGTACGACGGCACAATCATTGGTGGACCCCACAATAGAATTATTGTCAGAGTTAGAAAACGACAGAAATATCTTTTTATAAAAAAAATAAGGGCAAAATTTTTACCGTTAACTGTTGAAATACCCGTTGATAAAAGCACAGTAATACGCGTGGTTGCGTAGTAGCACACACTATTGATTATTGATTCTTACGTGAGAAGTCACTCAATTTTGTTCAATTATTGCCACAGTATTTGTTGCACAGTATCTCATATTATTGATTTAATTATTGTCACAGTTTCATCTGCACAATATTTTATATTATTAAATCAATAATTGACGCGACATAATTATTCATATTATTAGTTAGCATTATTGACAATGTCTAGAAAATTCTGTCGAGGAAAGGGGTTTGGTCATCTAATTGCGCGCCAATAAGGATAAGTTCTTATCAGAAAGCCCCCTCTTTCCTGGGAATGATCTGGTTGTTGATATTGTGAGCTTATAATATTAATAATTATGTGGTAGATATTGATTCAATTTTGATTTAAATGAAGGAATTTTTAGCATAAAATAAATGTTGAAAGTTTGGCATATTTTCTGTGGAATTACAATTATTTCTCCGATAAAAAATTCATTCAAATATATTATTATAATATTTTATAATGGTTTAAATAATAATATTATAATATATATATACATGTGATAAAAGGGACGAATATGTGTATTCTTTCTTGGTGGCTTGTAAAATTTTAGCAAATGTGGTTTGCCTAACTTTTGTGGGCCCTCAAAGATGGAAAATAAGAATTTGGTAGGAAGAATTTGGAAAATAAGATAGAAAATAAGAATTTGGCAAAGTCTTCATCATCATCTTCATCATAGTCAGAGTCATTTTCAGTGTTGACTTTGGAGATGTTGTCAGTTGTTTTGAGAGCAACTCCTTTATCCTTTTTCCCTCCTTCAGATAGAGTTTCCGCTCATTGAGTTAGCTCCAGTTCATAGGTAAGAAGATTGCCATATAGCTGTTGAACTGTCATTTTATGGAGATTTTTTAACTCTTTGATAGCAGTGGTTTTGGCATCTCACTTGCTAGGTACGGCTCTCATGAACTTTATAATCAAATCTTTATTTGGATAGATCTTTTCATAGGCTCGTAGAGAGTTGAGCAGTACGTTGAATCTTTCGTAGGTAGAAGTGACGTTTTCTCCTTGTACATATGCAAACATCTTATATTGCTGAGTCAGGAGAGATTGCTTATTTTCTCTGACTTCTTTTGTTCCTTCATGCATGATGAGCAATGCTTCCCAAACCTCCTTTGATGTTCTGCTGTTGACCACATTTTCGAACAGATCATCTTCTAAGGATTGGAACAAAATATTCTTGGCCTTTTTGTCAAGTAGAACAACTCTCTTTTCGTTGTCTATCCATTCTTCTTTGACCTTGATCTGTATTCTGTTTGGGTCGTCTGGAGTTGGTGCAAGCTTTGTAGGAACGTAGGGCCCATTCTGAATAGCTTCAAATAGATCTTCATCTATTGAATCTATATATGCTTACATGCGAACTTTCCAGTTGGCAAACTTGTCTTTGTTGCACATAGGTGGCTTGCTGCCTCCTCTAGTCTTTGATTCGCTTAACAGATGTGCCATTGGATCTACTTAAGCTTTGTAAGCTGTTTGATAGAACCTGCTTTGATACCAATTATTAGTTCCCTGAGACACAATAGTTATCTAGAATGGGGGGTTGAATAGATATTTTAAATTTTTTTCTTAAATACTTTGTTAGTTTTGTTATTGATTCAAACACAGCGGAATTAAGATTTGTTTGAACTCCCTCTTAGATATGGTGAGTTAATGAGAGTGAGGTAGTTATAACAGTTATAGCAGTTATAGCAGTTTTGACAAAAATGTAATAGACACAACAGTTTTAAGTGGTTCAGAGCACTTAAAGCTCCTAATCCACTCTTCTAATCCTTGAGTAGGAAATCCACTAAGGATATCTTTTACACTTTCTGAATCTTATAGATTCCTTCTAGACCAACAGTCTAGGCACTTCTTAGTTCACTTTTGAACTCTTCAAGTCCAGCAGACTTGGTTCTTTATAGTTCACTTAGAACTCTTCAAGTCCTTCTAACTTGAAACTTCTTACTTCACTTGATTTGTAGTTGATGAGTTCTTGATTGGTGCTACTTAGTTGCCGTTAAGCTCTTGTTCAAAAGAACTGAGTAGCTGAGCAAGCTTTTTCTTTTTCAGATCGTAGAGTTGAGAGTTTAACGTTGAGTGTTCTTCAGTGTTTTGTTCAATATTTGCTTACTCTCTTTCATCTGCAGATGTTTTGCATATATGTGATCCTTGAAATGTATTCGTTGAAGATATCCGTTGAAGCATTAAATGAATTTGACATTTCTAAAACTTTGATGGAGACTTTTTTGCACATCTTCTGATTAATATTCTGGCCCACTGACCATCTCACCTAACATCTGAAAAGATGTTTTACTCTGTCTCATGGTACTTTCTTTAGCTTCTTCAATACATTTCTTTGTTGTATACTAATGATATCTTTTGTGTCATTGGGACTGGCGAAGACTTCAACGTTTATAACATATTCCACATTTGTTGGGATTTATCTTTAAACATAAATTTCAATACTCGTAAGAAATATTATTTTCTTTCATACTCCTTAGTATGGAAGGGATATTATTTCATTTAATATTCCTAAATTTAAACTTACTATGGTAAGTATTTCTTTTATAATTCCATAAATTAGTAAAATATCCTTGATATTTACGCTTCATCCAGTATCTTTTCATGAAAATATTATTCTAAGCATTTTTGAAAAATTTTAACCTTTTCATGCCAGAGTACTATTCTTGAAGTACTATTCACGGGGTACTATTCACTCGGGTACTATTCATCCGGGGTACTATTTATGACAAAAATTAATTTCTTTTCGGTCCAAATCATTTTTGATACAATATTATTCTTGAATTTTACTCCACAAAGCAGTATCATATTGACAATTTGGACATTATTGAATTCTGGATAAATTAAATTATAAATCTTTAGAATTTATCCTTTGTTTGCATTTAATTAAATTCTTATATCATTGTCATCATCCTCATGTTTATATTGTTATGAAAGTCATCTTTGGCCCGTAGTGCATAGATGGACTGTTGATTGGTATGATTATGACTAGGAATCATTCAGTATAATCATGACCAGTAATGTTACAAATGATGTGGTAAAAGTCCTCATTAGCCCGTAGTGCATTGATGGACAGTTGTTGAGATAAACATGATCATTGGTGATAATAATGAATATCCTTGTCCCGTAGTGCATGGATAATTTAGTGATGTAGATTATTTATTACGCTGAGTCTCAGCAATAAAATTGGTGATAACTTTAAATCATAGAAGATAGTAGATATCATGCTTTACTTGACTCTTCTAATGGATTGTTTATTCCGCTGCAATTAAACTTTTTGTCTATTATATTCTATTATTTTAACATTGTTAAAGGCTAACGATAATTTATTCTGCATTATCTTAGTTATAATATTCTTTACTGGGCTAGTTGAGCTCACCATTTTCTTTCATTGTTCTCTTCAGGAAATGAGAATATAGCTGGGACTAGTCGGGGAACGGAGTGACGATCCAGATGGTTGTTTTAGTAGTCCTCGCTATTCTATGAAATAGTGTGATAATAATTGTAATAAGATTGAATTTGAGTGTGGATATTGTCTAGAAGACAATATTCGTATTAAAACTTTCAACTTATGTTTCGTCGTATTACACGACAGTTGTATTAATTAAGCTGTATTTGAATTTTGTACCATATATTTGGCGACTCGGAATGGGTGATGTATACCTATTTTGGGGGCGTCACATCCTCCTTTCAATTCGTTCCCTCAACCATCACCAAATCAATGCTCATCATTTTATAATTCTCAAGGTGATAGACCTCCACCACGTCCTTATCTTAAAGCATGTCAAGCATGTAATACTCAAGGGTAAACAGCCAAATGATGCCCATAATTTTAATTTATCTCCACTCAACCCAATTCAAGCTATTCATCAACAATCCCACGGTCATCTGGGTTCTGACCAACAAAACCAAGATCAACATATGTTATTTCCCTGAGGCACAATAGTTATCTAGAAGGGGGGGTTGAATAGATATTTTAAATTTTTTTCTTAAATTCTTTGTTAGTTTTGTTATTGATTCAAAAACAGTGGAATTGAGATTTGTTTGAACTCCCTCTTAGATGTGGTGAGTTAATGAGAGTGAGGTAGTTATAACAGTTATAGCAGTTATAGCAGTTATGACAAGAATGTAATAGACACAACAGTTTTAAGTGGTTCAGAGCACTTAAAGCTCCTAATCCACTCTTCTACTCCTTGAGTAGGAAATCCACTAAGGATATCTTTTACACTTTCTGAATCTCACAGATTTCTTCTAGACCAGCAGTCTAGGCACTTCTTAGTTCACTTTTGAACTCTTCAAGTCCAGCAGACTTGGTTCTTTACAGTTCACTTAGAACTCTTCAAGTCCTTCTAACTTGGAACTTCTTACTTCACTTGATTTGTAGTTGATGAGTTCTTAATTGGTGCTACTCAGTTGTCGTTAAGCTCTTGTTCGAAAGAACTGAGTAGATGAGCAAGCTTTTTCTTTTTCAGATCGTAGAGTTGAGAGTTTTGCATTGAGTGTTCTTCAGCGTTTTGTTCAATACTTGCTTACTCTCTTTCATCTGCAGATGTTTTGCATATATGTGATCCTTGAAATGTATCTGTTGAAGATATCCGTTGAAGCGTTAAATGCGTTTGACATTTCTGAAACTTTGATGGAGACTTTTCTGCACATCTTCTGATTAGTATTCTTGCCCACTGACACAACAGACTGTCATCTCACCTAACATCTGAAAAGATGTTTTACTCTATCCCATGGTACTTTCCTTAGCTTCTTCAATACGTTTCTTTGTTGTATACTAAGGATATCTTCTGTGTCATTGGGACTTGCGAAGACTTCAACGTTTATAACCTATTCCACATTTGTTGGAATTTATCTTTAAACAAATATGCAAGGTTCGATGCTTCTGACATAGACATATGATGCTCTACGATTCTGATTGTGGTGTCTTGCCACCTTGATGCTTGATCCGTTACTTAGCAAACAAGAGCACTATGATTTCTCTTAAGGGCTTGGCACACTACGATCTTCACTTGTTTATCTTGTAGACTCTACATTTTAGAACGCACACTACGATCTCTGAGTTGGCTCGACAAATGTTTGGACCACTCTACGATTTTCGGAGAGGTCCTTCAAGGCAGAAAGACTACGATCCTCGATGCTCTACGATTCTGCCTTGGTTTCTGCAAACTCTCGATCAGCTCAATAGACTATGATTTTGTTGAAGCCTATCTATTACATCTTAAGACATAAATCAACCTAACATCTTTGATCTCCTCATCAATACATTCATTTACAAAATGATAAATATTAAAAGCTTAGATCAACTTAACAGATTTGATCTATCACTAAGTCCTTGTACATATATTCCTTGAAGGACTTATCACAAAATCATGAGCATTTACTTTAATCATCAAATCAAACTATGCAGTTTCCCAACAGCATCTCCCTGGAAACCACAAGC
Source organism: Panax japonicus (assembly GCA_020205505.1). NCBI lineage: Eukaryota > Viridiplantae > Streptophyta > Magnoliopsida > Apiales > Araliaceae > Panax > Panax japonicus. The sequence continues at coordinate 158,192 of JAINUV010000798.1, forward strand.
CAATTATGCAACAACTGGCACATCCAACGCTTCATCATGGCTTCTTGACAATGGTGCATCACCATGTCACCACCGACCTGAATAATCTCTCTCTTTATGCACCATACGATGCCCATAATGATGTCATAATTGGCGATGGCACGAGTCTTTAAATTACCCACACTGGTTCTACCTCACTCTCTTCATCCACACACAATTTTTAATTACATAATGTTCTATGCGTTCCCACTATGAAAAAGAATCATATTTCCATTTCTCAAATGTGTCTCACTAATAATGTTTCAATTGAATTTTTTCCTTCCGGTTTTTTGGTGAAGGACCTCAGCATGGGAGTAATACTTTTGAATGGACCAACTAAAGATGGGGTGTATGAGTGGCCAATCTATTCCAACAAAACTCCTCTTATTCTCTTCTCTAATGTCAAGACAACAAATGTCGAATGGCACAATCGCTTAGGTCATCCTGCCTCTCCCATTTGCAAACATGTCGTCTGTGACGCCCCTAAAATAGGTCCACACAATCCATTCTGAGTCGCCAATACATGGTACAAAAACTAAATACAACTTCATTAATACAATTGTCGTGCAAAATACGACAATGCATGTGCTGTGAGTTTTAGTACAAATATTGTCTTATAGACAATATCCAAACTCAAATAAAATCCGCATTACAATTATTGATACACTATTTTATAAAATAGTGAGGACTCTATAATAACTGTCTTTAACCATCAGTACTCCACACCCCGACTAGTACCAGCTATATTCTCGCCTCCTGAGAAGAAAAATAGAACAGAAAGGAAAAGGATGAGCTCAACTAGCCAAGAATATTATGATTAAGATAATTAAAAACAAATTATCGGTAGTCTTCAATAAATCAGATAAAATATAATGGACAACAAGTTTAGATCAATATTCGCAGCGAAAATAACAATTCATTAGAAGAGTTAAGTAGAGAATGATGTCTACTATCTTCTATGATTTAAAAATCCATTATCAATATTTTATCCCTGTGACATCAATTAATATACATCTTGAACCAAATATTCATCTTTGTACTTGGGCCAAAGATATTCATTTGTATCATCAGCTGGACATGTTCATCTCAACACCTGTCCATCTTTGCACTACGGGCCAAAGATATTCATCAGGTAAACATTCATCTTTGCACTACAGGCCAAAGATATTCATCAAGAAATCATTTATCTTTGCACTACAGGCCAAAGATATTCAGTTATATCACCATTTAGGATTGAGGATGATAAAAAAATATTTTAATGAAAATAAATACAGTGAGATAAAAGGACAAAGATTATGGATTTGTACTTTAGTTTATTCAAGTTCAAAAATACTCCATAATAATCAATTGTGGAGCAAAATTCAAGAATAAAGATCAAAATATGGATAAATCAAAAATAGTAACCATAATAGACAACTTGGACAAAGAAAAGAAAATTTAATTTTTCTATGAATAGTGTCGTATTCGTGAATAGTGTCGTATACATGAATAGTAATCTCGACACAAAAATATAAAAATTTCATAATAAAATTCATGTCAATATTTCGGTATAATGATATTAAAAGAAATAACATCATTTATAAAAAAATAACATCCCTTACCTCAAAAGAATAGTATTTTTGGCTGAAATATCAAATATAATGTTGAAGGAAACTTACATTGTATAGCAACACTCAAAATATTTAAATACTCACAAAAATACGCTCGATATTATAGAGAGAGAAACTTCTGATTCTGGTATGATTTTCAATTCTAACCTAAGCACCCTATTTATAGGAAAATACTTAGAACGCCAAAGTAAAAAATTTAATAAAATATTATATTTATAAAAAAAATCCGCACACCTCCTTGACCATTTCATCAGCCCACACAATTGGGGCCCACCTCACAAAAAATGTTTTTTATTAAAAAAAATATTTATAACCCCAAAAATCAATTCAGACCCAATATTATGGAATTTTAATAATTTATAATAAATAGCCCTTTTATCAGAAAAATACGAATTTTATGTCCATTCTATAGGAAATTTAATTCTCTACAACTTTGTAGAAGAGAATTTTTTCAAATTCTAAACGAAAAATGATCGAAATCCACAAAAAGATGATCTTGCAAGCTATAATCAAATTTCAGTCAAAATGGGACCCACCAACATATTTAGCATGTTTTTTGTAATAAAAAAATTTCGGACCCAATTTGCTCTCTTCCTCCTCATTTATTCATATATCGTGCATTCATTGTAAAAATATCACCGTTATTATATTATTATATTATTACATCATACATTTATAATGTAATATTACAATAATATATTTGAATGAATTATTTTATCAAAAAAGATAAAATATCAACTCTTAATAATTGTCTCTTTAAAAATTTCTCCATTAAATAAATATTTTTTTATCATTTTTATCAATAATTAATTATTCACAAATAATATTACCGAATCACAATAATGACAACCAAGTCGTTCCCAGGAAAGATGGGGCTTTCCGATAAGGATTTCTCCTTGCTGGCGCGTAATTAGGTGACCAACCCCCTTTTTTAGACAGAACTTCCTTAGATATTGCCAATAATATTATCTAATAATATTATTCAAATAATATGAATTATTGATCCGATAATGAGAAATATTGTGCAGTGACAATTATTGAATCAATAATATAAAATATCAACGTAGCAAGATGTCTATTATGGTTACTATTTTTGATTGTATTCATGTTTTGATCGTTATTTTTGAATTCTGCTTCACAATTGGTTATTATGAAGTATTATTGATCTTGGATAAACTGTTATATGAATACCTAATATTTGTCCTTCTATCTCACTAGATTCGTTTCCTTTAAAATATTTTTCATAATCCTCAGTCCTAAATGATGATATTACTGAATATCTTTGGCTTGTAGTGCAAAGATGAATGATTAACTGATGAATATCTTTGGCCCGTAATGCAGAGATGAACAGGTATTGAGATGAACATGACCAACTCGTGATACAAATGAATATTTTTGACCTGAAGTGTAAAGATGAATATTTGATTAGAGATGTATATTAATTGTTGTTACAGAGATAAAATATTGATGATGAACTTTTAAATCTTAGAAGATAGTAGAATTCATTCTCTACGTGACTCTTCTAATGGATTGTTGTTTCCGCTGCAGAATTTTGATCTAAAATTTGTTGTCTATTATATTTTATCAGATTTTTTCCTGTTGAAGACTAACGATAATTTGTTGTATATTATCTTAGTCATAATATTTTTTACTGGGCTAGTTGAGCTCACCCTTTTCCTTTTTATTCCATTTTCTTCTCAGGAGGTGAGAACATAGCAGGATCGAGTCGGGGTATGGAGTGATGGTTCTAGAAAGATGTTTTAGCAGTCCTCACTATTTCTGTAAAATAATGTATGAATAATTATAATGAGAACTTATTTGAGTGTTGATATTGTCTAGAAGACAATATTTGTATTTAAACTCACAGTATGTGTTGTCGTATTTTGCAAGACAATTGTATTATTGAAGTTGTAGTTTACTTTCTGTACCATATATTTGGCGACACAGAATGGGTGTTGTATACCTATTTTGGGGGCGTCACAATTTCGAATTGAATTCGAGCAGTTTAAACTTTTCGAACGAATATGATCCGAGTATCAATAGAAAATTGTAATTTAAAAAGGTTCAGGTAATTTATTGAACTTTAAAATGTGCTCATATTTGACTCATTTATATTTCGAGTCGAGCTCGAATCGAACTTTTAGTCGAGCGAGTACGAATCGAGCCCGAACTTTTTGTTCATTTTACAGCCTTAGTTGGAAGTAATACAATTATCATTACATCAGTAGTCTTATTAATACTCACTCACTATTCATATAAGAAGGATCGTGTAAAAATATCAATTTTTTATGTGAAAATATCAAATCCCCTAATAAAATGCTTGAAACTTTACTCCACCTTCATTTGTTTGGTGATTCAAACTTAAAAGTCAAGCAAAAAATAAATATAAAAAAGAGATTCCAAATTGTAATACTAATTTTATCACCTCCAATTCCTTAGAATGTTAATTTACTTACCCTACACTACCTCCCACCTCTCTGTCATTGGGGAATCAGTTGCATGTCTTGCCAACCCAGTAGGATAATATGACTTAGATCCTCCTTCTAGCCCTTCCAACTAATGTACAGTAACTGAATGATAATATATATATATATAAATTGGATCAGGTTCAGGAATCCGGACCAAATAAAATACTTAAAAAATATAAATAAATTAATTAATTAAAATAGTCCCCTCCATCTTTTATTCTGATATTATTAGTAGACAGAATAGTACCTACCTACTACAAATATATGAGAAACATAGGTGTACTCTCCTGTGCGTAAAGCTGTCGCTGGTCATTATTATTCTCACACCTATTTATCAACTCTCCTCTATTATATACGTACTCTGATGTTTCTCAATAAATTTATGCTTTCTTGCAAAAGTGAAATAGCTCTCGAATCAATGTTGTCGTTTTGCATAATTTAATATATATTTTTTTCATGTTATATACAAAAAAATATTTTTTAGAAATTTTAAAATATTATTATTATAAAAGAATAATTCATACTAGAACGTGAAGTGAGATAATTCTTGAGGTTAGCAGTTTGATTATTGACATACCAAGAAAAGAGTGTGAATTTTAAAAAATTACTAATATAAAATTATTAAAAAAGAGAAAAAAACCTTTATTACCAAAATATTGATATTAATAAAACATTTATGTTGATTTCCATGAATTATGTAGTAGTTTTATATCAATAACTTTCTCCTTCATGAAAAGAAGATTCTGCCACTCAAATAATTTTTGTTGTCTTGTTGTGCAATGAAATAAGCAAAGGTGACTTAATTTGCTTGTTAAGATGCATTGTTCTCCTCAAGTATGAAGAAAATACACTTTCCCCAGATAATGCAACCGCACAGGGAAAAACCCGATTTCCTATTTCATGAGATTCTCCTCTCCACTTGTATACAGAAATAAAAATATAAAAAATTCATCATTCCATGGATACATAAAATTTTTGGTTTTAACCCTCGCAGTTAGGTGGCGCAATAGTTCAAATGAGCCGTAAATCCGGATATCTTAAATTCGACGCCACGGGAATGCGGGCGTAAGCCCGTATGAAAAGGCTGACCCGGGTTGGTAGAGATTAGTCCGATTACAGTTGGGAAACTCCCGGTTATAAAAAAAAATGGTTTCGACAACCTTTAATCCTCCTATACAACTGCGTCTAGGAATAAAGCTGTTACAGAATCAAATTTGAAAAACAATTGAATTTAACTTCGGAGAATTAAGCTAAATTTAATCCTGCTTTGAGGAGCCTAAATTTTGATGTTTAGGACGCCTCTCGGCAAGCAACTTCTTTGTCCTCTCAAGAACACCAAAGAATATAAATCCGCCGATGCCTATCCACATCACTCTTGGCCCAATGCCCTGCATTGAAAATATAACCATGAAACTCGAATATTTCCTTTGATTCAGGATGGATGTTATAGCTTTCTAACTTTAATACTATTATTTTCATGCTGATCACACAATTTGTAAAAATCCAGGAAATACTAATAATCCCTAAATGTTACAACATCTTTTAAAAACATTTTTCTGATATAGGGTGAATAGAAAGTGTTCTCTTTTTCTCCTACCATTGTCTCCTCCATGTCTACATTTTATGTTTTGCATGTTTAAACTTTTAAAAAGCCATTACTCTATATTTCTAAAATTTTCCTCCCTCGTCAGTAGATATTTTCTCATAAAAAAACTAATTGAATAAAGAAAAAGATGCGAGGGAAAGAAAACAATTTTAGGGATAAAAGAACATGTACCTTCAAAAGGGCTGGAGCTCCTTCCTCTCTAATGATGGTTTGAACGCAGTCAAATATCCCTTTGTACTGGTTTCCTGATCCCTGCACAAATAATAGAGAAAAGAACAATGCATTATCTTGCCAGCTGACATAAACAAAAACATTAATGCAATCTAGAACACATGGACATGCAAAACAAGGCAACAAGAAGATGAAAGGGGTTCCATTTGCCATACCTGAATCATTAGCCTAGTCTTTATCACATCAAGGGGAGTAGTTATAGCTCCAGTTACCGCACCTGCAGTTGAACAGTTCATACATGTAACATTTCGAGTAAATAATAAATATTTCAATTCAACAAAGAGTTTTGTCTTGGTCTTACATTTTAGATACCTGATTCCGGAAGTTTTTGTATAAATAAGTTAGTTGCCTCTAAGAAGGTAAGGTTCTTTATGTTAGTTGTTCTTGTTCTCCCTTACCCTTGAATAAATTTAAAAGGAAATCTTGACAGACACTAAAGAATTCTGCATGAAGCTATATGGTTTTTGAAATACCGAAGTCATAGCGCATGACCATCCATTTGCACTTTTAGATATAAGAGGGGGGAAATTATGAATGATTATGCAAATTCAAGAATGTAAAAGCATCGGGATAGCATGCAGTATCAATCTCAGTTTTGAAGCTTAAGGCTTGGTGCATGCATGAAATTTTAGTTTTTGTCATACATATAAAATATATACATGTTGTCATTAATTCTACGTGCTATTGTACTCATACCATTCTTTTAGTTTTGAACCTTGCCGACTCATTTAAGGGAAATTGAGTATCTTCCTTGATATTTCGACAGCTCTTCTCTAAACTTATGCATACACATACAACATGTGGGATTGAATAGAATGGATGTGTACCAAATAACACTCAATAATCAAAGTTCATCACCTCAAAAAAGACGGTTGCCAAAAATACAAAAGCGCCATATAACACTATTAAGAGTATTTGTGAAGAAGCAAGTTTAAAATTGATTTCCACCTGAAGGAGAGTAATATATGCTAATGAGAAATATTTTTAATTAAGAGATCTGATGACATTAAAAAGCACAGGGACCCAATTACACCTGGTGTTCCACTTCTTATTCTTACATATCTGAATAACCTTGTGTGATTATCAAATACACTTAAGTTTTTCATTAAATAATTGTTAATCATGCCCATATTAATAATCAAATGCACTTTACAAACATGTCTGCACGCAACATACTTCTAAATATCTCATCTATTACATTCATTCTTCTTCTCTTTTTATTTCAACTTTCTGTAGTCATGCAATTGTGCTAGATGGCAGATGCAAGTGTTAAGCATAAGTTCTGGAACCGAACTCGAGTGCTAGAGCCCCAACACAGCTGAGACACATTAAAGCATGGAAAGATACCATTTTGTAACTGGAAATACAGAAGGCACAGATCTTGATGTATTTAGCATAGATATCATTAGGCAAAAGAAAGAATCTCAGCAGATAAATGCAAATGAAAATGCTGCCTCTTATATAATAAATTACCAGCAAAAGCACCAATTACAGCATTCTCAGGATCATTTAGTTCTCTTCGTACCTGAAAGTCGGGAAAAAGAAGTGAAAATAATGGTTCATGAATGGAATAGAAGCACAACAGTATATAGTAAAAACATTAACTACAGTAACTCATTAATTTTTTGTTTCCTTCTAATACGTCAGTATCTAGTCAACTATTACCCATCTAACATAGTATCAATAACAATTTCTTAAGGATGATGCTAATAGTTTCAGCATCAGCAATTGAACTAACATGATTGGTTGCACTTAGATTCAAATTACAGAAGAAAATTTACTAAAACATGTGGAACTCATTGGAATTTTTAGTTAGGCCAGTGAAAATATAATGTGACAAAAGAATGGATAAAGTGGGGAAGTTTATCCATCGTAGAGTTACCTCAATTTTGTAAAGGAATTTATGGCTCAACTCTACCACCAGTCAATCATATATAATTTCCATACCACTAATAAGAAAAAGAACATGGGGGAGAGAGAGAAAGAGAAAAAGAACATGGGGGGGAGAGAGATAAAGAGAGAGATTACCGCCAGCTTATAACCTATTCGAAGTTGTTCATAAATGCAGAATTGGATTGCATCAAATGGCAAATCACGCAGTAAAAAAGATCCATAGCCCTGAAACATCAGAAAAGGTGAAGTCACATGACTCGAAGACACAGATGAAGATATATAATTATGCAGTTATATCTCTAATCACTTTTGAAGAATAAGTTGTATATTAGTAACTGCACGCAGATAATACAACATATCCACGTATAACACTGATTAAAAAAAAAAAAAACCTCCAAAGCATTCTCTTACTGGGGGATTGGGGGAGAGAGAACTTAATCTTCAGGGATAAAGAACCAAATTTGAAATCAATATGCCAAACAGAGGGGGTGTATGGACACTTGTATTGTATTCAAGAACTGTCCTAAAAATAATAATAATTCATACCGCATAGAGACCTTTAAAGCCCTCACTGGAAACAATAAGGCGGACAGCGTTAGGGGCAGAAGCAAATTGGCCAGTCTGCATCCTTTGCTTAACAACCTGCAAAATCAAGCATATAATTTATTAATAAAAAAACAAATGGAGAATAAGTGAACAATTTGTGAACCTGGACATTGCAAGAGTGAAGTTATCTACCTCAGTTGGAACACGAATGAGAGAAGCAGCAATCCCACCACAAGCACCTGCAGTCTACATGAAGTTCCACAGCCTAGTAAGTAATATGAAATGACTTCTCTATCACTCTGAGAAGAGTATACCAATGCATCATGGCAGCTAATGCATACATTGCTTAGACGTCCTAAATATATCAGTTTTTCCTTACATAATTTTTTTACTTTCATATGCATCCAGTACTTCTCGTGTTATCTGGGAGACATGCCAGCATGACTTCAATGTCAAAATCTGACCTTTGTAATAAATATTGAAACTACAACTGTAAGATAGCAGCATAATGTGGAGTAATCAAACACTTTTCTGCAAAACATTATGATATTTAGAGTAAAGTTACACAACAAACTGCATAATGGTACTTGTGGTCCCAAACGTGGTACTCTAACGTTCCAAAACTCTAAATTTAGCTTACACAAATATTTTATTTTGTTTTACCTCTAATTGCACAAATAAAATATTCTAACTTAGTAATGGATGCTCATAGATTACATTTGTACTAAATTATTTCTAGAAAAATCAACTTGTTGATGCAACTAAAATCTTTAATAACATTTAGTTTTATTACATTAAGATTCTAAGAGAACTCCTAACTATAAGCATATACATAAAGCTACCCTTAATGTACCACGCTTTAGCCTATGTAAATACCGCATTCCGTATTGGTTAAACTAACCAAAACAATCTGTGTTAAAAGTAACATCGACTTAGAGTGAGGAATTGAAGATACATCATGTCGTATCTGATCTCAAATATGTTGTTGCCGAATACAACTCCAGTTTCCTCACAAGTTTATAGCATTATATGTTACCACTTGGAAATTAAATTAATTAAGAAACTTAAAAATAAAATAGAATAACAAAAAACAATATCGTTGTATTAGTTAAAATTGTTTATTTACATCACTTAGTATCCCTCATATATTGCAGACTTCCTATTTCAGAATAGTCAAATCAGCATTTTATATTTGTCAATTCTATTCAAAAATCCGTTCCCATGAAGCTGAATTAGGGCACACATGATATAAGCTCAATTATACTCCAAGTCGATTCCCCAGAGAAGTTGCATTCCCCAGGTTGGAGAATGGAGCTGTTACAGGCTGCTCAATTGCAACATTTGACCAGTGCAATGAACTAATTAGGGCATTAGTTTTTTGCAATAACAGCGAACCTTCATTTTCTAATTGTGAATCAAAACTACATTTCAGATCACTCATCAGCGATATGACAAGATAAATGCATACAAAGAAGAAGTAGAAGAAACTCTTACCAAATGAGCAAAAGCACTAAGATTTTCAGGAAAAACCTTCAACAACTTCTGTTTTACGGGCTCGTAGACACCGATAAATAATGCAGAAGCCCTATTTATAGAAGAATTATCATCAAAGCATCCATCACAGTTTACATGTACTTTCTTAAATAAAAACAAAATGTAGTCGTAGTTCTATACTTTTCTTCCTTGCATTCTTCAGAGTAGGGCAATCAAAATTCTTAATCAAGAAATTCAAGAATACTATTCATAACGATAGCTTTGTGAAAAGATAAGCAATGCAAAATTCTTAAATTCAGAACATCTTTTTCCTTCAATTCTTTATAGCACAATTATTTTCTTCCAAGTCATAACTGGATACCTTTTTATATACCACTTATCACTGAAAACATACCCCACCAAGTAACAGAAATAATTAAACCGGCCAATATTACTGTTAGTATAAACTTAAAATTAAGTTGACGATGTTTATCCCCTCTCCCCAGCACAAAGAGAGAGAGAGAAGAGTACCAAAATTAAAAATATATAAAAAATATGTGAATCAATGTCATATGTTTAATTTATAAATCGAAAGGATAATGTGTGTATATCATTATCTACTTGAACTGAAGAAAACAAAAGAAATAAGGATTAAGAAATGTAGTCCATTAATTGGAGGGGGGAAAATCATGACTCTAGATCAAGAATTGTAAACAAATGAAAGTGTATTTAATGCCTATTATTTTCTCACTTAAATAATAAAAGTTATACTCCCTCCATTTCAGTTTGACTGTCATAGTTAAAATTCATATTTGTGACACGGAGTTTAAGACGTGTCGATAACAAATTTAGATATAAAATGTTTATAATATTCCTATATCTAAAGCTAAAATTTAGATGCTAAAAATTAATTTAGACAAAACTATATAATAAATAATAAATATTTTTAAATGCCTTAAAATCTGTATTATGAACATAGTATCGAACCATGGCACTCGAACAGAGCTGCAAGGGGCAGTTAATATTTCTAAGTATCTCACTTAGTTTCTTAATTTCGTGCTCTTAAAACTAACCAAAAAATGGAGAATAATACGCATGCATGTTGCATCATCATCAAAAATATTTACTTCATAACAATTTGAACAATGACAACTCCAATCCACAATTGGCCAAGAAATTTCTATATATTAGTTGAGCAAGAAACGGAATTCAGAAGCACTCAGCGAGGTTAATAGAGGCAAACACCACCATCAATAGATTAGAGACTATGACAATAGGTGAATAGAATAATTAGAACCAACCTATAAACTCATCAAGAAACAGAGAGAACATGGACACATAATTGTAAACCCTGTGTGCATTAGTACAATAAATCAATTGTGGTGTCTAAAGTGAAGAATAAACAATAATTTATGCAAATGGAAAGGAATTTTAGCTTCGCACACACACATTCACATTTATATAAATATATATATATAGCTGACAGTCTAAGACAATTATCAAATATAGAAGATGATTTCTGGAATGTAACTCATTGAAAGTGAATAAGTGTAAACATGAAACTCGTCAGAAGAGCAAATGCATTGAGTAATAGAATTTAGGATTCAAGCAGTTTAGTTCAAGAAACACTAGTCAACTCGAGTGAAAAGAAAACTGAGTATAGTAATTCTGAGCTCCACATCAACGATGATAGAAGTCCAGAAAGCAACTGAGCTAATTATAATTAGAAAGCACTTACGGTAGGACACCAGCAAGATTTCCAGCTAGTCCAGAATATAGGCCCTTAAGGACTATCTGGCCTCCACCATGAGCTGCCTATAAAAAGCATTAAAGGTGAATTAACTTATAATCTTACGCAAGCTCATTTCTGCAATAAGTTTTGTGATCTATTTGGAATATTGAACACAAGTTATATAAAATACAAACTTTGAAGGGAGGTCCTTCTGACTTATATGGTCTCAAATTTGTATACAATGATCCTTCTCTCAGGAAATAAATAACTTTAGTATCACTTTATTTCTTTCTTGTCTTTTGGACAAATGAAATTATTTTTATATGTTCTTCTATAAAAGATGAAATCTCTTTTATAAAAGACAACACTATAAAAGATGGCCTTATTGACTTGTTGGCACATATTCGAGCAGAGAAAGAGCAAGAGAAAGAAAAAGAGCAATTCCGGGGCTACATACAGTTGTGACATGTCCCTATATATTCTTGAAGTTCCAAAAGTTGAACCAAAGATTGTGTGAACAACAAATTGAGAAAAGCTCTAAAGTTTCTTTTGAGTTGTTCGTTACCGAAAAGAGGCGGTTCGAGAAGTTGATCCGATCCAAATTAATAATGTTGAGTTCGTTATTCCAAAAAATTACTTTTCAACACCTTTGAATACAAAAGTGATGTTGTCATCAATTCTCTTCCCGATATTGTTTGAGCCTTATAATCTGAAGATGTTGTCACGGGTGTTTCAAAATGTTCTTTCGGTGCAAAGGAGTTCATGGATTATTCTATCATGTTATAAAACTCGAGGTCGAGTTTTCTCCAACAAAGGAAAAATGATGGGGATCACAAGTCAAGACTTTAACAAAGAATTCTAGTATTTATTATTTGGAGTTTTTATTATATTTAATATTAGAGTAATTGATGTAATTTATTTATTAGTGGGGATTTAAGACATTAATTAGAAATTAGAAATTATTAATAAAGGTATTTTAATCATTTAGTACTTTTATTATTCCCCAAGTAATATAGGGTTTTGAGTCTCTTTAAATAGCAATGTAATCCCCACAAGTCTTTTAGATTACAGACTATTAATATTGAAGTTGACTATTATCATTCTTATCGTAAAGGTATTTTATCTTAGTGTTGATTCGTAGAGTTGATACACTTGAGAGACCCTAGTGATCAAACGTGGAGTTTAAATCCTAGTTTTCTATAGTTTTCCATTAGTTCTTCATTTTAAATCTGTCATGCATCAATATAATATATTACCAACATAAGAAGCATTATGATATTAATCCTCTCAAGAAAATGCCAAGAAAGAGACAAGTGTTGAAGAGAACTATGTAGCTGGTCAAAATGAGCAGCGAGCGTAGCCTAGTTGGTTGGCTAACTCAACCATGCTCTTGAGCTTGGTTCGAGTATCACCAGTTGAAAAATGCAGCAACCCTTCCCCCTTCCATATTATACAGTAGAGTAGAGTAGGTTGTCTTCTATATGCCGAAATAATAATAATAATAAGACTTGAACATATTGGTTACGTTAAGAAAGGAGGAGCAAATATGGAAACCTTCCATTCATATCAATTCAAATTCATGTAGATAGTTGACCTGCCTGCAGTCGTGTCTTTATTGTATCAATCGGATACAAAGCTGTCTCAACAACTACTCCAGCTGTACCTCCTGCTATGAAACCCTCTGCAGAATTCACCATAGGAGCAACAAGCATTTAAAAAATTTACATGTTAAATATACATAGTCACAATATCACAATAAGATTTCTCAAAATAAAATAAAAATATAAGGAAAAGAAAAAAAAACTAGTAAGGCCATCCAAGACCGAGGAAGCAAGAGCTGGGGAATTTGAGCACTTAATGATATATGTAAACTATACACAGGAAACATAATTTGCTTGAGCTGTTCTAAGCTTGTTTTCATTTATTTAAATCAGAGACGCTAGTTTCTACAAATTCAGTTCTCTTTTTCATCCATGATAAACTTACTAAGAGAGAGGAATAATTATCAACAAATTGCAAGTCTTTACATTTCTGTGAATTAATTGCCTCACACATTTCATGAAGATAAATAAGAGCTGAAGCAACCCATCACAGCAGTCAAGTGAGTTTGACCTATAGTTTTAAAATCATATATACCTAACCCAGGTTGAAGAAAAGAGATAATTAGCAATTTGATGTTGAGTGCTCCATATAGTGTGATATTATTTATGTGCTAAATAGACCGAAGTTCAAATTTTTATAGAAAGAAAGCAGTTACAATAATAATAAATTTCCGCCTTTAAAATAAATACTTGAAAAACTTAATTTTATAATTGCTTGGTCCAACAATAGAACTTTGGCAGTTAAGTCTAAGATATCCTCCATAGAAGGTTTAAATTAATTAGTAATGCCCCTGCAATAATCCTTGGACCATGAGCCAGAAATCAAACTAGGTCAATCACAATCTAAAATTAACTACATATTATCTGTTTTAACTAACACAACCATTGATTTAAAAACTTTAGCATTATCCTTGGAGAATACCAAATAAAGTACGGAGAAAATCAAATGGCTTTTCTTCTCCTTTGCTGACTGATGCAAAGAATTTCTTGTTTTGCAACTGCAAGCATTGCATTTTCCAGTTGGATGCATCTGCAAAACCAGATCACCTACTCAAACAATAACCAGCAAAATGAAAAAGAAAGCAGCATATACATAAGCTCATACAAGGATGAGGTTTCCTGTGGAGTTTCCTTTCCTTCTCTATCAATTATGTTACATTTGGATTGGTGGAATAGGAGGGAGAATGGAATAAATCATTCCATTAGAATAATAAAAATGTTATTTGGTTTGTTTATTCCTACCGGAATAATGTATTCCTACAGAAATGGTAGTCAACTTAAAATTATAATTTTCATTCTTGGAAGGGGGTCAGGAATAAGTCATTACATCCATTATTTTTAAGCAATTGACAAATACGCCACTACAACTCCTCTAAATCAAAGTCCAACAAAATCAAACCATAATATTATACCGAAACTTAAATTAATCATCTCATGTTTATCCTTGACTTGACCCATAACGTCCCAACTCGCGAAACAAGGTAAGTTGTAATATTGTAAGGGGTGAGCGATAAGTCAGCAAGTAGCAATCCTTCCTATCTAGCCGGATCAAGTACAATTTGCAAAAATACTTTTCAATAGAAAGGAATATTTGTTTCGATAAATTTCAATAGTAAATATACTTTCAAAACTAAAACAAATTATACCAAAGCAAATTCACATTTAAAAATGAATTTCAATGTATAAATTTTTATAATCCACAACCCTAGCGACTAAGATTACAATAACAATGTAACACGACCCAAAAGTTAGATAATGTCAATGATCACGCACCCTACTAAGGTATCTATAAAATGTAAGCTCTCCGAAGGGCATCTAAAAAATGTGCACCTTAGGAGGTCCTATATTATTAGCTCCGGAACTAAACGTAAATACTAACATGTTCTATACATAGTCAAACTGAGAATTTCAAAAACATTTCTCAATATTATCGATGTTCAAAATATTTTCATTTAAACGGAGACCTTAAATAAAACATAACAACTTTTGAAACAATACATTTAGGCATCCGAGTAATTACTAAGGCATACATAAAAGTAAACAATAATTTTAAAAAAACCTAAATAGTTTGGAAAACCACATACAATACATAATTTCAAAATATTAAATAATTCAGATAGCCACTTGCTATATACAATTACCCAAAAGATCAATCCCGTAATACAAAACATCGTCTCAACAAAAGAATCAATTACCACTTCACCTTGTAACACTCCTCTGCATAATTAGAGTTTTAATAATTAATAATAAATCATAAATCTCTTATCCCCAAATCTGTCCAAATGCCATCAAGACCTCAGGCCACTATTTCTGCCATAACTCCCTCATGTTGAACTTATTTTCTAAATCCAAAATCAGAAACTAGACTTCAATGGCTCCAATTTAGCCTCAAGAATCACCCAAATCGGACAGAAAACCGCCAAATTATCAATTTTTGAACATTAGTATAAATTGCATAAAATCTATTGCGAAAAATCCAGATCAATAAGCTCCTAAATTCCAAAACAAATAAAATACTTAACTTCAACGGTTCAAAATTGGTGGAAATGTTCCCAACTTATAGAACTACAACATATCCAAAATTGAGAACAATCCAACGATCGGATTAAGAGTTATTGACCACGCAAAGGACTGCCAAAATAATAAAAAACAGATTTTCATATTTAACTTTCTTACCTTCAATGGAGTTCTTTTCCTTTGCTAATTTTCATTGATTTTCACTTCCAAATCTCGCAAGAAAAATATCCAAATATCCAAAATACCAAATCAATATTTACCAATTAAAATCAAAATTAAAGAAGAAGATGAAGAGATCTTACCAAATTTCAAGTTTTCATTTTCAAATCCTTCTCCACCCATCTTTCTCTCTTCTTCTTTCCCTCAACCTAATTAGTCTGGAGTAATTTTAATCTTTTCTACATTTTAATTGTGTTGTCTTATTTATTATAACAATAATTATTTTTCTTTTTCAATTGTAATCTACATGATAACTAGTTGTTACGATAAGAATCCTTTTGAAATTCAAAAAGATCAATATCACCCTAATTAGTTATCTTATGTTATAATTATCGATACATAAGTAACTACTAAATTAACTATTTTATTTTATTAATTACTATTGTTATTAACCGCCAAGTACTTATTTTCTTTTTTAAAAAAACTTTAATTATATTATTAAAAAATTGAGATATTACATTCTTTCCCTCTTAAAGGAATTCCGTCCTCGGAATTTAAACGACAAAACAATTCCAAAAAGACACCTACTACTTCTCAGTTCCCAAATAACTACAAGCACGATTGTTCCTTCAATGTCCTTCACCAACGTTATAATCCCTTTTTTTTAGTCAAATTATCTAACCATAACCCATAGTTAGTAATCCCAAAATCATTCCCCGGGAAATGTATTAGCTTCCTAACACAACACATTGTGAGGGATCACTGCTTTGATACCATATGAAATAACCCGGGTCAAATCCTTAGTCCGGAACAAATCTTGGGTAAAGTCCGAATCGAATCAAATCCATCTAAACAATGTCTTAAATCTCTAGTCCAATAGAATATTTTCCTGAGTCATCTCAGCCCACCACAGGCTCACCAAAAAGGTTATGACTGAATGTACTGCTGTTAGTAACTTAATTCCTTATATACAGACAAATCTTGCCCATATCATTCGATATGGAACTGAGGTGTTACACCAAGGGCTATAATCCACCTTGAATTTTGGAATTTCTCTATTAGTTATACATATTAATGAAAAAAAAACTGTTATATTACATGGACTTCTCTGGCATTCTGCTTATTAGTTTTGTTCATCAAATAAGGAATGAAGAGTGCTTACTTATCAAGTGTTGTTTGTTTACATCTGATTGCCTCTTAATGGACTGTCTCTTATTCGCTAAGAGGCATGATGCTGTTTTTTTTTGTTACCTCTGAATGCCTCTTAATCGGTAAGACAGAAAATGAAATCTTAATAATTAAGAGGTACCTCTTAATGAAATTTTTTTGATAATTTTTTTTATATAAATATATTCAACAATATTATGCACTCATTTTTATTAAATTAAATATTTAAAATTATTAAATAAAATTTTACCCTTTAAATTGTAAAATAGTGTCATTAAGAGACAACTTACTTTTTAGTTATCAAACAATTTTTTAGATTCAGACCTCATAACCATTCAGATGATCTAATTTATTAAGACATCATAATCATTCAGATCTTAATTCCCAAGTTTATCAATCACAACCTTAGTTTTGTTCATCAAATAAGGAATGAAGAGTGCTTACTATAGGAGTTGTCATATTGGATATAATTATAATGAAGAATAATTGTGGGTCCCATTTCTTTCTTATTTTCAGACTTACTATCTTTTGTGAATCCTTGTTACTCCAACTCCTTAACCAACTCAAGACACCTCTCTCACTCATTAGCCTTAATTTTCTTTTAACGTGTTTCTATAATTTCCGAGAGGTACTGATGGGGAGTTGGGGAGCCCAAACAAAGATCCTTAATAACACTACTAGGACTAACTTGACCCTAAAACTTAAGCTATTAAGTCTACACCCAACCTTGTATATTAAACTTTCAAGTTCACACTTTACAACCTATGTGGGACCGACACAACCCACATGTTACCTTAACAAATATCCCCATTCACACGTGAGTCCAACACCATCAAATTGCTCTCCCTTGAGGTGAACATATATACTCTCAACACGCTTATATGAGAACTTCTCAACACACCACACTAAGGCTTAAGAATTACATGAGCAATTTACTTGAGAACTTCTCAACACACATGTAAGGCATGTGCATTACTTGAGAGTCTTCCAGGATTCTGGATCTTGGCTTTAATGCCAATTTGATGGGGAGCTAGGGACCCCAAATGAAGATCCTCAATAACACTATTAGACCCAACTTGACCCAAAAGATTAAGCTAGTAAGTCCAGGGTCCAACCTTGTATATTAAACCTTCAAGTTCACACTTCAATGAAGGTTCACATTGTGCAACTGATGGGTGACTGACACAACTCACATGTTACCTAAACAGGTGCATATTTGCAAACTGCACATACATCTTGTTGCGTAAATCGGGCACACAAACTCACACTGAGATTACATAACACAATACTGTATGAGAAACAAAAATAAATGACACGAGAATTTTACGTGAACAACCCAACTGGAAAAAAATGCGGGGAGAGATCTCAGAAATCCAAATATTGAAGATTACAAGCCTTTTTATTTAAGAAAACAAATTCACCGATTATTTTCTCTTTTTTTCTCTCTACTTCACTCTCTCTAAAGCTCAACTGAGCTTTCTCTCTCTTAATGCTCTCGGATGGCTTTGGAGGTGTCTTGGTATGTTGGCAGCTTGCTTGTTAAATAAAAAAAAGCAAAGCCTTTTCTCTCTCTTTCTCCAAGCTTCTGCCGCCACCATGTATATATATATACATATATATATGAGGACGGATCTAAAGCATACCTCTTAAATAACATATCTTTATTAAAACTACGTCGTTTTGATGATTCTTTTAAAAACAAGTGGGGCCGCAGGTGGCATTTTTGTAAATAAAAGAAAAGTAAGTTGTACCACTCTCTTTTAATATTATTTTATTTTTTAAAAGAATCATCAAAACGACGTAGTTTTAATAAAAGTATGTTATTTAAGAGAGGTATACTATTTAAGAGGTATGCTTTAGATCTGTCCTCATATATATATATATATATATATATATATATATATGTGTGTGTGTGTGTGTGTGTACAATATATATATATATATTAGCCTACCAAGTATGCCATGTATGCAAAAGGCAAAACAAAAGCCTTTTTCCCTTCTTGCCTCCATTGCACAAAAGAGATTTTCCTTCTCTTTTTGTTCCTGCCTGCAAAGAAGAAAGAAATAGGGCTTCCCTAGTTTTTCAACTAGTCCCTTTAGTCACAAAGCCTCCTTGCCTGCCTCTGTCAATGTTATATACTCAGCCTCGTTGTTGATAATGCTACCGTATTGATAATGCTACCATAGACTACAACACTGACCTCCAACATATACATCCTCCACAAAATGTGTATACTAACCTTTTTGTAGATCTCCTTGAGTCTATATTCAAGCATAATCAGAATCAACAAACCTTGTAACCTCATTCCCTCTGGTATCACGATCAAACAGAAGACTGTAATTGGTTGTAACTGCTAGGTAACGAAAAATTCATTTGACTGCATTCCAATGCTTTCCCTGGTTTTCCATATATCTGCTAATCACATTGACTGCATGTGAGATATCTGGCCTTGTACATACCAGGAAATACATAAGACAACTTACCGCATTTGTATATGGTACTTTGGACATGTACTCCACCTCATCCTGTGTTTGTGAGCTCAACTGTAAAGATAACCTGAAATGTGTTATCAACGGAGTGCTAACTGGTTTAGCATTGTGCATGTTAAACCTCTCCAAGACCTTCTGCACATATCACTTATGAGTTAACCATAATTTTACTGCCTGGCGATATCTGTGAATTTCCATACCAAGAATCTTCTTGGTTGACCCAAGATCTTTCATGTCAAATTCACTGCTCAACAAATTCTTCAACTGAAGAATATCTGACTGTCGCTTTACTGCTATTAGCATGTCATCTACATACAACGTCAGCAATACTAGAGAGCCGTCATCAAGCATTCTTAAATACACATGTGGATCATACTCAAAACGAGAGTAACCATGAGCCACCATAAAGCTGTCAAAACCGCATGTACCACTGCCTCGGGGTCTGCTTCAAACCATAGAGACTTTCCTTGGTTCAATAAAGCCCTCTGGTTGCTTCATGTAGATCCTTTCATCTAAATCACCATGAATAAAAGTTGTCTTCACATCAAGTTGCTCTAACTTCATATCATGTGATGCTACAATAGATAAAATCAACTGAATCGATGTGTGTTTCATAACTGGTGAAAAGAACTCATTATAGTCGATTCCCTCTCTTTGAGAGAATCCCTTTGCCACAAAACTGGCCTTAAATCTTTCACCTTCTTTATTTGATTGAGCTTCCTTTTTCCTGAACATCCACTTGTATCTTATACCTTTTGAACCCTTTGGAAGTTGAATTAACTCCTAAGTTTGGTTCTTCTGTAAAGACTCCATCTTTTATGTCATCGCTATCGCCCATTTATCATTATCCTCGGACTAAATAGCCTCCTGATAGCTAGTTGGATTCCCACCACGAGCAATCAAGGCAAAAGTAACCATGTCCTCAAACACATATCTCTGCACTAGTTTGTTGTTTCGCCTTCTCCCAATCTCTAA
Organism: Panax japonicus; assembly: GCA_020205505.1. Classification (NCBI taxonomy): domain Eukaryota; kingdom Viridiplantae; phylum Streptophyta; class Magnoliopsida; order Apiales; family Araliaceae; genus Panax; species Panax japonicus. The sequence goes on from JAINUV010000798.1 coordinate 178,677, forward strand.
CAAGATTATAAGACACCTATTGGGGATATGAAGGATGATCATCTTCAATCTCTTCAGATTCTTTCATCTCTTCAGGAAGCTCCACCTCAACTGGTGATTTTTGCAACTCACTTGATGCAGATTCTTCTTTCTCATACTTGTTCAGCATGTGTTTATCATTGAATACCACATCTTTGCTGACAATCTTCTTCTTGGATACTGGATCATAACTTGTATCCTTTAACTCCGTCTTCGTATCTAAGGAAGATACACTTTTTTAACCTTGGATCAAGTTTAGACTGTTGCTCCTCGACTGACATCGTAAGCTGGGCAACTAAAGATTTTCACCTCAGAAAAATCAACTGGAAACCATACCTCCTCAGGAATCTTGAAATCAATTCCAGCTGAATGAGATCGATTTATCATTCCAACAGGTTGTGTTGACTGCCTCAGCCCAGTAACTCTTGGGCAAAGTTACATTCAACCTCATACATCTGGCGCATTCCAATAGAGTTATGTTCATCCTCTCCACAACCCCATTCTACTCTGGAGTTCTTTTAACTGAGAAGCATCTGGTGATACCTTCATCCTGGCAGAATTGTAGGAATAGCCTATCCTTGTACTCCATGTCATTATCTGATCTCAAATACTTCATCTAATTTCCGATCTCCACTTTTGCTTTCCACCGCCTAAAGATTTTGAAAATCTTGGACTTCTGCTTCATAAAATACACTCACCTTTCTAGAGTAGTCATTTATAAAGCTAACAAAATAATGGGCTCCACCCATTGAGAAATGTCTGATCAAACGCCACACATCTGAGTGTACATAATCGAGTACATATTTATTGGTGTGTGCTCCTGCCTTGAAGCTGACTCTTTGTTGCTTCTCATACATACAAAACTTGCAAAATTCCAAGCTGCACGTTTTGACACCTTTCAGCAACTACATTTTGGGAAGTTTTTTCATTCCACCTTCGCTCAAGTGACCAAGTTATATGTGTAATAATTTTGTGCAATCAATGTTGGAATTATCCTGCACAAAAATTTCTGCTCCACCAACAACTGTGTCCCCTATCAACCTGTAAAGGGTGCCCATTTTCTGACCCTTCATAATTACCATTGAACTCTTGGTAATTTTTATGACACCATATCTGACTGAGATACTGCAGCCCATAGAGTCGAGTACTCCAACTGATAACAAGTTTTTCTTCAATTATGGAATATACCTTACATCACCAAATGTTCTGATAACCCTGTCAAACATTTTTAACTTTAATGCTGCTACTGTCTCTAACAGATAAAATATCAACTTGTGAAGCTTCATTTTTTGTCAATGTGTACAGTTATCCATCGTTGTATACATCCACTGGCTCAGCAACATTAGTAGAATTTTCAATCTTCTTAATTTTCTTTTTGTTTTCCTTCAACAATGAATACTGAATTTTATAGTGGTCATTCTCGTGGTAATAATAACACTCAACCTGAGATTTATCTTTTTTGTCTGGTCTCGACTGAGACCTTCCTCGTTCCTTGCCGAAATTATTCTTCCAATTAGGACCTCTACCACGCCTATCTGAAAATACAAAAAAGATTCTCCTTGATCTCTGGAAATAGTACCCCTGAACTTATCCTGTTCCAGGACTGCTGACATCACATCATCAACTGCTAGCTTTTCCTTCTCTATTCTAGAGAGTTAAGTATAAATCAGGTAGAAAGACAAAAAACAATAATACTTTATCTTCTTCTTCAAACTTCACATCTATACTGGTCAGCTGGGTCACCAATCTATTAAACTCATTAATATGATTGGTCAAATCTAAACCATTTTCCATCTGAAGAAGGTACAATTCCTTCTTCAAATATAACCGATTTGACAAACTTCGACTTGTAAACTTTCTCAAATTTCTCCCACAAGTCCTTCAGAGGGAATTATGTCAAAACCTGATATTTGATATGTGGTGCCAAACTCAATCTAATTGTTGTCACGGCCTTTGCTTCAAGATCGGTCCATTTTTCATCTGTCATAATTGTTGGTTTCATCTCCTTCCCTTCAAGTGCCTTTGTCAGACCCTGTTAAACTAACACATCCTTGACAATACTGTCAATTACTGAAATTTGACTTCCCGTTAAATGGCTCAATATCATACCTTGTACTCGTGTTTGCCATTTTCATATTTGTGATATGCGAGATTTCTCTTTAACGGAATGAACCAAACTCTGATACCAATTGTGGTGTAAATCAGGCACACAAACACACACTGAGATTACACAACACAATACTATATGAGATACAAAAATAAATAACAAAACCCAACTAGAAAACAACACGAGGAGAGATCTCTAAAATTCACTGTAAAAATATTAAAGATTACAAGCCTTTTATGTGAGAAAAAAAAACTCACTAATTATTATTTCTCTCTCTCTACGTCACTTTCTCTCTCTTATTGCTCTCGGATGTCTTTGGAGATGTCTTGGAAATATTGGCAGCTTGCTTGTTAAATTATAAAAAAAAAAAAAACTTTTCCCTCTCTTTCTCCAATCTTTGTGTGTGTGTATATTCATTTTACCCAACATATTCCCCCAAAAGACTAATAGTAGTCACAATCATCTAAAAAAATATACTACTAAATTATACAAAGCATATAAAACCTAAATTACTCGAGCCACTTTTGCGGAGCATTTATTTCTCCTTATATTAGTTTGCCCTTGCTCAGTTGTTTACACTTTATAGTAGTTTGTTGATTCAGCAACTAGAAAGACCATACTTCGCAATAACAATACTTCGTGTTTTAAAAACATGTTTTAGGAACAAACCCATGGGTAACGCACACAGAGATCTATACTTCGCAATAACAATATTTTGGGTTTTTCGTTCTAGGGCTTACCGATTCGAAGTGGAGAGATGGAAATTCGAAGTGGAGATTCTTCGTTCGAAATGGAGATTCGAAATGGAGAGATGGAGATTCAAAGTGGAGATTCTTCCTTTTCTAGGGGTTTGTTTTGTGAAGATTTGGAGAAGAAGTCTGTCGAGGCTTACAAATTCGATTGAACAAAGTGAGAGAGAATGTTAAAATAAAAAACACAAGGTTATATATAGTTATGTTATTTAAGGAGTTATGCTATTTAGTAGTTCTGCTCCAGATCTTTTCTGTATATATATAATACCCAGTAAAATAATAAATAAATAACATTTAAATGCATATTTTAATTTTTTTAATTGGACTTCGTCTTTTATTTGGGTCAACTAGTTATTTAATTTATGTGGGCTAATGTATTAATAAGTGATGGATAAAATAAATTGGTAAAATTGGGCTTTAAATTAAGTGGGTCAAATTTATAATTGTGTAATTTTTAAAATTCTATTAAAATTTGATGAGTAAAAAAAATGTATTTCAATGATTAAAATATAAACCCTATAATGTATTAAGAACATCATTCATCTGATATAATAAAAAGAGGGGCGGCGCTACTAAAAAAACGATCTGACCAAGCCGAAGGTTGTTGCGGAAGGAAAAAAGGTAATTATTCCATTTAATTTGCTACGAAGTCGATTGTTTGCAACTTGTAATCAAGGAAGTTGGTCTTGTGTAGTAAGTTATTTTATTAATTAATTAAATATGGTGATAGTTGCTTGAGCTAGCAGTAACAGTGATTCATAATGACAATGATGGTGTAATTATATATATAGGGTACTGTATATATATATATGTATAAATATAAATTAGTGGTTTCTTGTTTGTCAGGTTTATATATATATATATATATATATATATATATATATATATATATATATATTATTGTTTATATTAACTAACTTATGTTATTTATAAATTAAATTGAAAATTTTGTATACTAATTAATTGATTCTAATGATAAAATTATAAATTTACTTAATAATAAATTAAATAATATTATGTTTGTAATGGCTAGATTTGTAATAAATTTTATTTTATTATTTATTTATTAGATCGGACGGAAGGAATTTAACGAACTATGTTGAGATAATAATTTTGGGTATTGCATTACTTAATTCAGGTACGGATTCCGTACTACTTCAGCGATAATCCTTTTAATTTTGATTTATTCGTTTTGTTTTCGTTTAGAAGTTAGTTATTGTTTCGCATATTTGTTCCTTCTCAAATCCATGTGATAGTTTCGTTTTGGGACATTGATATTTAGAACTCATATTTGTACTCTTTAGGCTAGTGTATCATGTCTAAATTTTATTTTGATAGTTATAGTGACGTGCATGGTATTATATTTTTAGAGGCTTGTGTTGATGATTCGTTCGATTTAACATGTACACGTTAGAACCCATTTGTATTGATATTTTGTCGCATGTGTTGTGACATTATATTTTGTTAGAATACCGTAGGGTATACCTGAGCTATAACCACCTGTGGGGGTACCACAGGCATATCATCTTGGCACCGAAGCATGACACCTTCCGTGGCGGTGTGATCAGTCCACGGCGTCTCCGTTTTGTGCTCCAGTGGGAGTTGGCCATTTGGTTTTTTGTTGTGGAAGGCGTACGGGTCGACCCTAGTTTTCTGTTCTGTTCTGCGGATTGGTGATGTTTGTGCCAAACACGCCTTCCGATTTGCATGCATCTGGATCCGGTCAGTCCGATGTATGTTATGCCTGTGTGGCATTATTTTGATTTGCCTGTGTGGCATTATTTGACTTGCCTGTGTGGCAAGGTATATTTCTGTTTTGTTCTGAGCTCGGTATGAAATAACACCCAGTCATTTGATTCAGCCTATTATTTCGTTGTGTCAGTTTTGTTCATTTCATTTCAGTTCGTTTCGTTTCATTTCATTTAATTGAGTTAGTTATTTCGGTTCATTATTTGTATTCTATATCCGTACTGGGCATTTGGCTCATGCTGTGTTTTTTCTTCCGGCAGGTAATCAGGGGAATCAAGGGCAAGTGTGACGAGAGCTCCCTTCTATCCAATAATTTTGATATATTTTGTTAGGCTATGATACATTGATTTATTTAGAGTTGTAATAGTTATTTCAGACTGTGGTTTGAGCCAGTGTGGCATTTATTATGGTTTGTTCTAAGACATTTAATCAGTTTGAGATTATTCTTTTGTGGATTAGAGTTTTGCTTTATATTCATCATTTTGTTATGTTTTGTGTGTAACCTCTCTTTCTATTTCGGAAAGGGGGTCTTACAATATATATATATATATAATAGCCTACCAAGTAAGCCATGTATGCAAAAGGCAAAACAAATGCCTTTATCCCTTCTTGCCTCCATTGCACAAAAGAGATTTTCCTTCTCTTTTTGTTCCTGCCGACAAAGAAGAAAGAAATAGGGCTGCCCATTTTGTTTTCCCGTCACATGGATAATATATATATATATATATATGTACTATACATGTATATTGTTCCCTTCCAGATAAGCAAACAAGTTATGCAAAACTTTGGGAACTCAAATATGAGCCAATTTTAACATTACAAATACTCAAAATGCACAATGCACCCCCAAAATGGGCAATAGCTCAACCAATTTAACTGTACCAATTATAGAATCATCAGAAAAGGCTTTCATATCACTTAATTCAATAAATAACAATCTTAGGATAATAGTTCATAATTCTAATAAATTATATAACCAGAGCAACCGAAAAAATTGGGTTTAAACTGAAAAAAACTAGAGCAATTCAATGAATGAAAGAGTTACCTGATTGGACGGAAGAAGAGCGTTTCATATCAACAGCTAATGTAACTGGACCCATCAACTCCAAGTCCGCTGTTTAACTGCAAAGAAAATTACCTTAGCCAAAGAAGAGCTTCTCTATATATGAGTCGAGAGAGAAGAGTACCAATTTGCAGTGAGCTCAATCCGGGTGAGGAAGAGGTAGGGAAGCTAACTTGGAACCGTTGTACATACTAGTATCTGGTGGTGCGTAAATTAAATTATCCAGGGTAAAATATAAATTTTAGGCTTAAATATGAATTAGTACCCTAAACTATAGGTCATATTCCACTTCGGTGATCCACCTTTCAATTTTGTCAATTAGGTTATTAAACTATTAATTTTTTCCAATTACACAAATTGAACACGCCACGTCAGCAATTACTGACGTGGCTATCTGTGAGCTGATGTGTAAAAATTAAACACGCCACGTCATTTTTTTTTGTTTTTTTAATAAAAATAAAATAAAATACGTTTTTTATTTTTTTTAATAAAAAATGCAATTTTTTTTAATAAAAAAAAATTAAAAATGCAGTTTTTTTTATTTTTTTAATAAAAATAAAATAAAATACGTTTTTTTATTTTTTTTAATAAAAAAAATGCAGTTTTTTATTTTTTTAATAAAAAAATTTAAAAAATGCAGTTTTTATATTTCTTTTTATTAAAAAAATGCATTTTTTTAATAAAAATAAAATAAGATTTTTATTTTTTTAATAAAAAAAATGCAGTTTTTTATTTTTTTTAATAAAAAAAATTAAAAAATGAAGTTTTTTTTATTTCTTTTTATTAAAAAAATTCAGTTTTTTTATTTTTTTAATAAAAATAAAATAAAATACGTTTTTTGTTTTTTTAAATAAAAAAATGCAGTTTTTTATTTTTTTAATAAAAAATAATAAAAAAATGCAGTTTTTTTATTTCTTTTTAAAAAAATAAAAAAAGTATTTTTTATTTTTTTAATAAAAAATGCAGTTTTTTATTTTTTTAATAAAAAAAAATTAAAAAGTGCAGTTTTTTATTTCTTTTTAAAACGTATTTTTTATTTAATAAAAAAATAAAAAACTGCATTTTTTTATTAAAAAAAATAAAAAACGTATTTTTTTTTATTAAAAAAATAAAAAAAACTGCATTTTTTTAATAAAAAGAAATAAAAAGACTGCATTTTTTTTATTAAAAAAAATAAAAATCGTATTTTATTTCATTTTTATTTAAAAAATAAAAAAACTGCATTTTTTTAATAAACAGAAATAAAAAATCTGCATTTTTTAATTTTTTTATTAAAAAAATAAAAAACTGTATCTTTTTTATTAAAAAAATAAAAAAACGTATTTATTTTATTTTTATTAAAAAAAACTGCATTTTTTTTAATAAACAGAAATAAAAAAACTGCATTTTTTAATTTTTTTTATTAAAAAAATAAAAAATGTATTTTATTTTATTTTTATTAAAAAACATAAAAAATGACATGGCGTGTTTAATTTTTACACATCAGCTCAACCAGATCCTACTCAGATAGCCACGTCAGCAATTGCTGACGTGGCGTGTTCAATTTGTGTAATTGGAAAAAATTGATAGTTTAATAACCTAATTGATAAAATTAAAAGGTGGATCACCGAAGTGGAATATGGCCTATAGTTTAGGGTACTAATTCATATTTAAGCCTAAATTTTATAAAATTTAGAGGATTATGTAAGAAAAATGTTAAAATAATAAGGAAAATATGGAGGTGCACAGCAATGTAGTGTAGAGGAATTTCAATCTACGATCGTAAAGTAGATAGTAGAGTAAATTCATTCTACTATTGTAGAGTAATCCACGATAGTAGAGTAGAGTAGTCACTATAAGATTTGTGAATTCACTCTATTATCGTGGACTACTCTACGATAGTAGAGTGAATTCATTATACTATTTGTGGACTACTCTACTATTGTAGAATGAAATCACTTTACGATCATAAATCGTGTAACTTTAAAAGTTTCACGGCTGTGTATCTCAATTTTTACTAAATAATAAAATTAAAAATAATAAAATAGTAATAAAACTAAAGTTATAGAGATAAAAAAAAGTGTCGCCAAAACCTCCACGGAGGATTTATAATTCATATAAATATAGATGTCATTTGGAAGACTAATAAATCACACAAAATTACCCTTATATATAATTTAGGATTATAATTAATTGCATCACCACGTCGAACTTTTTAGTGCCGAAAAATAATTTACAACATTCCATAGAGTTGTAATTATTTTATTGACAAAATTTAAGGCACGTTAAAATTATATTTATGTATTAGTAATTTTATGGATTTTTGAGATTTTCGTATATTTGTGTTTGAATGTTTATCATTGTTAAAAAAATCATAAAAAATAGTCATTATTGTTATAAAAAAAAATCAAAGAAAATTAATATAATATTAAAATTTGTAATTTTTTTTAAATAATACTCTTTTGTAATTTTTTTATCATTTTGGATTTTTCGAGGTTTTTAAACTCATAGCCACACACGTACGATTGTTGCTAACATTAGAAAATGCTAACAAATGATGCTCAACACCCAATCTCCCTCAGAAGAAAATGGTTACTTTGCGAAGGTTTCTCCTCGGGCGCATGCACCTGCCTGATAACGAAACCTTGCAAATTTCACCACATTCCTGGTCCTGGCTAATACGTATTTACCATGGACCGCACCGTGTTTATTCTATTCGCCTGCTTGTTGCCATTTTTCCCAGCGGCCGAGGGCGGTGTTGGCGTTGGATGGGGGCGGCAAACGTCTCAAAAATTACTCCCAGCGACCATTGTTGACATGATGTTGGCAGATGGGATTCAAAGGGCTAAGCTTTTCGCCCTTACTACCGGAGTCACCGATGCCTTTGCCTATTCGGATATTGATGTTATGGTCACCATTCCAAATCAAGAAATTAATGTGAACGCCATCACCAAAGCCAATTACCAAAGAAGAAACATGACCAAATCCGATGATTTGATCGGCAATACTGTCACGGATATGATTGAAAATGGCGTTCGAATAACGTAAGAAATTACATATTTTTTAATTTAATGATAAGAAAAATACACGACTTTTTTTATAGTTTTGCATGAAAATCATATCCATAAGCGACACTTTTCACGAGGAACTATCAATTTCCATATATCTTTTAATTTGTGTGCAACTTAACTTTTTGTATATAATTTACGTAGATAGAATTAATTAATTCATTTGTTCCATATAGGCATTTGTTGGTTGGGAATGAAGCAATAGAGAACACAACTTATCATAATTCTGTGGTGGTTGAACAATTTAAGGAGCTCCGAGATGCTATTAACAAGGATGCAAGGCTAAAAAGATGGAACAAAAAATTGGAGTTAACGATTCCCCATTGGACGGAGGTCCTTAAACCGGGTATAAAACTACCATCTCAGGCTGATTTTCGACCAGATATAAAGAGCAAAGTGCTCGAATATGTGGCGATTTTAAAAAAACACGACGGCCCCTTCATGGTAAATTTATATCCCCTGTGGGATCTTCGTCAAAAACAGTATCCTCTGGAGTTCGGATTCTTTGACGGAGAGAAGAGTTTTAATATTAAAGACGGGAATGTGGTGTATACAAATGTGTTTGATTTGGTTTTTGATACGTTTTTCTGGGCACTCAAAAATAATGGGTTTGAGAAAGTCCGAATGGAGGTGGGTGAAGTTGGTTGGCCGACGGACGGAGATTCGTACGCAAATATTCCGAATGCGAAACGATTCTACGACGGACTGCTTAACAGAACCGCCAATAACATCGGAACTCCGATGTATCCGGGGCCGATCAAAACATCCCTCACATCCTTTGTCGACGAGAATAATTTAAGGTTGCAAGCGCGCGGCCCAACGGACAGACATTACGGAATCTATTATTACGACGGAACCCCAAAGTTTGACATGGACTTTACACTTGAAGGACGGAAAAATTTCAAGCTGGAGCCTGCGCAGGGAGTTGATAAAATGCCCAAGAGGTGGTGCGTGTTCAACGCCAGCGCGCGGGGGAATCTAAAGGATGAAGACATCCAGCAATATGTTGACAAAGCTTGCAGTAAGGCGGATTGTTCAAGGATGTACCATGGGGGGTCTTGTAGCAATTTGGATTTCAATGGTAATGTTTCTTATGCCTTTAATCAATTTTTCCAACGGGGTATCCAAAAGACGGAGTTGTGTGGTTGGAATGGGTTAGGGGCAGTCGTTGCCGATGATCCGTCTACCAAGGAATGCGAATTCAGCGTGCAGATTTTATCCACCATGTTTCTTGAAGGAGTAAGCAGCGAGATGTCGAAAACACTGGCAAGCAATGCGAGAGAGACGCTCAAAGCGCAGGATTTTGGATTCATGCTTGTTTTGTTATTCTTCTCGGTATTGTTTTGGTTATGAACCAGAAGAACAAACAAACAATATAATATTAGAGTAACATTGTAGCCCCCACTGATTTAGTGTCCTTTTAAGCAATCCCTTTGTATTTTCCCAATAGGAGATTGCAATATTTTGTAAATTTTACTTTTTAAAAGTGAATTATCCACTTTTAAGCAATCCCTTTGTATTTTCCCAATAGGAGATTGCAATATTTTGTAATTTTTACTTTTTAAAAAAGTGAGATATATTGTTAATATCTTAAAGATTCAGAAGCAAATTGCCGAAGAAAGAGCAAGAGGTAAAAAAGCTCTAGGCGACTTTTGTGAGTAATATGGTCTGGCCGAGATCCCAAAGGATAAGCGAAAAAGAAAGTCTTCTAAAAAATCTTCTAGTTACAAAGATAACAAGAGATTCAAGAAGAAAGAGCATCGGAGAAAGTCTAAATCTCAGACTGATAACATTCTGCCTAAAAGGAGAAAGTCATCCAAAAGGAAGATTACTTCTAAACCTCCAACATGCTATAAATGTGGAAAGATAGGTCACAAAAGCCCTGAATGCACGACCAAAAGGAAGATTAACCAGCTGGTTAAAGTGAGATATATTGGAGTATTTTATATTGGCCTAAATAGAAAAAAAAAAATTCCACACTTTTGAGAATTGTGTTCTCAATTCCGATCTGGGTCCAAGGACGAAGCTAACTTACAAGTGGAGGGGCCGAGGTTTAAAAATTTTGTAAGGTCGTTTGTTCATTTATAAAGTTGTTCATGAAGTCGCTTCTGATTACAAACTAATGTTAATATGTTATTATTAAATTAATTATAATTGCAGGTTTGTATAATTGAAATATAATATTGTATATGTGTTATTCCAATTGAATGATACATTTGTATCCATGTAACCAACTAAAACCCTTATTTAATTTTTTTTAATTTTTGTTTATTTTATGAAACTTGATATTTAATTTTTAAAAGTTTAATGAGTGATCATAATATTGTATGTGTTAATTCCAATTGCACATTCAATTTGTTTTCCGGTAACCAACTAAAACTCTTACTTATTTGATTGCAAATTTATGAAAATTTTATTATTAAAAAGTTCAATGAGTGGTCCAATAATATTGATTAACTCAATATTGTAGTGTAGTTAAATGATTTTTTTATTTTTTATTTTTTATTTTAGAATAATGAGGCAATCCCCTCACCTCACCTCACCTCACCTCACCTCATCCTCCTCATATTCGCCCATTGGATTTTTGCAAAAGGCCATTAGCCTGACCCGCTACCTGAGCTCAGGCTACTAGTACCAACTGAAATACAGCACAAGGAAACAGGAAAGATGGATTGTTCAGCATCGAGTGGTGTGAAAGTGGAAGAAAACGCAGGGGCAGATAGGGGTGTTCAACAGTAGAAAACCGACACCGGTTCTAGTGGTGGTGCCGATTCGGTGCTAGCACGGTTCTGGTATATACCTAATTTGTACTGAATTTTTTCTCCCTCTTTTGTAAAATCAACTGTGCAAATTAGTTAGTCATGCAATCAAAAGATAACCAACACAGAATCCTTAATTCATCTAAACAAACAAATACCTGTTGTATATTTCAACAAAAATTATGCCAAATCATAAAATATTCAACCTAAACTCACATCTCAAAAGCCCAAGCACAAATTCCAACAAAAACCTTAAAAACAAAAAGACTTTAAAGGAGAAGAAGATGTTACCGCCACTCATTCAAGTGTTACAATCTTGGAATGATTTGTGAAAAAGACATATTTTTGTGTTATTTTGTCTGTTCATGTATGATTGGGAGATAATAGAGAGTAATTTGTGTGTGAATGAATTGAGTGAAAGATGAGGAGAATGAGAAATACAAGTTAGATCTATTGTGATTTGTGACTGAGATGAGAGAGATAGTTGAAGACAAAGGGAGTACTGTGCTTGTGTGAAGAGAAAGGAGAGTGGGTGGATAGAGAGAGAAAGTTGGTTGGGTTAAATCACAAACTTAGTGGATAGGGAGAGAAAAGAATACATTTCATGTAAAATATGTGTATAATAATAACATGAAACCTTATTTCAATACAGTGTTTATCGATTTTTGAAAACACTACACCGTTCATGTAGGAGTGAGCAAAAAACGGATAAAATCGAATAATCGAACACAATCAAAAAATTTTAACCGTTTTATTTTGGTTTTTCGTTTTTTTTTCTAATTTCGGTTATATCTAATTTATTATTCGGTATTCGATTTCGATTTTAAAAAATAGATTATTCGGGTATCCGAATTACCGAATATACCATAAGCCCATGCATTCTTCATGCTTCAGCCGTAAGCCCATATATTCAGACTACATTCTTCAACCCATTCTTAAGCCCATATATGAAAAAAACACGGTTCCTTTAAAGGTTAATTACATATTATAGTACATTTTTAAAAATAATTACAATAATCATACATCCATAAAATAATTACAAAAATATGACATTTCATCATATTTATTTACAATACTAATACAATTATGAGTCCTTAAATTAAGGGATTAGTATTAATGGGTTGACATGGTAAATTAGTTTTCATCTTCCTCAAACATTCCTTTTTCGTTCGGTCTCTCTCTCTCCGCCTTTAATTCTCGTTCGGTTTCTCTCTCCGCCCTTACTACTTCTCTCTCTCCTCTTGAAGCCACTCGTCGTCAGCGACTCAGCGGACTGAATCTATTTCTTTCTCCGCCCTTACTACTTCTCTCTCCTCTTGAAGCCACTCGTCGTCAGCAGACTGAATCTACTTCTTCAGACGATGGAGTTCTTGCTTTGGTATGTACATGATTGAAGTGATGTTGTCATACTACGAGTCTGTACTTCTGGCCACATTTTGTTTATGTTAATTTTTTTATTGAATGAATTTTTCTTTATCTCCATGACTGGGTTATTTGTGATAGACATCATTTAACAGCATAATATTTGCTAAAGTGGATAATTATTTTCAAATTGTTTAGGCTCTTAACATATAGTCTGCTTTTGAATGATCATCTTCATTTTGCCATTTTACTTCTGCATCATATACTGACACAAGACCAATTTTTGGGGCTTGATGTAATGCTTACGTTGTAGGTACGTCAAGCAATAAAAAATAGATACTATCATATAACTGTTTGGTTACTTCTGCATTATGTTTTGGTTACTGTTAGATTGTGATTCGGATATCATTTTTGTTACCTTAATTTGGTATTTTGGTTACTTTTTTATGTTGTTATGATTACCATGTATTTGCTTAGTATACATGGTTGACTAAACTGATTTTTGTGTACATATTGTTTATGTATTGGTTATCATTTTTACATGTTTTGGTTACTATCATATAAATATTTGGTTACTTCTTTAGTATATTTTTTGTTACTGTTAGTTTCTCATTTGGATTTCATTTTTATTTCCTTGAGTTGGGATTCTGGTTACTATTTTTTGTTGTTCTGGTTACCATGTATTTGCTTAATATATATGGGTTGACTAAATTGTGTTTGGTCTATATGTTGTTAATGTATTGGTTACCATTAATATATATTTTGGTTACAAACATATAACTGTTTGGTTACTTCATGAGTATATTTTTTGTTACTTTTAGCTTGTGATTTGGATACCATTCTTTTTCCTTCAATTGAGTTTTTGGTTACTTTTATATGTTGTTTTGGTTACAATGTATTTGTTTAGTATACATTGGTTGACTAAATTGAGTTTGGTCTACATGTTGTTTATGTGTTGGTTACCATTAAAACATTGTTTGGTTACCATCACATAACTGTTTGGTTACTTCTTTAGTATATTTTTTGGTATACATGTTTTTGTTTTGGTGACCTTTAAATTAAATTATGTTTTGATTAATATTATATATAACTGTTTGTTTACTACATAAAATGGTTTGTACTACATGTTGTTTATATTTTGGTTATAATTAGATTATATAATATAATTTTTTTGTCACTGCTTTATTATAGTATGGTTAATGTTATATTATGATATAATACCTATGGTTAATGGGTTCTCTATTCACTAATCCCGAGGTATTTTCTTTCTCCCACAGGTTCATATATAATGCAGAAGTATTTTCTAGAGAATGAGAGCAGTCATGAAGAAGAAAGTAGCAGTAGTCAAAAAGCTAAAGTTTCAGGAAGATTTGTAACAGATTTTGATTAGTTCGGTTGTTGTTGTATTGTCCTTCTGAATTGTGTTTCGTACTTTGGTTTTTGTTGGATATCCATAACCATTTGTTATGGTTAGTAAATATGTAATGTTTATTGGAACTTATGTAAATGGGATTACATATTTGATTATATTATCAATTATTTGACATTGTTTGTTGGTTCGTATTTGTTACTTCTAAGTTGTGTCTGATATATTATTTGAAAGATGCAGTTGGTAACCAAACATGCATAGAAGGGTAACCATTTTATTTTTTGGTAGTAACCAGATATTTACAAGCTTGTATCATGACATATATCAAATGTTAAATGTACATGTGAGAGTATACATAGGTTGCCTAAACTGGGTTTGATATACAGGTTGTTTCTGTTTTGTTTACCATTAAAACATGTTATGGTTACTTTTATATAACTATTTGGTTATTTCTTTATTATGTTTTGGTTACTGTTATCTTATGATTTGGTTACTATCATTGTATCCTCAATGTGGGATTTTAGTTATTTTTATTTTTTATTCTGGTTAATATGTAATTGTTTAGTATACATGAATTGCCTAAACTGGGTTTCATTACATGATGTTTCTGTTTTGGTTACCATTAAAACCTGTTATGGTTACTATTATATAATTATGTGGTTACTGTTTTATTATAATTATAAGTTTGTATGAGAACTGTTATAAAGTGTTAAATGTATATATTTTATTTATACCTAGTCATCATGATGGAATAAGAAACTCCAATTAAGAGTTTTCATTTATATATATGATAGTCATTTATAGATCTCATATTAAAATAAAAATAGTTTGAGATGTGCAGTTGGTATCCAAACCTGCATATAAGGGTAACTATTTTAATTTTTGTTAGTAACCAAATAATTAAAAACTTATATTAGAACAGTTATCAAGTGTTTAATGTAAATGTGAGGGTTCACATTTATCTAGCTGATGGATACTTTTAAATTACGTAGTTATAAAAGTTATTTCGAAATGGTTCATGCCAGTTGATAACTGAATATGAATATAGAGGTAACCATTTTATTTTAGATGGGTAACCAAATTTACATAAAAATGTTTTAGAACAATTACCAAATGTTTCAATGTATATGTTTACTTTATATTGACAACTCATGATGGAATCAAAAATTAAAATATTAATCAACATCAATTTTGATTACTGAACATCATCAAAAATGTTACCAACTATGTGGTTAATGGTTACTAACAGTAAACAATTATATATTCCTGTAAACAATTAAATTTGTTGTATTGGGTATTGTTAGTCTTCATTGTCTAACAACTGAATAAACATTGTAAAGTAACCAAATTAATATTAGACAGTAACCAAATTACATAATCTTAGTAACCAAAATATAAACCACATTTTTACATGCAATTTTGAAGGTCTAAATGATGGAATTTGATCAAAAAACTCTACAATGAAATTAGGCTCTAAAAAGCCAAAATTCGACACTTTAAACTTGATAGAACAATGCATATCATGTTTTGCATTTCTCTGAACGAACAAGTTGATGGAATTAGTACGTTGGTAACTTCAAATTTGGTGTATTGGTTACTATCAGTCCATCTACCTTTGAAATAAAGTACAACATGAATCAATTCCATTGTCTGACAACAGAATAAGTACTGTAAAGTAACCAAATCAATGTTAGCCAGTAACCAAACTACATTATGTTAGTAACCAGTACATAAAATATATTTGTACATTCATCTTACAATGAAAATAATCAGTATATTATATTGATATTTATTACCAATTAAACTATAACAGTTGTATGAATGTAACAAATGTAACCAATAAGTAACCATCATAATAAAACAAACTAATATAAAACACCATAATATTATACAGTAATAATCATAACAACATTATACAGTAACCAAATCCAATATAAACAGTAACCAACACATATTTATTTAGTAGCCACAAGATAAACACATTCTCCATTGCATTTTTATAGTAAAAACCAACCAGTATAACTTGATTGTTACCAACTAAAGGCTAAATGTTGTAAGAATGTAACCAATTTAGCTAACAAGTAATCATTAATATAAAACACATAAGTATAAGTATAATTAGATTAATACAGTAACTGGGTCAGCACTAATGAGTAACTATTATAATTTTACATAGTATCCATGTCAGCATTAGTCAGTAACCAAGTTAACATTTTTCATTAACCAAGTCAGCATTAATAAGTAATATTATGCACTAACCATTATAATTTTACACAACAACCAACTAAACAATAGTCAGTAACCATTATAATGTTACACAGTAACTAAGTCAACATTGGTCAGTAACCAATTTAATGTTATAAAGTAACCAAGATATCATTAGACAGTAATCAATACAATATTAGACAATATAATGTTACACAGTAACCAAGACAACATTACACAGTAACCGACAGTTGCAGGAAGGTAACCAATGTATTTGATGAGTAACCATTAATATAAAAAAAATCAGTATAACTTATATAAAAATTATAAAGCAATCAAATAAACATTATTCAGCAACTAAATACATAATAAACAGTAACCAATTTATATATATTTAGTAACCATAATATAAAACATATTAATGATCATTCAAAACATTCAGTATTCTTAATCTGTGACCATTTTAAGTGTGAAAAACTTAAGAAAGATAATCAATATAGGAATTCGTAGTAACCATAGGTAACTACATGCATACGAATTTTAAACTCACATATCTCCGTATTCAGATTTGTATCGAAGTTGTTGTGATCTTGTATTTAACAATCATTGCAGTACGATTGTTTTTTGTTGCTGAACTTGAAGTTGTTGTTGATTTTGTATGCTATTTACCGGTCTCAGAGTTGCGCCGCTGCAAAAGGTTTCGTTTTCTCCGATCTCAGAGTTGCGCCGCTGCAAAAGATTTCGTCTTCTCCGATCTCAAAGTTGTGTCGCGACAGAAGATTTGAATTTCTCCGATATGAAAGTTACATGTTTTTTCAATTGCTTCAATTTAGGAGCGATTAGTTGCAAATAGCAAAGTTGGTAATTGACGTATAGGAGTTAATGACACGTGATTTTAGCAACGTAATATTGTGTTTGTTTTATTTTTATAATTATGTTGTGTGTATTTATTTTTGTAATTATTTTTTTATTGTTGTATATTAGTGTTAAGCACCATTTAACTCTTGTGAAAAGGCGTCGTCTACCTACTAGCTCAACCAAACCCCATTCTTCACTCTTCGCTGGTTGGTAAGTCCCTCTGTCATGTCGTCCCTCTATTTTTTCTTTGTTTTCTTTTTTCCATTCTGCAACAAAACAACTAATCTGGTGAAAGGAGAGGTTGTATGTGTTTTCTGGTTCCATCTCTTTCACGTTTTGCAACGATTACAAGATGTGGGGTTTGATGTGGGGTTACTGTTTTGTCAACATAAATCTTATGAGGATAATTTGGTGAAGTGACAGAAAAAGCGAGGAATGGGTTTGAACTTGAACGGCCAGAGTCAAAATTAGTAGATGGGTGCTCTGTGAACAAGGACAGAATTTTACAGTGCCAAATTTCTTTAATCTGTCCTGTCTGTCTTATAGTAATAGTAGTTTTTCATTATCCGAATTATTAAATTGTTATTTGTTTAGGAATTAACAAGATAATCTTTCTCTTTTGTGTCCATTCAGATCTTAAATTGTTTGTATCCTAGCCCAGATTGGCAGATTTTGTTACTTGTTTTTGCTTTTGTGGAATCATTTTTGGGTGTTATTTTTGTGCAGGTAGCAGTGTTCTGTTATTACCCGAAATACCGAATTTACAATTCGATATTCAGTTATTCGGTTATTATCAAAATTCGGTTATTAGTTCGGATATTGAAAATATGAATATTTCGGTATTCGGTTATAACCGAATAGCCTATTCGGTTTGGTTATAACCGAATGCTCACCCCTAGTTCCCTGTCTTGTAAAACTGGTATTTTGCGGGAAAAATATTGGTGCCGAACTGGTTATAAAATATACCGAACCTATCGTATTGAGAAAAAAACTGGATTTACCAGTTTAAATGCACAGCCCTACAAATCAGTAAGTGATTGCCTTTAATAATGTTAGTTATGTAATGTTAATGTTTCCAATAATATGATCTGAAAAGTGAATGCATGCTAGAATCAGTCTTAAGACATAGAGCACCAAACTTTTGTTTTGTGTATGCTAAAATTTGCACATAATAGGGACTTATTATTATTATTCCTATATTTAATTTTGTTTCTATATGTACATTTTAGTTGATCATATTTATGACGTAATTGTGGCATCATGATTAAAGGAACTTTAGGTGAATGAAAAAAGAAAAGGGGAGAACCCCATTGAACACAATTAACTATTGAACATATTATTCTTTTGAGGCAAAGTTCTGTTGCCAAGTTTGTTTTATGCTCAATCTTGAGATTCTGTATTGATGAGCTTTGATTTGACAGAAATATTTTAATGACTATTAAGTAGTAAAGGAAAGCATAGAAGAATTTCTATAGAAATAGATTTTTCTTCTCGACTTATTTGACCTTAGTTCTCCTTTTAATAGAGTTTCAGGTTGCCCACTAACTGCATGTCCACAGTTCAGGGAGAAGAGAAAGCAAGAGAGAAAATAGAGTTAAATCCAGTGAGATGGCAAATAGCAAGTATGAGTACGTAAAGCAATATGAAGTCGAAGATGAAGTGATGTTTCCTAACCTAATTGTTGTTCGCATTGATGGCTGCAATTTCCGAAGGTACACCAACTCAGTTCAAAATTATTTTCCATCAAACCATTTTTAGGGAAATAACTTTGTGGAGTTTTTTGGAAAAAATGACTACAAGTTCATAATTACAAATCATTTTCCAGAAAGCTAAGGCTAGTTTTAGTTCTCTTTCTGTTTCTATTTCATTACTTGTCTTATTTTGTAAAACATAATAGTTAGATTTGGGAATTATAAGAAAATGGTTTTATGCATGGGGGGATTTGGTGGATGAGTTATGTGCTAAGGTTAAGTAGTAGTACTATACATGTCTTGGTTTCCCATAAAGGGGATGTTAGTGTCACATTAGACATAGGAGAGATGCTCTATTATTTCACTGAACCATAGAAACAGGGGAGGGGATCAAGAAGTCGAAGAGCTGTTTTGTAATCCCTTTGTTCAAGTTTATTTGTCCTAATTTCTTTTTTGGTTTGTCCAAATCTATTTGTCCTCTTTCTAATTTAATTCTGTTTTTGGCATTGTTTTTTCAATACTACCCTCATTAAATTTATAAAAAAAATTCATTGAAAATAATATGACGTACATTGGAAAAAGTAGCACTATTAACTTTGACATTGGAAGTAACCACACTCTTTTCCCCTTTCCTTCTGTCCTCTATTTTATTATTCCAAGAAAGAGAAATAAAGAGTTAGGTGATTAATTCAAACAAACAAGACGATAATAGGTAATTAAGATCAATATTTTGGAGATAAATTTAGACTTGTATTTTCAAACTAGGACAAGTAAAATTGGACGGAGGGAGTAACTTTTTGGCATGTTTATTTTAAATATGGATATGGGAATATTCTTGAAATGGTTTAGTGATCAATCCTCCAGGGTAGTTGTTGTGCTTTACCTTTACTTGTATGATCTCCATTTTAGATGTTCATGTTTTATTTTGTATAACATCTATTAATTCTATTATAGATTATAGATGCTCATGTGACGGTGAGTTTGCAAATTTTGGGTTACTTAGTTATGTTCTTCATTTCTTTAAAATTGCATGCAACTAAAGTTTATTTGTGAGTTTGACTATGGCAAATATTGTCCTTGAATGATTTTGAATATTTAGTAGATTTGGTGAACTTCATGAGTTTGATAAACCAAATGATGAGAATGCTCTGAATCTGATGAATGCTTGTGCAACTGCTGTGTTAGAGGAGTATCCGGATATAGTCTTCTCGTATGGTTTTGGTGATGAGTATAGGTCATCTTCTTATCTTATATTGCTTTGTACTTTGTTACTTTTTTTGTACCCATCATAAGGCTTGATATCTGAAGTTCTCGCAATTGTTGTTGTTGTGCATTTTTAGTTTTGTTTTCAAGAAGGAAACCAAGTTTTACCAAAGGCGTGCCAGGTAACCATATTAACTTAGTGTTTATGATGTCAATTTTCTTGACTTGTGTTGTAGTGGAACCTGGTAATTTAACCTTCTTACATAGATCGATTGTGGTACTTTTTCACTCTATTGATTAATACAAATTATGTGATAAGTTTCTCCGAGTCTGAGAATCCTTGTGGCAATAGTTGCAGGATAATGAAATGGGATATCGAGGCCTATATGTACCATAGTCTAAACATTAAGAAAATTACGTTTGACCTAATTTCCACGTCTACCTATGCTAAATGCTAATGTCTACACTTCATTTTGAACTAGCATTGCTTAATTGAAAACTTTAGGAAGATTGAATTTGCATGTGGAACAAACTTAGTACATCCGGTTGTCCTCTATGAAAGATCAGGCTAAGGCACGTAAAACTCCCAGTACCTTGGCAAGATATAAAACCACTGCTGTAAGGCTTTCCTAGGTGCCAGATATTATTGTGAAACATTTTCATCATGATGCAATTCATGATGTTTCTTTATACCTTTCTTTTGAGGTAAATTTTTTATCATAAGTTCACTGTTGAAATTGATCGCGCAGCAAAATACTCTCCCTGATTGTTTCTTTCTTCACATCCGTGTATGTCACAAATTGGAATGATTATTTTCCTCTGAAGAAGTTGAGATCTCACCCTTTATTTCAATCACGGATCATATGTTGTGCATCGTTGGAGGTTCTCCAAGCATATCTTGCATGGCGACAGAGAGAATGTAAGTAGTGGACAATTAGTAGTATTTGAAATTGATACTGTTTATTATATGTAGAACCCTATCTTACAAATTTAGATTTCATCTGCTATATAAATGGTAATTTTATTTCAAAATATAGTATTTCTGGATTTCCACAGGAACTATGAAAATTGTAAAATGTTTGTGGATTAGTTGATTGAAATTTATTGTTCTTGTACACTTCTTATAGGTCATATCAAAAATCAATATAATACTTGTCCTTTGCGAGCTAGTCAAATGTGGAAAAACTGAAACGGAAGCACAAGAAATCTTGAAGGTACTAACAGTTACGTTTATATATATATGCAACTATTAATTTTGTTTATATGGTCCCCTGATGTAATTCTTTGTTATTGATTTAAGGAAGGGGTGGCGTTGCATGAATAAAAATACAAATTCCAGTATTTCAAACCAGTCTTTGTACAATTTTTTTAGTCCATAAATACATCCATTGCATCCCTGTATTTCTTTCTATTACAGGATAATCATGTTCTATTATAAAATGCCTCAGTTGAAGGCAGATTTCTGCAAGTCTGCTTGTAAAACCTTTGCTAGTTTCACTTCTTGTGTAAATTTTTGACTCTGAAAGCTGCTGCTTACAGCAAAGGGAGACATCGAGTATCTGATTTCTGGTAATGGGAGAATCATCTAATATATAAAAGCTATAAAATGAGTTAAGCTACCATGAACCTAGAGTCTGAAATGTCAGCTTGGCCATTTTGTAATCCTACATACATGTCTGAGCCATTATGCTAAATGCATCAGTTCTAACCTTTCTTTGTCATATGTCACCCGCCTCGAAAAAAATCTAAATTTCTTCAGTATTCACCATCACATGTAGAAAAATATACATATCCACCATCACATGTAGAAAGTTATACATGAATGCTTGTTTCTCAAAAATAATTTTCTAAGTAGTCAGTTAGTTTTTCAGACTATAAATATAAAACTCACCCATTGAATATGGTCTAGATATTGTTTTACCTTTTGTATCTGTACCATTCCCTCTTGTGCATCCTTAAGGAGGTGTCCTTTTTCTATAAGATCTTACTTATCAGAAAAGAGAAGGAAAAAAAGAAAAATGTATATATTTATTCTGCTACACATTCTCTAGTCCTATCTCTCTCTCTCAACATGAGGATACAAATAAAACATTCTCCAATTGATTAACTCTATGTTTTTATATTCTCTTTAACTGCTTTCTTTTTTCAAAATGTTTCTATTTCCAATTCATGCATGCATGAAAATCTTAAAAAATGTCGCTAACGTTGTAAACATATTTGTAGGGCACTTGGAAGCAAGAGAAAAATGAGTTGCTTTTCCAACAGTTTAAAATCAATTACAAGACAATCCATAAAATGTTCCGTCAAGGATCCTGTGTTCTCAAGACAGAGGTAGCTTCTTTTTATTTATCACTAGTCATAACTTTCCTTATTATCTTAAACAAATATCAGTTCATCTATTTATTGTGCTAAAAAAGTGAATTCCAGTCTGAGATTTTATGCACCACATCCTTTTTGAATTAACTATTTATGTTCCTTAACTTAATATTGTAAGTGAATACCTTAAATGTGACTTATAAAAATAAAAGAAGAGGAGCTAGTTACTTGAAATGCATATATCATCAATATCTGTATGAACTAAATACTCATTAAACCTTGCGTATCCAACATGTCAAGCTAAGATGCTTCTTTATTGGTATTCAGATTGAAGCAATTGTGAAATACAATGGCAATGGCATGCCTGTTAAAAGATTGCGGAAAAATATCACAGTACTGCATTCAGAGAGTATAGCCTCGAGAAGCTTCTGGAATGAGCACTCATGTCTTGTAAAGGAGCTAGGGATTTTGTAGAGGACATCAACAAGATTAAACCTGAGTATGTAAAGTCCTTCAATTTTGAGAACAAGTTGATACCATCTACGTGGATTGTTGTTAGAATTGATGGCTGCCATTTTCACAGGTATACTTTTCCTTATGTATATAATTCTTCTTTACTTCATTTGTGTGTCAAGTTCTACTTTTGAAACATTCAAGTATGAATCCTGTTAAGGTTGATTTGGAATAGCACTCATGTCTTGGTGTTTTATTGCTTTGGCTGATGCTGAAAATCAATTTTACCAGTTCAGTTGATGGCTTTTGCTAGATTTCTGAGTTCATGAATTTGAGAAGCCGAACGATGATCAAGCTCTGAACCTTATGAATTCATGTGCTAGTTGCTGTTGTAGAGGAGCTCAATGACATAATCTTCTCATATGGGGTGAGCGATGAGTACAGGTATTGTTGTTGGCTTAGGTATATTAATTAGCCCAGCCCATGTGATTTTCACCATCTATGTATTGAATTTATTTAATTTCTTTTTTCCAGCTTTGTTTTAAAGAAAGATTCTCAACTCTATCAAGGCGTGCCAGGTAACTTCGCTAATATGGGTATATTTTTCTTTTGGTGAGAAAAAGTTAAATAAAGGGAGGTCAAAAGGGGATGCTGGCCCTGTATTATGGGAAGCATACATAGAGACAGATGAAACCATACTGTATCAAATATTCCTAACATCCCTTATACATCTTAAAATAATGCACATCAAGCTCTCAAGCTAAGGGCTAGTTTGATAGGCTGCTTCTACTTTCAAACTTTTGTTTTGCTTCTACTTTTGTGAAATCAGTAGACAGTAGCAAAAACGTTGTTTGCTAACTGTTTTTACTTTGAAAAAAGTGGAAGCAAACCCCCTTTTGTGGATTAAAAAAATTAAAACATCAAAAACTTACTACTTCAATTTTAGCAACACATGGAGCCATTCTAACTTTACTGAGGTTCAAACATCAAAATTATCAACAACAAAATTTAGGAACTTTAGTTCTTTATAAATAATATAGAAAGTAATGTTAAAATATGAGTTTATGAACAGTGTTGCCTGATTTATATTTCCATTCCACTCGTGAAAGCATTCAAAACAAGTGAAAATAGAAACATATGAAAATAAAAGAAATAAAACATGAAAGTAGAAACAATTATCAAATGAACCTTAAACTCTTTACTCTCTATAACATCAGCACACGCTACTAAGGAACAAGGGTGCACCTCTTTGTGCTAAAAGAACAACAGGCTCGTAAAATTATAAAGAAACAACGAATGTCGACAATCGATCTCTCCTTTCCCTAAAAGCAAATTACAGTCATCCCAATCCTGCTTGCACATACAACAACTTTTCACCACACAACACCTATTTCCTAAAAGGGAAAAATGGACAACAAATAAAGTCCTATTGTAACTTGTAAATGTCCTAGAATAAGAAGATAGCAGGCACAATTTCAGTTGTTTGGAAAATGAAGGTTAAATGATTAATTACAATACAGTCTCAATTCAATATGGACCTTCAGCCTAAAGCTTCTGCAATTCCTCACTATGTCTACACCTGTGCAATTTATTATATTTTTAAAAACTAAACAAACTCCACAGCATATGTAAATTTGTTGTCGGATATATTCGTATTTAGTGAAATCTTTATATTAATATCAAAAATATAATAATTCAAAAAAAAAGAAAGTCTTTAAATATCACCACAGGTAGATCCAAGTAGGTGAAGGATAAGTCGTGAATTTCAGATTAAGAAACAAACCTCGTAATCAAATCAACATTATCCGGGTCTGTCATATGCTATTTGATCCCAAAAGTTCATAGAAGACTATTATTTGAATTCTACTCCCAACCTGCATTAGACTAGAACTGAATCTTACTTTCAGGATAAAATTGCAGTGTCCATACAAGTGTATTCTGAAGCTTGGTAGCTTGAGCTTTACTGCTTCGCCATATATCTACCTCTATGGTAGGAAACACCATAGGCACCAAGTATATGAATAATGCGGTAATGCAGAAGTCAAGATCCAAGTACATGAGAAATTCAATGATCCATATTTTGCTCGAGTACAACCCTAAATTTGAAGTCACCTATAATCCACTGCTGTACTTTTTTAACATATATTGGAATTCTTTTTCACCTGTGTGCAGTTTCACTAGTTGTTGATATGACCTTATTTTCCTATCTTGGTGTTCTTATATATCCAGCTGGAATTTATCAATCAAACATTTTCTTCTGATCTTGGACTGGCTTAATCTTTTTCTGCAGCAACATAGTGTCGGTTGTCGTATCGTTGTTCTCCGCCATATATGTGATGAAATGGATACAATTCTTTCCCTCAAAGAGTTTAAGTACCCACCATGTTTTGATGGTCGTGCTGTGTGCTACCCATCTTCTGAGATTCTTCGAGATTATTTAGCATGGAGACAAGTTGATTGTGAGCCTTTGCCCCCTTCTCTGTATACTCTATTTGGATTTCTTGATATGATATGCATTACCTTGTTGCTTGGGGTATATGGAATTCTATTTTTGGATTGTAGGGGGAGAAGTGGGTGTGTGCCCTTCAGTGGAGGATTGTTGCTTATCCAGTTCAAAGGTTTTGGAGAAGGATACTAGGATGATTTGGAAGTGCACATTTTTTTGGGATATGGACTGAGCGTAATTAGAGAGTTATTTATCTTCACTTTTTTTGCAAGATAGGATCTGTTTCTTTGCTTCTTTATGGGCCTCTGATGGCTTTTGGGACATTTTCTTTCCACATCTTATAGAGTGGGTGGACTACTTGTTATCCTAGCATATTTTCTCTCTATTCATTTCTTCTTTTATAAATTAAAAAAAATATGTAAAAGCAAACAAAACTTATAGAAACAATTCCTTCAAAATTAGCTTCTTGCATTCAGGCAAGCTAACTACCATGGACTAGATTCCCTTTTATATCTCTCTCCGTTACATTTACAGGCCATATCAACAATCAGTACAACACTTGTTTCTGGGAATTGGTCAAATCAGGGAAGAGCAAAAGTGAAGCTCAGAAATGCTTAAAGGTGCTAATTTTGTTTCTTGAAATTAAGTTCTCTATATAGATCTTTTACTCGGTATCATTTGTCTACTTCATAAACATTGCAGCCTGCATTTCATTTTCTTTCCTATTTTGCATTCAATATTAGTCTTGGATGCTTTTTTCTCCTACACTATTTCTGAATTTTTGTTTAAATTGGAATCATTTTTACACTACACCCCCCACCGGGCACGCTCACGTGGATAATAAAGATTTCTACAGTACAGATAAACTATCCCATAACAAGCTCACGAAGGAAAAGAAGCCTTTGAACAATTATTCGATTAAACTAATAGCAAGGAAGAGTTATTTCTCTCCAACAAATTTAAATTTGCTCTCAGAAATTTCCTTCAAAAACCCTAATTTTGTAATTCCTACAGCATTGAAATGAAAATGATTTGAGAAACTAGAATACACAGCCGTGTATACCATCAAAAGAAAAGAAACTAGAACACACCAATAAATCTTATTGTGATGTTAGGTTTGTCTAAATTTTCACAGCACCCTCACCCTTCAATCCATGTATATCTCGCTTACTGGAAAACTCCACGCTTTCTGAATTGCGTTTAAGAATGTTTCCTAGGAAACATCACTCCTAAATCTTAATGGTGTTGACAATTTACCAATGCCTAAAGTAATACTCCTAAATCTACATGAAGGTCTGATTCTCACTTTGTTATGCTTATGTTTCCTTGACCTGCTCCACAACTAAGTTAAACATTTAATATCTTTCATCAAAATGTATGTTGTTATACAAATGCAATTTCAGCCCTATACTTTCCTTTTTAATCCTTTCAGTATGCAGGGTACTCAAACACCGGAAAAAATGAATGCTTGCCCAGCAATTCAACATAGACTACAACAGATTACCAATCATGTTTCGCCAGGGATCTTCTATTTTCTGGGACAAGGTCTCTCTCTCTCTCTCTCACACACACACATTTGCACTCACACAAACACAGACACACACAAGGAAAATAACAAAAGCTGTATACACACCAATCATTACTTGTTACCATGTGTACACTCTTCATCAAAATAGTACACACTTCAGAGAAACAGAATAACCTTGAATAAATTTGTTTTCCCTCCGAACTTAGAAAGGAGTCCTATTTTTTGATTTTTTTCCCTTTCAATTATCAAGGTTTAACTATGACACTTGGAATTATCATTTTATTTTTTGTTTATTCATATTAAGCTTTAAAGACTAAAGTCTATATTGAGCTAATAATTATTGATAAATATTATGTTGAAATGCAAACCTTAGTATTCGTAAGAAAGAGAAAGCCAACAAAAAATAGGACTCCTTTTTTAAGTCAGAGGTATATGAATGAATAATAGCAAAACTGATCTTATTAATTTGTTTGATTATCCTTTTTATTCTGTTTTTGTTCTCGCTTTTAGTGCAGTTTCATCTCTAATGGTATAAATTCACCTAATAATTGAGTCTGTCTAAAACTATGATTTCGTATGTAATAGGTATCCGTAGGACTCATCTGTTGAAGGTTTGATCCTGTGCAGAACTAGTTTGGAGTTTAGGAAGAATTGCTGCAACTTGTTTTATGGGTATTCTATAGAAAATAACACGATTCTTTCTTGTGCTATGGTTGGAGTTAATGCAGCACTCCTATACCCTCTTTTACAAAATTGACTAGGTTTTTGTAAAATGGAACAGTTTAGGGTTCTGCAGTGTTTGGTTTGGTAATCTGGGTGTTCTTCATGTCAAGTAAGCTCAAAAGGTGTTTGAGATGTACCAACCCATATAAAAATGTTTAATCTTAGAAAGAGGACCAGAGGGACAAACATTTGTTGAATGATCTTCTTGGGGAAGATCTTGGCAGGCTTCAGACTTTTATTTCCTCTCCTCTCTTATTCTTTTCTTTTTCTTCTCCTTTTCTTTTATTTTTTTGAATCCTATAGGTGTATTCGAAGCATGTCAAACCAAGATTTGATTGTCTTTGCAGGAGGAAGAACTGTGACGAGCAACGAAGGAGCTGCGGGAAAATCTCGAAAGAAAGTTGTAGTCAAACACTGTAACATAATTGAGCTGAGCTTCTGGGAAGCCTACCCAAGCATACTCAATGAGATGTGTGAGATGTTGTGACCCCCTATACAGTTTTATATTAATCTAATGTGGAACATTTTACAGTTATTATGACAGTTAATGCTTGCGCAGAACTTTAGAAGCCGTTAAATTTTTTTAACACAAGTGTCATTATTTACTTTTGAACGTCAAGTCGAGACATTTTTAAATCAATACATATATGAAGGTAAGAGCGATCTTTCTTATTTGAAAAATGGGTGAGTCAACTCACTCAATTTGAAAATCAATTGCCTTTCAATTTGAAAATCAGGGTGAGTCAACTCAATAATTTGAAAAAACAGTGAACAATGTCGTTGCTTTCTCGATTCTTTCAGCGGCATGTGTTGGGCTTCCTATTCCACCAGTCAATTAATTTTTCCTAATTGATACAAATTCATTCTTCCTCGATCATTCACCATCTTTCTCTCTCTCTCTCTCATTATATATCTATACATCTCTCTCTGCTCTGATTATTCTTCCGATCAACGAAAGATGGTTGAAACTTGGCAAAACTCTTCATCCTCGAAATGTCCGCTACCTTCCCCATCTTCTCTCCCTAATGGCAAATGATAAAAGGTTGGTTCGCCTTCTTTGGTTATGGTTTATCTAAATTCCCTCAAATTTACATGTGTGATTGGATTTAGTTTGATTGGTTTTGATCGGCGCCACAAGCGGCTGAGGCTTCGTCACCGCTGACCAAAACCCCAAGTCTGGCGAATGATTCCGATGGGGAATCAAGTGGCAGGAGGGTATCATCTGTAAAACAGTCCTCTCTTGTATTGTGTAATTGAAATTTATTGTTTTAGGGATTGGTTTAATTATGGAATTAATTCTTAATTATTGATTAATTTGAAGTTCTTATGACTAATTTAAGATGGGCCTTGCGTCCTGTAACTTTTAATTTGGGTGTTGGAGTTACTGTTTGATTTCATTTGGTTTAATTATTGATATTAATTTCATTTAGAAAACAAATATAACATAGTTACCCCTTCCAAATCCAGAGATTTTATAAATAGGAGCAAAAGGTGCACTAATCAGGCATTCCCTTCTCAATGAAGTCGGCAACATTTCTGTTTTCACATGTACAACCTTATAATTATTGGGTTCTTTACACTAATATACAACATTTAGAAAGTAATTACAAAAATAAAACATACACAAAATAATTACAAAATAAAACATAAGCAATATAACGCGCCTAAAATCATGTCATTATCCAGTCAGTTATCCAATTTCATAATTGAAATTAACTGTCCCTAAAATCATGCAACTTTGAAATCTGAACAACAGATCAACGACGGAGAAGACAAAAATACGAAGCGAAGCCTCCGTCGCGACTAAACTCGTAATCGGAGAAGAAGAAGCCGGTTGTCGCAACGCATCTCTAAGATCGAAAATAACAATCAAAATCAACGCCTTCAAGATCAGTAACCAAATACTGCAGTGATTGTTGCATACAAGATCAACATCAATTTCGATCAAAAAATACTGAGGTGTGTGAGTTTAAAATTTATAATAATATAGTTAGCTATTGTACTACAAATGATATATTGTTTACCTTTCTTAAGTTTTTTGCACTTAAAATGGTCACACTGTAAGAATAATGAATGTTTTGATTGCAATAGCATGTAAAATGCACTTGGTTACTGCTTAACATTACATTGGTTACTGTCTAAACTATATGTTGTTGTTTATGCTGGATTGGTTAATGCATAATGGTATTAACTATGTGCATTGGTTGCTGACTAATAATGATTTGGTTACTGTGTCCATTACATTGGTTAATGACTAATAATGAATTGGATATTGTGTACCATTGCTTGGTTACTGAAATAATGACTTTGTCACTGTGTAACATTATAATGGTTACTGATTATTACTTGGTTACTGACTAATGCTGACTTGGTTACTGCTTAACATTACATTGATTAGTACTGTCTGACTATGTATATGTTACTTTATGCTAGATTGGTTAATGCATAATGGTACTAATAATGTTGCATTGGTTACTGACTAATAATGATTTGGTTACTGGTACCATTACATTGATTATTGACAAATAATGAATTGGCTACTGTGTACCATTGCATTGGTTACTGACTAATAATGATTTGTTAATGTGTAACATTATAATGGTTATACTGAAGACTTGGTTACTGACTAATGCTGACTTAATTACTACTTAACATTACATTGTTTACTGTCTGACTATGTCTATGTTACTGACTATATTGATTTGGTTACTGTGTACCACTGCATTGTTTACTGACTAATAATGACTTTGTTACTGTGTAACATTATAATGGTTATGATGAAGACTTGGTTACTGATTAATAATGAATTGGTTACTGCTTAACATTACATTGTTTACTGTCTGACTATGTATATGTTACTGACTAATACTGATTGGTTACTGTGTACCACTGCATTGTTTACTGACTAATAATGACTTTGTTACTGTGTAACATTATAATGGTTACTGGAAGACTTGGTTACTGATTAATATGAATTGGTTACTGTTTAAAATTATATTGGTTATTGTCTGACAATGTATATGTTCTGACTGAAAAATGATTTGGTTACTGTGTTGAAATGCATTGGTTACTAACTAATAATTACTTTGTTACTGTGTAACATTATAATGGTACTAATGAAGACTTGGTTACTGACTAATACTGACTTGGTTACTGTTTAACATTAATTGGTTAACGGATAACATTGATTTTTACTTAATTATTTGATATTGACAGACAATGAGATGATTCTAGTTGTACTTTATTTCAACGGCACATGGACTGATAGTAACCAATACACCAAATT
>JAINUV010000799.1:0-16663 GCA_020205505.1 Panax japonicus
CAAATTACCTGTAGTTCTACTATTTTTTTACTGCAACAATGAAGCGAATAGAAACATGTGATCTTTATGTTCTGCTCATAGTTCTAGCAGCCACGAGGAATTAGGGATCCAGTAACAGCTCAATAGTAGTATTGAATTAAGTAGATTTTAAACAATACCTAGTCAGCTATTCCAAATTAAAACAGTTTCGATGAATAATGAACTCTCTCTGTCGATGAAGAGACACTAACAAAATCGCTCTCCATATTTCGCTCGATGAATAAAGAAGAAGGAAACTGAATAAGAAAAGATAGTTTGGGTCAGGTCAGGTCAGTTCGGCCCCTAACTAGAACAGCTTGCATTTTCTATCCCAGGTCCACAATGGTTTAACCCAAAATATACATGGGACATAATTGATCGATAATTTTTTTATTCAGTCCGCTAGTTGAACTAGCGGACAACATGTTAATTGAATATATATATATATATATATATATATATATATATATATATATATATATATATATATATAACCTTTCAAATAATGCTATAGTTTCAGTAATATAGAAGTGACGTGCCAAATAATACATAAAGCAGGAGGGGTTGACAAAGACAACCCATTAGAAATAAGAAAATTTGTTAAGAAATGTAATGTCAACTGTTAATCAATATTGGGAACTTTGCACTTACATTGCATCTCTCGTGGATGAAGCTTCATCGTCAAGGAGTAGTCCACATCTTCCCTACATACTACTACTATATTCCTACTTTACTATTATTATTTTTTTGTCATTTTCTCTAAAATCAAGTGACAAATTTTGTCATTTTGTCATTTTAAAATTTTAATTAGTTCAATAAGATAATTTAAATTTTTAAAATTTTAATAGTGTAATAAGTAAAACTTGTCAACTAAAGTGAAATTTTCCTTAGTTTTGCGAAGATTATATATATATATATGAGTGATGTGGCATTGAATTTGTAAAAAGGTAGTTGTCTTTTAGTATTTTATATAGAGAAATCAACCGACATCCACTAAGCTACTAAGAAGCTATCAGTTGAGATCTAGCACATAATTAGAGAGTAAAAAGCTCAGTTGAACTTTTGACAGAGAGAAAGTGAGGCAGAGAGAAAAGTTGAGAGAAAATAATCAGTTCATTTTTCAGATAAAAAGGTTTGTAATCTTTAATATTTTTATAGAAGATTTTTGAGATCTCTCCATGTTAGCAGTTGGATTTTTTATGTAAAATTCTTGTGTCATTTATTTTTGTATTTCATACAATATTATGTTGTGTAATCTTAACGTGTGTTTCTATGCTTGATTTTGCAACAATTGGCATCAGAGTTTGGTTCATTCCGTTGAAGAGAAATTTCGTAAGTCACAAATATGAATATGGCAAACACGAATATAAGGTCACGATATTGAGCCATTTAACCAAAAGGCAATTTTTGTATTGACATAGTACTATAAAGGATGTGCTAGTTCAACAAGGACTAACAAAAATTGTTTAAAGGGAAGGGAGATGAAAATAAAAACTATGACAGATGAAAAATGGACCGATCTTAACAGTAAAGGTCGTGATAACCAATCAGATTGAGTTTGACACCACAAATCAAATATCAGGTTTAACAGAAACCTCTCTGAATAAAAATTGTGAAAGAAACTTGAGAAAATTTATAGTTGAAACTCTCTGTCAAATTGATATATTTGAAGACAGGAATTGTACGAATTTCGGATGGAAGAAGGTTTAGATTTGACCAATCATATTAATGGGTTTAATATAATTGGTGACTCAGATGACCAATATAGATGTGAGTCTGGATAAAGAAAAATAAGCATTATTACTTTCTCCGTCTCTCTACCTGATTCATATTCAACTCTTTAGACTACTCACTTTGTATGGAAGGAAATGTTGAAAGGAATGGTTTTCCCTCATTCATATTTTTTTCATTTATTAGTATAGCATTGAGTAGCTACATATATATGAAAGTAAATGCACACAAGCCAATCATGTTTAATGATAAAGCATATACTTTGTAACAATCTTATTCATTTATTAATAAAAAGTATTAATTTATTAAAGGCTTTTAATTATCTACATGATGCTGTTTTATAATATGTGATAAACCCCATAATTTTAAGGAATGCTTTTAGAATAATGATGATGATCATTCTAATGAGATCTAAATTCTTAGAAAGCTTAAAACTAAAATTGTTCCCAATCGTTGGATTACTAAATTGGGGATTAGTGAATCCGGATAGATTGGTACATACGTTGCTTGCTCATTGGATGAGGATGATTGATCTCATGATCATTTGTGTGGAGACACTAAAGCAAGTATGTAGGTGCTTATTAGAGAATAAGTTCACTGAACGTGACTCGCTAAGAAATACCTAATGGAGTTTACTTGCATGTCAATAGGAATTCCTGTAGTGATAGTAGTACAAGTGATCCTTGGACTTGAGATCATCATAGTATCTTGTGTATGATGAGTTATACTTTGACTTATTTCTTAAGACCCTTAGGGTATATCAAAGGGTATGCTTGGGTATAATAAGTTGTAAATGGAGATAATGTATGATCAATAAAGAATCTACCACTTCTAGTAAAAGAAGAGAAATGTCCTATGTGATTCGATAAATGACAACTCAGTAGTCCTTGGCCAAGGCAGAATGAAATTAGAAAGGAGTTTCTAATTTGCATTATTTGGAGTTGTGCATTTAAGAGTCGAAATACATATAATTAAATAAAATAAGACTTGACAGAAATTCCATGTCTTATATTTAATTGGGACATTGTATGGTGGAAGGATTGAATTGTACGGTAACTATTTACTCAAATGTTTTTTTATGATTAATGTTGAAATCTATATTATCTGGAAAGTCGTTGATCGCTAGGGAGGCTTATCCCTATTGTAGAATAATATTATTTATTTAAAATAAATTATTAGTTTAATTTATTTATTTAAATAAGATTAGAATTGTTCTAATTGATTTATTCACAACCGGTTTAATATGGAGAACCTAAAGGGTCACACCATAAAAGGAAGAATAATTATTTAAGAAGTTAATGGCATAATCGTAATAATAAGTTAAGTATATTTAATTTATCTATGGTGATAGAATAAATTAAATGGCTTAATATTTATTATTTAATATTTTGGAAATATTAAATATAAATTAATAAGAGGAGTCTTATTATTATTATTACTATTATTATTATTTAATTCCTAAAGGAGTTTGGGAATTAATTAATAAAAGTACTCTCAAATATCCTAATAGGATTAGGAGGGCAAATTAATTAAAAGAGTTTAATTAATTAAAATAAAACCCAATCCTTAATTGTTAAGGATGGGTTGCCCACATCTATAAATAAGAGGAGTCTTATTATGGGTGAGAGAGAGGTTAACGTATTATTAGAATACGTAATTCCAATAGTTGGGATAGTACGCCCTTTTTCTATAGAGATAGAAAAAACCTAGGGTTTAGCCAACAACCCATCTTCTTGAATTCTTTCTTCTTCCTTGGTGGATCACCTCTAGAGGCCAAACACTTGGGTGGCTAACGTTGATCAAAGGAAAGGACAAAACCCGGTGGATTCGAGTTGAACGCGAAAAGGATTGGAGGTGAACTTGTACCTGAGGAAGCTCGGATCTTCAAGGGTATGATTTTATTCTTTATCTTTTCGTTTAATTAATAATTGTGCATAAAGGGTGATCCGGGTTTATGGTTTGTAAAATTTTAAACTCTGATTTTACACGCTTCCGCATATTTTTGCAATTTGATTGCGATCTTGAATGTTACAAACCTAACAGTGGCATCAGAGCCAAACCTTTATGCAAATTATCAATTGTCAGATTTGATATGTGTTTAGAACAATTTAATTGGGCATAATTTTGTTGTATAAGATTTTAAAAAAAAACCGTGAAACTGTTAACAGGTTAAGCGGCTTGGATTATATGATGTTGGCGTGAATCAATTTTTTTTTGTTGTTTTGCGAATTTTTTTTTTAAACCGGATTCACGTGTTGTGGCTGATGGAAGTTGGCTGTTGGAGTATCATATATATTTATTGCTTGCATCCCTGTTAACTATTTCATGGTACTTGAAGGATTCACGTGAATAGCTGGCAGGAGTTTTTTTTTTTGCTAACTTAAGTTAATATTATATATATTAATTAAGTTAATATTATATATATATATATAATGGGTTATCTCCTGCAGGATTATTCAGAATGATTCTTATGGCATACGAATATATATTGTATATATATATATTAACGTTTTTTATATATATGTATAATATTATTAATTATTTTATAATTAAAATAAAATTTATTTTAATTTTAAAATAAAAAGGTTTATTTTAATTTTAAAATAAAATTTCATGCTAACTAATTAGAGTTGGAATTAGATTCCATGATAA
Organism: Panax japonicus; assembly: GCA_020205505.1. Taxonomy (NCBI): domain Eukaryota; kingdom Viridiplantae; phylum Streptophyta; class Magnoliopsida; order Apiales; family Araliaceae; genus Panax; species Panax japonicus. The sequence continues at coordinate 4,402 of JAINUV010000799.1, forward strand.
CTAATTGGAGTTGAAATTGGATTCCATGTTTCCTTAAATAAAGGAGTTTATTTAAATATGAAATAAGATTTCATATTATTCAAATAAAAGAGTTTATTTGTGAATAGGAAAGAGAATCCTAATTTTCTTAAATAAAGGAGTTTATTTAGATATGAAATAAGATTTCATATTATTCAAAATAAAAGAGTTTATTTGTGAATAGGAAAGAGAATCCTAATTTCCTTAAATAAAGGAGTTTATTTAAATATGAAATAAGATTTCATATTATTCAAAATAAAAGAGTTTATTTATGAATAGGAAAGAGAATCCTAAATTCCTTAAATAAAGTAGTTTATTTAGATATGAAATAAGATTTCATATTATTTAAAATAAAGAAGTTTATTTGTGAATAGGAAAGAAAATCCGTGTTTTCCTAAATAAAAGAGTTTATTTAAGATATGAAATAAGATTTCATATTACCCAGGATAAAGGAGTTTATTTTGACTTGGAATTGGATTCCATAATTAATTAAAATAAAGGAGTTTATTTTGATTAAAGATTTTGATTAAAATAAAATAGTTTATTTTATTCAAAATTAAATAAATTAAAATAAAATAGTTTTATTTTGATTTAAATTTGGATTAAAATAAAGGAGTTTATTTTGATTCAAAATTAGATTTTATGCTAACTAAATTTTGCCCATTAAATGATATCAATATATATATTAAATGTTTATTATTCATGAGATGAATGTTATTTATTGATGCATATTGTGATGTGTATGATAATAAATGAGATTGATTATGGACTATTGACCAATGTGATTGGATTTTATTTTAGTTGGATGCATGAATGTATGGGTTTTATTAAATGGGGTCTGCGTACCTCGTCTTCTCTAATTTTTCTTAATGTAAATTCTAACTCTCCTCCTATGTACTTCCCCTTGACTGCTGATCAAGGTTTCTATTTATTTTAAATAGTTTTGTAATAGGAATAGTTAGAATTAATTTTGAAGAATAGGAGATCAAAGAGCAAGGACCGCTTGAAGACCCGTTTGTAATGGAGCCCGGGTTTAAATGTAATAGTTATATTTAAATTTAATTCTTGCACCCCTAGGGTTTGACCTTTGGTTCACTTGGTGGATCTAGTGAACCAAACTAGAATAAAAGTCCATAATCAATCCTAGGTAGAATATAGTATTCTATATGTGCATGCTTATACTATATATATTATATATTATGCAAACATGCTTCGCATGTTAATTAATATGACGCGTATTTTATATATATATGTGCATGCGCGCTAAACAAGATGAGACAATTAATAACAAACCCCTCAAATATTTTATATTAAGTTGTAACGTTCAAAGATGTTTGGAATATCGAACGTCGCCTTCTAGCATGATAGAAAAAATAGAGTATTGAATATTTAATATGAGTTTGTTGTGCACACACAAGGCGAGTATTAAATATTTAAGATGTTATTTTTATTACATATGATGTTTATAAGGAATTGAACATTACTGCTTTGTTGTGCACACACAAGGGCTGTAGTTTTCTCTTCACTTATATAGAAATGCTGGGTCTGACTTAACTTAAATCATTTTAGTTCGGATGTGCACACACTTGACCATTTTGATTTAAGAGGCAAAATACAAGGAGTTACATAGTTGATGTAATTGACAAGAGTTGTCTATCCTATTTATTTATATAGTTTGTTGTGCACACACAAGGCTATATACATTTGAAATGGGATCCTTATTCTCACTAGCAAATCTTTAATTAGATTTTGCCGAACTATATAAGTGAGGGTAATATAGTTTGAAGAAAATAGTGGGAGATACCAATTTAAAACAAGACCTAAATTATTTTGGTAATTAATAAAAGAATGTATGTTAAAATGTTGTTAATTACAAATTCATTTACAGATTTTACAATGTCTAAATTACTATCACTGCGTAGCATATTAGATGCTAAATTAACCGGACCAAATTAAATGGATTGGTTAAGGTAATTGAGAATAGTTCTCACGGCTGAAAAGCTATCTTATGTCCTTAATACGCCTATCCCTGCAAAGGTTGCAGACAATGCCTCCGAGGAAGATATTGCTACTTTTAGAAAGTGGCTAGATGATGCATAGTTGGCTCAATGCATCATGCTCGCATCCATGAGTAACGAGCTTCAGCGTCAGCATGAAACTATGGATGCTCCTATTATATTCCTGTACATCAAGTAGTTGATGGTAAGGAAAGTAGGACTAATAGATATCATATATCTAAGGAGCTCTTTCGATCTAGAATGACCGATGACACTACGATACAGATAAAAGTCCTTAACATAATCAATTTGATTGATCAATTAGGACAACGGGTTTTGTCATGGATGGAGAGTTGAGCCAAGATTTGATCTTGCACTCACTTCCGGACTCCTTTCACAATTGTTGTGAATTTTTCATATGAACGAGCTAGATATCAGCCTCGCTGATTTGCTTAACATGTTGAAAAATGTTGAGAGTCACTTTCCAACTAAGAAAGATCATGTCTTACTGGTAGGGGCCAAAGGATCTTCTGAAAAGAAGAACGATTCTAAGAAGGTAAACAGAAAGGCGTAAACAAAGGATAATAAGAACAAAACTGATACGGATAGCAAAGGAGTTTGCTTCCACTGCAATAAGCCTGGACACTGGAAAGAAACTGCGAGAAGCATCTTGCAAAGGCTAACCAAAGAAACTTAGTGAAGTTTCGGTTACAAATACAAATTTGTTCATAATTTGAAATAAATTTTTCTTTAAGTTAAGGTTCTACTTGGGTATTGGATACCGACTTTGGTTATCATAAATATAGATTTATGAAGGGACCAAGCAGAAGTAGAAAGCTAAAGAAATATAAGTAATCCTATGTGTGGGAAATATAGCAAAGGTTGTCATATTAGCCATAGAAACTTATAGTTTAGCATTGCTTACGGACAAATCTATTAAGTCAATAAGTTGTTATTGTATTCCAGTTCTTGTTAGAAACATTATTTCCATTTTATTGTTGGACAATAAAATTTTGGGTATTATATTTAAGAACAATTTTTGTTCTATTTATAATAATAATAATAATGTTATGTATAGAACTGGAATATTACTTAATGGATTTTGTATACTTGACTTACGTGAAAAATATATTTTGCAAATTGAACAAACTAGTATAAGAAAAGGAGATGATCATTCAAAGAGTTGAATTTATGTATTTGTTGAAATACAAGTGTGAATTATTTGAAAGGTTCAAAGAATTCAGAAGTGAAACAATTTGGCAAAGTATTAAGATTCTTTGATTAGATCAAGGAATAAATACTTATGCAATAAGTTTCTAGATCATCTCAAATGGTTTTCTCATAATGGACACATCCCGATACGCAATAATTGATTGATGTATCTGAATGGAAAAATCGTACCTTGTTGGACATGGTGCGGTCCATAATGATTTTACCGACATTCTAGTATCCTTCTAGGATCATGTCCTAGAAATGGCTGCATATCTACGGAAAAGGTAACCTCAAAATCCAGCCCCAAGACTCCATAAAAGTAATGGACAGGGAGGATTCATAATCTTAAGTACGTTAAGATAAGGGGTTGTCCAACTTATATGAAAAGGTTTCAAAGGATAAGCTTGGGACAAAATTTGACAAGTATAGATTTGTGGGACATCCTAAAGTAAGTTTAGGTTATTTATTCTATAATCCTACTTAGCAAAAGGTGTTTGTTGTGAAACACACTACCTTCTAAGATAAAGGTGTTTATCATTGAAGGGGCTAGTGGGAGGATAATAGATCTTGAAAAGTTCAAAAACCACAAAACACTACAAGTCGAATAAGAGGAACCTATAGATAGACCTATTGTACCACAACCGAATCGTAAATCTGGAATAGTACCGAAGATACCTAGGAGGTATGGATTCATCATGGATGATGATGATGAGGTACGTATCATAGAAGATGATGATCCAGTTACATACGATAAGGTAAGAGTTGTAGACACTAAGAGAAATGGATTGAAGCAATCTTCTCAAAAATGGAACATTCATTTTGATATGATAATCAAAAGAGTTTGATTTTATCAAAAACAAGAATGAACCTAGTGTGTACAAAAGGGTCAGTGGGAGCGTTGTGACATTCCTAGTATTATATGTTGATATACTATGGATACGGAATGACATGCCAATGCTAGAATCAGTAAAGATAAAGTTGTCTAAACATTCCTCCATGAATGATTTGGGAAGAGTATCTTAATTGGGGATTCAAATCTATATAGATAGATTTAATAGAATGCTCGACTTAACCCAAGAAACGTATATTCATTTGATGCTAAAGTCGTTTAGCATGGCAAACTCCAAGAGATGTCTCATGTTGATGAGCTATGGAGTGTATCTGTCTTAATAATCCCCATAGACCCTAAAAAAGAGATCGCATGAGTAACTATCATGTATGCAATGAAATATACGCGACCTGATGTTGATTAGTCATATTCTGGAGAAGTTCACTCTGAGACAGTGAAAAACATCTTAAAGTACTTAACAAGCACTAAGGATGTGATATAATTCATGGCGGGTCTGAATTAAAACTAGAGGGCTTCACAGACTCAAGTTTTTCAGATAGACCAAGACGACAGAAAATCCACTTTAAGGTAAAGGGTTACCTTGAACGGTGGTGCAGTGAATTGGAAAGGTTCCAAACAACAAAGAGTTGTTGGTTTAGTGATAAAGACAAAGTATATTGCTATAAATGAAGCTACAAGTTGATTGTTTGGATGATAAGTTCATTACAGAACTAGGAATAGTTCCTAAGTCTCATCTTGGATCTAAACATGTGTTGTGGCACTTTCATTTGATTATAAGAATCATTGAAAGATGTGAAATCACTATAGAGATAGTGGACTCTCAAGAACAACATTACATATCCATTAACTAAAGCTTATCCAACAGCAGGATGATCGTCACTTAGAGAAGAAGAGTATGAGATACAATGACGATTGGCTTTAGTGCAAGTGGGAGATTGAAAGTAATATGCACACAAGCCAATCATGTTTAATGATAAAGCATATACTTTGTAACAATCTTATTCATTTATTAATAAAAAGTATTAATTTATTAAAGGCTTTTAATTATCTACATGATGCTGTTTTATAATATGTGATAAACCTATAGTTTTAAGCAGTGCTTTTAGAATAATGATGATGATCATTCTAATGAGATCTAAATTCTTAGAAAGCTTAAAACTAAAATAGTTCCCAATCGTTGGATTACTAAATTGGGGATTAGTGAATCCGGATAGATTGGTACATACGTTGCTTGCTCATTGGATGAGGATGATTGATCTCATGATCATTTGTGTGGAGACACTAAAGCAAGTATGTAGGTGCTTATTAGAGAATAAGTTCACTGAACGTGACTCGCTAAGGAATACCTAATGGAGTTTTACTTGCATGTCAATAGGAATTCCTGTAGTGATAGTAGTACAAGTGATCCTTGGACTTGAGATCATCATAGTATCTTGTGTATGATGAGTTATACTTTGACTTATTCCTTAAGACCCTTAGGGTATATCAAAGGGTATGCTTGGGTATAATAAGTTGTAAATGGAGATAATGTATGATCAATAAAGAATCTACCACTTCTAGTAAAAGAGAGAAATGTCCTATGTGATTCGATAAATGACAACTCAGTAGTCCTTGGCCAAGGCAGAATGAAATTAGAAAGGAGTTTCTAATTTGCATTATTTGGAGTTGTGCATTTAAGAGTCGAAATACATATAATTAAATAAAATAAGACTTGACAGAAATTCCATGTCTTATATTTAATTGGGACATTGTATGGTGGAAGGATTGAATTGTACGGTAACTATTTACTCAAAGGTTCTTTTATGATTAATGTTGAAATCTATATTATCTGGAAAGTCGTTGATCGCTAGGGAGGCTTATCCCTATTGTAGAATAAATATTATTTATTTAAATAAATTATTAGTTTAATTTATTTATTTAAATAAGATTAGAATTGTTCTAATTGATTTATTCACAACCGGTTTAATATGGAGAACCTAAAGGGTCACACCATAAAAGGAAAAATAATTATTTAAGAAGTTAATGGCATAATCGTAATAATAAGTTAAGTATATTTAATTTAATCTATGGTGATAGAATAAATTAAATGGCTTAATATTTATTATTTAATATTTTGGAAATATTAAATATAAATTAATAAGAGGAGTCTTATTATTATTATTACTATTATTATTATTTAATTCCTAAAGGAGTTTGGGAATTAATTAATAAAAGTACTCTCAAATATCCTAATAGGATTAGGAGGCAAATTAATTAAAAGAGTTTAATTAATTAAAATAAAACTCAATTCCTTAATTGTTAAGGATGGGTTGCCCACATCTATAAATAAGAGGAGTCTTATTATGGGTGAGAGAGAGGTTAACGTATTATTAGAATACGTAATTCCAATAGTTGGGATAGTACGCCCTTTTCTATAGAGATAGAAAAACTAGGGTTTAGCCAACAACCCATCTTCTTGAATTCTTCTTCTTCCTTGGTGGATCACCTCTAGAGGCCAAACACTTGGGTGGCTAACGTTGATCAAAGGAAAGGACCAAACCCGGTGGATTCGAGTTGAACGCGAAAAGGATTGGAGGTGAACTTTTACCTGAGGAAGCTCGGATCTTCAAGGGTATGATTTTATTCTTTATCTTTTCGTTTAATTAATAATTGTGCATAAAGGGTGATCCGGGTTTATGGTTTGTAAAATTTTTAAACTCTGATTTTACACGCTTCCGCATATTTTTGCAATTTAATTGCGATCTTGAATGTTACAAACCTAACAATATATATGTACGAAAAACCTATTTTTGGAAGGAAGAAAATTACACTAATCTAGGCTAGAATTATGGAGATCTACAACCAGTTGCAGTAATTGTTTGCTTAGTTAATTCTTATAATCACTCCAAGCACTTCTCTCACAGCAACTGACGTCAACACTTCCCCTCAAGTTGGTACATAAATGTCTTTAATGCCCAACTTGCCAAGTGAGTTGTGGAATACTTTGCTAGTTATAACTTTTGTAAGTATGTCTGCTAATTGTTCTCTGACTTTACAAGTGGAAACTGCAGCATCTTTTCTTCAATTTTATACTTGATGAAATGTCGATCCACTTCAACATGTTTGGTTCAGTCATGTTGAATTGGATTATGTGCAATCTCTATAGCTGCCTTATTATCATAATATAAGTTCATTATAATCTTATAAGAGCATCCAATTTCTTCTAACAACCTTTTTAACCAGAGTAGTTCACACAGTCCTTTAATCATGCCTCTAAACTCGACCTCTGCACTAGATAGAGCAACCACCTTCTGTTTTTTAATTCTCCAAGTGGCTAGATTACCTCCCACGGATGTGAAGTAACCCAATGTAGATTTTCTATCAATAATGCGCCTGCCTAGTCCACGTCTGTATATCCATTGATGTGCAAATGATGGTTCTTCTTGTACATTAGTCCTTTCCCAGGGAGAAGACTTTAAGTATCGTAAAATACAAACCATCGTACTCGCATAGTCTTCAATGGGAAAATGCATGAACTGACTTATATATGGGTTGTGAAGGTGAATAATTGACTAAAAGAAATTTAATACATTTAATAGGTGAAATTCAAATTACATTTGGGTCTAATTTTTAGGTCACGTAGAGTTTTTGTTTCTTACTCTTTTATTTTTGGCTTATATATCCATATTTTGGATCTGTTAATTGTGATGCCCCCAAAATAGTTATACATCACCCATCTTGAGTCGCCAAATACATGGTACAAAATTCAAATATAACTTGATTATACAACAGTCGTGTAAAATATGATAAAACATATGCTGTGAGTTTTAATACAAATATTGTCATCTAAACAATATCCACACTCAATTGAGTCCTCACTACATTTATTAGCACACTATTTAACAGAATAGTGAGGACTACTAATGTTATTATCTGGACCGTCACTCCGTTCCCCGACTAGTCCCTGCTACGTTCTCATTTTCTGAAGAAAACAATGAAAGTAAAAGGGTGAGCTCAACTAGCCCAGTAAGAAATATTATGACTAAGAGAATGCAGAATAAATTATCATTAGCCTTCAACGGTGTTAAACTAATACAATATAACAAACATCAAGTTTAACTGCAGTGGAACAAATAATCCATTAAAGAATCAAGCAGAGAATAAAATCTACTATCTTTTATGATTTAAAAGGTTTTTCATCACTTTTATCGCTGGGACTCAGCTTAATAAATAATCCACATCATCCCTGCACTACGGCCAAGGATATTCATTAGTATCACAACCACAAATAATCCATGCACTACGGGCCAAGGATATTCGTGTATTCATCAATGGTCATGATCATGCCAACAACTGTCCATCAATGCACTACGAGTTAATGAGGATTTTTACCACATCATTTGTAACATTACGGTCATGATTATACCGATAAATCCCTGGTCATAATTATACCAAGTCCATCTATGCACTACAGGCCACAAATAACTTTCAACATAATATAAACATGAGGATGATGACAATGATATAAGAATTCAATAAAGCAAGTTCAAGAATTAATTTATCCAGGAACTAATAACGTCTAAATTGTCAACATGATACTTCTTTGTAAAGTAAATTCAAGAATGCTCAGAAGAATTTTTTCATGAAAAGATACTGGATGAAGCGCAAATATCAAGGATATTCCACAAATTTCATGGAGTATAGAAGTCAAAACTTTAACCAACTGAGTATAATAAAGAATGGAATAACAAAAAAAATCACCAGGCATGCGATGGACCGCGCAGACAGGTTATTGCAACAGAATAATAAACAACGGAACCAAGTCATGCGTAAACGCATAGACAGGATATTCCAACAGAATAATAAATAACGGAACCAGGTCAGGCAAAATTCGCACCGACAGGCGAAATTATTTATTCTATTTATAATCTAATAAAACGAATAACTTTATAAAGTATTCCGTTTTATATAAAAAAAAATTCTGTTTTATTAAATTAATAATAATAATAAAACAAAACTTCATCATCATTATTATAATTCATACTATTAATCGACCAGGTTGTTCCCAGGAAAGAGGGGGTTTTCCAATAAGGATTTCTCCTTATTGGCTCGCAATTAGGTGACCAAACCTCTCATTGGTAGAACTTCTAGACATCGTTAATATTGCAAATAATAATATTAACAACTTTTTTATCTCAATTATTGATTTAATAATATATAAAATATCGACAATAATTGAATCAATTAACGTGAGATATTATGCAATAATTACTGAAGTAATAATTGAACAAAACTGAGTGACTTCTCAAGTAAGCATCAATAATTAATACCGTGTGCTACTATGAAACCACGCGTATTCCTGTACTTTTTACACCGGGTGTTTCAACAGTTAACGATAAAACTTCTGCCGTTATTTTCATAAAATATTTTTGTCGTTTTCTTAATCCGACAATAATTTCGTTATGGGGTCCACCAATGATTGTGTCGTACGAATATTCCCTTTTAAAACAAATATTCCCCGACCAATCGAATATTGTATAACAACTTGCGTACTTTGCAAATTTATAAATATACCCACAACTAAACATTATATCAAATTCATTCCATAATATTCAAAAATGATAATTATAGAAAATTCATCTTTATTCATAAAAGTTGGGGTCTTACAATCTCCCCTTCTATGAAATTTCCCCCTCGAAATTAGGGTACATAGGTATGTCGAAGAGGTAAGGATACCTTGATTTCATTTCAGATTCTAACTCCCAGGTCATTTCCTCAACATCGTGGTTCTTCCATAAAACTTTGACTTAAGGTATAACCTTGGAGTGTAGATATGTTCCTTCTTATCCAAGATTTTAATAGGAACCTCTTTATACGTTAAATCTTCCATTATTTAGCCGGTTCTAACTCAATAATGTGGTTCGGGTCTTCCATATATTTACGTAACATGGATATGTGAAAAATGTTATGAACACGAGACATACTTAGCGGTAAAGCGAGTTTATAGGCTACAGTCCCTACTCGATCAAGGATTAAAAATGGGCAAATTAATTGAGGATTGAGTTTCCTCTCTTTCCAAATCTCGTAACTCCTTTCCATGGAGCAACACGAACAACACATGATCTCCAACATCAATTAAAGTCAGTTCTAGGTCTGTAATTTGAGCAGCTTTAACTTTATCGATTAAAGTCAGTTCTACTCGTATATTCGCCATCATCACGTGGGTCCCTGGAGCCTTTATCTCTATCTCCATCCTTTGCAAGTCATAAAAAAATGGGCCTTTGCGTTGACAATCGTACTCGTACCCGCATATGATCTTCTACTCAATGCGTCAGCTACTACGTTCGCTTTTCCAGGATGGTATTGGATGGTATGATGATAATCTTTCAATAGTTCAAGCCAACGTCGCTGTCACATGTTGAGTTCCTTTTGAGTGAAGAAATATTTGAGGCTTTTATGATCTGTAAAGATCTCCATTTTCCCCCCACACAAGTAATGCCTCCAAATCTTTAGTGCAAAAAGACTGCTGCCAACTCTAGATCATGAGTATGATATTTTCTCTCATATTCTTTGAGTTGTCGTGAGGCATAGGCTATGATTTCCATGTTGCATGAGAACACAACCTAACCCTTTGCCCGAAGCATCACTGTAGATGACAAATGCCCGAGCCAGATGTATTGTCAGAACAGGTGTTGAAATAAGTCTCCTCTTGAGTTCTTGAAAACTCTTCTCACATTCTTTGTTCCAACCGAATTTTATATCTTTCTGAGTCAGCTGAGTTAATGGGGTAGAGATTCGAGAAAAATCCTTCCACGATCTCTGATAATAACCAGCTAAGCTGAGAAAGCTACGTACTTCGGTCACTGATTTGGGTTGCTCCACCTTTGAATAACTTCAATCTTTGCTGGGTCAATAGATATTCCATGACTTGATACTACGTGCCCAAGGAATGCTACTTCCTCAAGCCAAAACTCGCATTTCTTTAACTTGGCATAAAGCTATTCACGAAGCTTTGGAGTATCAGCTCAAGTGTTGCTCATGATCTTCAGCTTTGAATAATAAGGATGTCATCAGTAAAGACGACCACAAAGTGATCCATATTCCTTGAATACTTAGTTCATCAACCATAAGGCAGCAGGAGCATTAGTCATCAACAGACATGAGTAGGAATTCATAATGCCCGTACCGAGTTCTGAAATCTCTTTGGAATATCATCAGTTTAATCTTCAATTGGTGATATCCGGAACGAAAATCAATCTTTGAAAAGAATTTGGCGCCTTGCAACTGGTCAAACAGGTCGTCAATACGTGTCAATGAGTATATTTTCACGGTGACATGGTTCAACTCCCAAAAATCAATACAAAGTCGCATACTCCCGTTTTTTTTTTCACGAATAAAATAGGAGCACCCAAGGAGAAGTACTAGACGAATGAAACCGATGTCTAACAATTCCTGCAATTGGTCTTTAAACTCCTGAAGTTCAATAGGAGCATTCGATAGGGGCTTTGGAATAGGTTTTGTACCGCGGGTTCAAGGTCGATACAAAATGAATTTCATGCTCTGGGGGTAGACAGGAAGTTCTTCAGGGGAATACGTCAGAAAATTCATTAACAATAGAAATATCATTCAAACTGACGTATTTTTATTAGATTCGTGACATGAGCTAAAAAAGCTTGACATCCATTTTTCAATAAACGAATAGTTTATGGCTTGAGATGATAGTGATTATTTTAATTTTGGTTGCTTGAATTCGCATAATAGGTTGGTTAAGAATATGAAAGCTAACAACTTACGAAAATAATTAATTTTGCATGATGAGTAGTTAACCAGTCAATCCTTAGAATTACGTCAAATGCAAGTATTTTCAATGAAATAAGATCGACAGGTAATGTGAGGGTACCGATTTGAAACTAAACAAGACTTATAAACAGTGGATGTAATGAAGGTTTTCTCCCAGTGGAGTTTCAACAGATAATTAAAAGTCCAATTTCTCCGGAGTCAAATTTAAACGTTGAGCGCAAGTAGGAGAAATAAAAGAATGGGTAGAACCGGTATCAAATAAGGTATACTTCCCTAGAGTTTATGAAAGCTTACCCGTTGAGGACCTCGTTCGGGTTCCTTGCTTTCTAGGAGGTCACAAAACGCTCTCCCTTGCCTTACCAGTTTTGACTTTTCTGGGACGACCTTTAGTGCCTCCTTCCCAGCT
>JAINUV010000800.1:0-112500 GCA_020205505.1 Panax japonicus
TTTGATTTTTTTTGGTTTTTTTTTAAAACAACTAAAAAAAATATTTAATATTTTATGGAACTGAAATTTTTTCATAATACAGTGTTTTGGATGTGATTTGGGTACGTATAACAAAAATATGTATGTACAGTCTGGGCAGACTGCACCACCACTTTTTGGTATAGGTATTCAAAACACGCCCAAAACATTATATTATGGAAAAATTTCAGTTCCATAAAATATTAAATATTTTTTTTTAGTTGTTTTAAAAAAAAAAACCAAAAAAATCAAAAAAAAAAAAGTCCGCATTTTAACAAAGTAAGGGAGCCCTTACCTGATCCTGTCTGTATATATATATATATATATATATATATATATATATATATATATATATATATTGGTTGTGGAGTTCGAGAAAATAGAAAAATTGTATTTTTAAAAATTGAGAGTTATAATAATTATGGACAAGATTGTCACATTATGTATTTTGAAAAGTTATTTTTGGTAATGTAAAATATTTCATTTTCTCGTTCTTTTCCCATCCCTCCAAATCTTACCATTTTTGAGGAGGAAATTTTGGGATTAATTCTACCTCCAAATCTTTTCTTTTCCTCCCTAAAATTAAAACTCACAAACATGACATTTTGATTTCGCTTCCCCTCAAATAAAAACTTACAAACACTGTGTAAAAGTTATATGTTGATTCAAATTATATATATTATGACAATAATAAATGATAAATATATTATAATAAAAGTTATTAAATATTTATAAAAAAAATGATATAAACTAACCCGTGCAAAAGAGCATCAAACTAGTAAAATGAATAACATTACAATACTAGTTATACTTTACGTATAATACTAGTCATATTATTCGAATCTGATTCTTTCCATTCAAACTTAGACACGATGTTTAAATCAAATTGTATTTTTTTAAAAATATATTTATGAAAATTATTATTTTTAAATAGACCTAAAAATGTAGTTTTTAATTTTAGAACAAAAAATATGAAAATTCGGAGGGTAACATAGACAATGGAGGAGGCGGCGGACGGTGATGGGCCGGAACGGAGCGGGGGAAGGACTGAAAAGACAAAAATTAGATGTGGTTTTTGTGGAGGGCCCATTCTTTGTTTGATCATTATTGGATGCTCATTGGTTGTATTTATTTATGTGGATGATATCTATGACAATGGTACAGCCTGTGTTTGTACATTTGTGTTGCCGTGTGTTGGTTAGTTGTTACAAGGACGACGAAAAGTACTGATTCGGTTAGTATGAAGTTATTTTTTTGGTAAGTTGGTCAGTTGGCCAATAGAATACTGACACATGTACAATCTTGCATGCGTATCAGTATTCTATTAGTCAATTGACCAACTTACCCAAAAATAAACTTCATACTAACCACTTTCGAAAAATTAATTAGAATCTCGTTATGAAAAATATAAAGTTTAAAGCATGTAATTTTTCACTACTGTCGGTTTCTAAATACACACATGAATATTGATATTGATGGAGGCTTGTTGATGTTAGGTGAGTAAGGAGCATGTGCTCACTTAATTTTTCTCCCTAGTATCTGTTCTTTCTTCTTCCTCACTCTAACCCTTCTCTCTCAATCTAATTTTTGTACCATTAACCTCTTTATTTATTGTGTTAAATGTGCCCGCCCATTTAACTTGGCAAGTACGAAAATTAAAATTTTAAACTTAACAAACATCAACTTATTTGTTGAATATTTATTCATCGAAACAATATATTTAAAACAAAATACAAAATAACATACTTACAAAAAGTAGTAATTAAGAAACTAAAACGCTAAATTATGCATCATATTTACTTTTAAATTATTTTATATAAACTAATTGATAACCCAACTCGTATTTGACTCATTTAAATTTTGTGTCAAGTTGTTTATGACATGAAAGTTGTTTATATTTAATATTTTTTTTATTTTATATCGTTACCGTATCATATTGGAGGACATTTCGCAAACGGGTAACTAGTATGTATGTGACGACCCTAAAATATGTTCATTCCATCTAACCCATTCTGAGTCGCCAAATACACATGGTACAGAAACAACTACAACTTTTACAACCCATAAGCTGTGAGTTTGAATACAAACATTGTCATCTAGGCAATATCCTCATGCAAATAAATCCCCATCATAATTATTGATAAATAATTTTACAAAAAAAATGGTGAGGACTACTAAACAACTTTCTCTAGAACCTTCATTCCATACCCTGACTAGTACTCGCTACATTCTCGCCTCCTGAGAAGAAAAATAGAACAACAAGAAAAAGGGTGAGCTCAACTAGCCCAGTAAAGAATATTATGACTAAGATAATGTACACAAATTATCTTTAGTCTTCAACAAGGAAAAAAATCTGATAGAATACAATAGACAACAAGTTTTAGATCAACAACTGCAGCGGAAACAACAATTCATTAGAAGAGTTAAGTAGAGAATAAAATCTACTAACATCTATGAATTTAAAAGTTCATCATCAATATTTTATCCCTGTAACATCAATCAATATATATCTCAAATCAAATCAAATATTCATCTTTGCACTACAAGCCAAAGATATTCATCAGTCGGTCATGTTCATCTAAACACCTGTTCATCTTTGCACTACGGGCCAAAGATATTCATCGGTCAGTCATGTTCATCTCAACACCTGTTCATCTTTGCACTACGGGCCAAAGATATTCATAATAAAATCAACCATCTTTGCACTACAGGCCAAAGATATTCAGTAACACCATCATTTAGGACTGAGGATGATGAAAAATATTTTAAAGGAAACGAATCCAGTGAAATAAAATATCAAGTATTAAGGATTCGTACTCTAAACAATCCGAGTTCAAAAATACTTCATAAATAATCATACTGAAGTAAAATTCAAGAATGATCAAAACATGGATACAATCAAAACTAGTATCCAGAATAGATATTTTGGACAAAAAGAAGAAATTTCATTTTTCGGTAAATAGTGTCGTATTCGTGAATAGTAACTCCGACACCCAAAAGATAGAAATTTCACAAAAAATATCATCACGTTTCGTGAATAGTAACTCGTGAATAGTAACTCATGAATAGTAACTCGTGAATAGTAACTCATGAATAGTAACCCCGACATGAAAAAGTTTCAAATTTGATAAAAAGTTCCAACCAATATTTCAGCATAATGATATTGAAGAAATAATATCATTTGAGAAGAAAATAATATCCTTTACCTCGAAAGACAACACTTCTAGTTAAAACACCGGATATAGGCTATGACTTGCACCGTATAGCAATACTCAAAGTATACTAAAAATACTCATAAGAATACGCTCGATATTATAGAGAGAGAAAACTTCAGTTTCTGGTGTGATTTTCAATTCTAACCTAAGCACCTATTTATAGAAAATTGCTTAGAACACCAAAGCAGAAAATTTAATATAATATTAATATATATATATAATCATCTACGCCAACCCTTGAATCTGATTTTCAGCCATTGAACACATGCTCCCTTCTAGAAAAATAAATAAAAAACGTTTTTATTATTTAAAATAATTAAAACTTCCAAAAATCAATTATTTCGGAGCTTCGGAACTTCAATAATTCATAATAAATAGCCCTTTTTGCCAGAAAATTCGAATCTCGCGAGTTTTTATAGGAAATTCAATTCTCTACAACTTTGCAGAAGAAAGTTTTTCCAAATTCCAAACAGAAATTGACCGAAATCCATAAACGGACGATTTTACAGACTATAATCAAATTTCAGTCAATAATTGTGTCCACCAACACACAAAATATGTGTTAAACATTTAATGCCACAAAAATACTCTTCCTCCTCATATACTCATATATCCCACATTCATTATAAAAATATCATCGTTAATATATTATTAAAATAATATATTTAAATGAATTATTTTATCAGAAAAAGATAAAATATTAATTTTCAACAATTGTCACATTAAAAATTTTCTCCATCTATATCCACATAAATTCAATATTTTCCTCATCATATAAATCAATAATTAATTATTCATAAATAATATTACAGAATCACAGTACTGGCAACCAGACCGTTCCCAGGAAAGAGGGGGCTTTCCAATAAGAATTTCTTCTTACTGGCGCGCAATTAGGTGACCAAACCTCTCCTTAGACAGAACTTTCTAGACATTGCCAATAATGTTATCAAATAATATTATTCAGATAATATGAATTATTGCTTCGATAATGAAAAATACTGTGTAGTGACAATTATTGAAACAACAGTGATATAAAATATCAATGCAGTAATTATTGAATCAATAACATAAAATACTGAACAGTAATTACTGTAACAATTATTGAGTAGTGCCTTCTTACGTAAGAATCAATAATTGGTGCAATACCGTGTGCTACTGTGCAACAACGCGTATTACTGTGTTTTAACCACTGGGTATTCCAACAGTATTAACGGTAACAACTACGCCGTTATTTATAAACAACTTATATTTGTCATTTTCTTCATCTAATCGCTTTCCGTTATGGGACCCACAAAAGACTGCGCCGTCGTACGAATATTCCCCGACAGCTAGAATATTCCACGACCAAACGAATATTCCCCGACAATAATGAATATTTTATAACCACCTGCTTATTTAAAATATTTGTGCATTAAACCCATAACTAACCACATTAATCAAATTCATCCTTACTATTTCAAAAAAATAAATAAATAAATAAATAAAGGAAATTCCTTTTTATTTAAAAAAAATTTCGGGGTCTTACAACCTCCCCTCCTTATGAAATTTCGTCCTCGAAATTGACGTACGTAACTGGTGTTTCGAAAAGGTAAAGATACCTCGCTTTCATTTCCTTTTCCAACTCCAAGGTCATTTTCTCTATAGCATGATTCCTCCACAAAACTTTAACTTGTGGTATAACCTCGGTACATAGGACATGTTCTTTCCTATCCAAGATCTTGACAGGTACCTCCTCGTACGTTAAGTCTTCGGCTATCTCGTCCGGTTCTAACTCAATAACATGGTTCGAGTCGTCCACATCGGTACATTAAAAAAACGTTATAAACACGCGACATACTTGGCGGTAAAACGAGTCTATAGGCCACAGTTCCTATTCGATCGAGAATTTCAAATGGATTAATAAATCGAAGGTTTGAGCTTTTCTCACCTCACCGATTCTCGCTTTTGAAATAACAACTTCTTGCACCTCCTTTTTCTAATTCATCAGCTCCGGTGTGTAGCTTGAACAGCTTTAACTTTATCGATTAAAGTCGATTATACTCGTATATCATCACGTGGGTACCTAGAGTTATCATCTCCATTTCTATTATTTGTAAATTATACGAAATGAGTCTTTGACAATATCGCATTCGTACTCGTATACGATCTTCTACTCAACACGTCAGCTACCACGTTCGCTTTTCCAAGACGGCATGGTCAGAACATGTGCTGAAATGTGTCTCCTCTTGAGTTCTTCGAAGCTCTTCCCACATTTCTTGCTACATTCGAATTTTGTATCTCTATGAGTCAGCTGCGTTAATGGAATAGCGATTCGAGAATATCCTTCAACGAATTTCCGATAATAACCAACAAAGCCTAAAAAGCTACGTATTGCGATTACCGACTTAGGTTGTTCTCAACTGTGACTCATATCCCAATCTTGTATAACATGTCACAATGGAACCTATCAGTTTACTATCGTACGAATATTGTGTCCCCTACGAAGAGTCTTGCTTCGGTGCATTCCACAAAGGAAGTCACCAGATAAAGGCTCGGGTATCAACTTCTACAATTAAATTTTTAACTCCTGAAGTTCAATAGGAGCCATGAGATTTTTAGAAATGGGTTTTGTACCGGGTTCAATGTCGATACAAAATTCAATATCACACTTTGGGAATAAGCCAAGAAATTCTTCAGGAAATACATCAGGAAAAATCAATAACAACAGGAATATTATTCAAATCTGACGTGTCTTTATTCAAATCCATAACATGACTAAGAAAGCTTGACATTCATTTTTCAATAAACAAACGGCTTTATAATTTAATATTGAAGAGTTTGACTTCAATGGTTTGATTGCTTGAGTTCGAATATTAGGTTGCTTAGGTATATGAAAACTAACAACCTTACAAAAGCAATTAATTTTGGCATGATGAGTAGTTAACCTTAAAATCACATCAAAAACAAATATCTCTATAGAAATAAGGTTAACAGGTAATGTGATAGTGCCAACCTGAATCAAGCAAGATTTCTAAACAACGGATGTAATGAAAGTTTCTCCTAACGAAGTCTCCATAAATAGGTCAAAGTCTAATTTCTCCGTAATCAAGTTCAAACGTTGAGCGCAAGCAAGAGAGATAAAAGAATGGGTAGAACCGGTACCTAGTAAGGTATAAACTTCGCAAGATTTATAATTAACTAACCCGTGCTAACTTTGTTCGGGTTCCTCGCGTTTTGACTGGTCACGACAAACGCTCTTCCAGGAACCGTTGACTTTGACTTTTCTGGGACAGCCTTTTGAATCACCATCCCCGCTGGAATTGGTTTCGCTACCGTACACTCTCGAGCGATATGTCCTTCCTTTCCACAATTATAGCATACCTTGAACTGTTGTGGGCAGTTTGGGCTGATATGTCCCTCTTTCCCGCATTTATAACATACGACCAGTGATCTTTCTCCTCCCTTGGAACCAGTTGCTGCTGGCACTGTCGTCTTCACATGGTCGTTGTTAAATCTCCTCTTTTTAAAATCTCCTCCCGACTCGCTTCTTCTATTTTCATGGCCACGATTACCACTAGAGTGGTTACCGCCTTTGTCCATATTCTTCTTTCTCCGCTGGTTATCGTTATTCTGATGACTGCTATCTTCGGTATGATCCTTGTTATGGTCCCTCGGTTGAACGTACTCGTTATCTCGCTCTAACAACTGAGCCCTGTTGACAACATCTGAATAGATAGAAAATTTATGAGAAATGAGATACTGACGTATGCCGGGTTTCAAACCTCTCAAAAACATCCGCGTCATACGTTCCTCATTCTCCACCAAATGAGGTGCAAACCTGGATAACTCTGCAAACTTCACCTCGTACTGGGACACCGTCATGTTATTCTGCTCTAGTCTAATAAACTCCACTTCCTTCATATGGCGAATACTTTCAGGAAAGTATTTTTCAATGAAAAGTTTCTGAAACGTTTCCCAAGACATGCTGAGTTCAGCTGGATGGGTACGCTTCATAGATTCCCACCAGTAATCTGCCTCACCACGGAACATAAAGGTGGCGAATGAAACTTTCTGTTCCTCCGTGCATTCCAATACATCGAATATCTTGGTAATTTGTTTGACCCACGTTTCCGCCATGATCAAATCGGGCTTTCCCTTAAATTCTGGTGGTCCCAACTCTTTGAACTGTTTAGCTGTGACCACCCGTGAATTGCTATCATTTCCTCCTGTATTTTGAACACGAGTCTCCCTCGTCTGATTTTGCATGAACTGCAAAAAGCTCCTAAACATCTCGTCGTTCATCGTCTGCTCAGTGGCGTTGTTCACAGGAGGAACATTGCCAGCCTGTTGCACATTTTCTTCGTTGGTGAGTACATGCGTCTCCACGGTCTCAGTTACTCCACTGTTAATATTCTCAGTCGACATTCTCAAATACTGCCATAAAACAAGGGTTATTTAAACAATTTAACAAATCACATAATACCCCTATATTATGACCGACCAACAAATAAGCTTAGGTAGGACACACTAGCGAAGGATTTACTCGTCTCTCCCCTCCTAGTTCTATTCCCCGATCTCCGCCAGAGATCATATCCCTAAGCTCTGATACCAACTGTGACGACCCCCAAAATAGGTCCATTCCATCCAACCCATTCTGAGTCGCCAAATACACATGGTACAGAAACAACTACAACTTTTATAACCCATAAGCTGTGAGTTTGAATACAAACATTGTCATCTAGGCAATATCCTCATGCAAATAAATCTCCATCATAATTATTGATACATAATTTTACAAAAAAAATGGTGAGGACTACTAAACAACTTTCTCTAGAACATTCATTCCATACCCTGACTAGTACTCGCTACATTCTCGCCTCCTGAGAAGAAAAATAGAACAACAAGAAAAAGGGTGAGCTCAACTAGCCCAGTAAAGAATATTATGACTAAGATAATGTACAACAAATTATCTTTAGTCTTCAACAGGGAAAAAAAATCAGATAGAATACAATAGATAACAAGTTTTATATCAACAACTGCAGCGGAAACAACAATTCATTAGAAGAGTTAAGTAGAGAATAAAATCTACTAACATCTATGAATTTAAAAGTCCATCATCAATATTTTATCCCTGTAACATCAATCAATATATATCTCAAATCAAATCAAATATTCATCTTTGCACTACAGGCCAAAGATATTCATCAGTCGGTCATGTTCATCTAAACACATGTTCATCTTTGCACTACGGGCTAAAGATATTCATCGGTCAGTCATGTTCATCTCAACACCTGTTCATCTTTGCACTACGGGCCAAAGATATTCATAATAAAATCAGCCATCTTTGCACTACAGGCCAAAGATATTCAGTAACACCATCATTTAGGACTGAGGATGATGAAAAATATTTTAAAGGAAACGAATCCAGTGAAACAAAATATCAAGTATTAAGAATTCGTACTCTAAACAATCCGAGTTCAAAAATACTTCATAAATAATCATACTGAAGTAAAATTCAAGAATGATCAAAACATGGATACAATCAAAACTAGTATCCAGAATAGATATTTTGGACAAAAAGAAGAAATTTTATTTTTCGGTAAATAGTGCCGTATTCGTGAATAGTAACTCCGACACCCAAAAGATAGAAATTTCACAAAAAACATCATCACGTTTCGTGAATAGTACTTATGAATAGTAACTCGTGAATAGTAACTCATGAATAGTAACTCATGAATAGTAGCCCCGACATGAAAAAGTTTCAAATTTGATAAAAAGTTCCAACCAATATTTCAGCATAATGATATTGAAGAAATAATATCATTTGAGAAGAAAATAATATCCTTTACCTCGAAAGACAACACTTCTAGTTAAAACACCGGATATAGGCTATGACTTGCACCGTATAGTAATACTCAAAGTATACTAAAAATACTCATAAGAATACGCTCGATATTATAGAGAGAGAAAACTTCAGTTTCTGGTGTGATTTTCAATTCTAACCTAAGCACCTATTTATAGAAAATTGCTTAGAACACCAAAGCAGAAAATTTAATATAATATTAATATATATATATATATATATATATATAATCATCTACGCCAACCCTTGAATCTGATTTTCAGCCATTGAACACATGCTCCCTTCTAGAAAAATAAATAAAAAACGTTTTTATTATTTAAAATAATTAAAACTTCCAAAAATCAATTATTTCGGAGCTTCGGAACTTCAATAATTCATAATAAATAGCCCTTTTTGCCAGAAAATTCGAATCTCGCGAGTTTTTATAGGAAATTCAATTCTCTACAACTTTGCAGAAGAAAGTTTTTCCAAATTCCAAACAGAAATTGACCGAAATCCATAAACGGACGATTTTACAATCTATAATCAAATTTCAGTCAATAATTGTGTCCACCAACACACAAAATATGTGTTAAACATTTAATGCCACAAAAATACTCTTCCTCCTCATATACTCATATATCCCACATTCATTATAAAAATATCATCGTTAATATATTATTAAAATAATATATTTAAATGAATTATTTTATCAGAAAAAGATAAAATATTAATTTTCAACAATTGTCACATTAAAAATTTTCTCCATCTATATCCACATAAATTCAATATTTTCCTCATCATATAAATCAATAATTAATTATTCACAAATAATATTATAGAATCACAGTACTGGCAACCAGGCCTTTCCCAAGAAAGAGGAGGCTTTCCAATAAGAATTTCTTCTTACTAACGCGCAATTAGGTGACCAAACCTCTCCTTAGACAGAACTTTCTAGACATTGCCAATAATGTTATCAAATAATATTATTCAGATAATATGAATTATTGCTTCGATAATAAAAAATACTGTGTAGTGACAATTATTGAAACAACAGTGATATAAAATATCAATGCAGTAATTATTGAATCAATAACATAAAATACTGAACAGTAATTACTGTAACAATTATTGAGTAGTGCCTTCTTACGTAAGAATCAATAATTGGTGCAATACCGTGTGCTACTGTGCAAAAACGCGTATTACTGTGTTTTAACCACTGGGTATTCCAACAGTATTAACGGTACCAACTACGCCGTTATTTATAAACAACTTATATTTGTCGTTTTCTTCATCCAATCGCTTTCCGTTATGGGGCCCACAAAAGACTGCGCCGTCGTACGAATATTCCCCGACAACTAGAATATTCCACGACCAAACGAATATTCCCCGACAATAATGAATATTTTATAACCACCTGCTTATTTAAAATATTTGCGCATTAAACCCATAACTAACCACATTAATCAAATTCATCCTTACTATTTCAAAATAAATAAATAAATAATTAAATAAAAGAAATTCCTTTTTATTTAAAAAAAGTTTCGGGGTCTTACAATGTATATGAACAAGGTTTTAGAACAAAAAGAGAAAAAAATAAATAAAGTTGAGATTACAATTATAATAAGAGTTATTGTTAAGTAAAGAAAGAGTATTAGACGTAGGGGTGGTATCGGTAATTAATCGGTCCAGATTGAATCGAATCGGTTATCGAATTTATTTAAAATTGGGTACCGGTACCGGTTGGACCGGTTCAGTATTAGCTGGTCCAATTAAGGGAGTAAACGAGTCGAACCGGAACGAATAAAGTGTGACGCCCCTAAAATAGGTATACATCACCCATTTTGAGTCGTCAATAACATGGTACAAAAATAACTACAACTTTATTAATACAACATAAAAATTGTGAGTTTAAATACAAATATTGTCATCTAAATAATATTCACACCTAAATAAGTCCTCATTACAATTATTGATATATTTTTTTACAAAAATAGTGATGACTACTAAAACAACTCTCTAGAACCATCATTCCACACCCCGACTAGAACTCGCTACATTCTCGCCTCTTGAGAAGAAAAATGGAACAAAAAAGTAAAGGGCGAGCTCAACTAGCCCAGTAAAGAATATTATGACTAAGATAATATAGAATAAATTATCGTTAGTCTTCAACGGGGAAAAATCTGATAAAATACAATAGACAACAAGTTTCAGATCAATATTCGCAGCGGAAATAATAATTCATAGAATAGTTATGTAGAGAATAAAATCTACTATTATCTATGAATTTAAAAGTCCATCATCTATATTTTATCCCTGTAACATCAGTCAATATTCATCTTGAATCAAATATTCATCTTTGCACTACAGGCCAAAGATATTCATTAGTTTGTCATGTTCATCTCAACACCTGTACATCTTTGCACTACGGGCCAAAAGATATTCATAAGAAAATCAACCATATTTGCACTACAGGCCAAAGATTTTCAGTAATATCATCATTTAGGACTGAGTATGATAAAAAATATTTTAAAGAAAACGAATCTAATGAAATAAAAGATTAAATATTAAGGACTCGTACTTTAAACAATCCGAGTTCAAAAATACTTCATAAATAATCATAGTGAAGTAAAATTCAAGAATGATCAAAACATGGATACAATCAAAGCTAGTACAATAGATATTTTGGACAAAAATAAAAATTTAATTTTTTTGTGAATAGTGTCGTATTCATGAATAGTACCGTATATGTGAATAGTAACTCCGACACTAAAATACAAGAATTTCACAAGAAAAATTTGACCAATAATCCGGCATAATGATATTAGAATAAATAATATCATTTTTAAAAAATAACATCCCTTACCTCGAAAAGAATAATACTTCTGGCTGAAATATCAGATATAACGTTGAAGAAACTTGCATTGTATAGCAACACTTAAAGTATCAAAATACTCACAAGAATACGCTCGATAATATAAGGAGAGAAAACTTCAGTTTCTAGTGTGATATTCAATTGTAACCTAAGCACCCTATTTATAGAAAAATGCTTAGAACACTAAAACAGAAAATTTAATAAAATATTAATATTTTTAATAAATCTTCACGCCCACCTCTTGAATCCGAATTCATCATGTTTTCAATACTAGTGGGGCCCACCAACAATATCAAAAACGTTTTTCTTAAAAAATAATAATTAAAACTTTCAAAAATCAATTATTTCGGAACTTCAAAACTTTGGAACTTCAATAATTCATAATAAATAGCCATTTTATCAGAAAAATTCAAACCTTGTATCTTTTTCATAGAAAATTCCATTATCTACAACTTTACAGAAAAGAGTTTTTCTAAATTCTAAACAGAAGTTGACCGAAATCCACAAACAGATAATTTTACGGGCTATAATACAATTTCAGTCACAAAGTGGGGACCACAAACATGTTTAACATATTTTAAACATTTTTTTGTAACAAAAATACTCTTCCTCATCATTTATTCATATATCAAATATTCATTGTAAAATATCACCATTATTATATTATTAAAATATAATAATATATTTAAATGAATTATTTATCAGAAAAGATAAAATATCAATTTTTTAATAATTGTCACTTTAAAATTTTCTCCATCTATATCCACATAAAATGAATATTTTTCTTAACATATAAATCAATAATTAATTATTCACAAATAATATTACAGAATCACAATACTGGCAACCAGGCCGTTCCCAGAAAAAGAGGGGGTTTTCCAATAAGAATTTCTCCTTACTGGCGCGCAATTAGGTGACCAAATCTCTCCTTAGACAGAACTTTCTAGACATTGCCAATAATGTTATCTTATAATATTATTCAAATAATATGAATTATTGATCTAATAATGAAAAATATTGTGTAGTGACAATTATTTAAACAACAACAATATAAAATATCAACGTAGCAATTATTGAATCAATAAAATAAAATATTGAACAGTAATTACTGTAACTATTATTGAATAGCGTCTTCTTACGTAAGAATCAATAATTGGTGCAATACCGTGTGCAACTGTGTTTTAACCACCGGGTATTCCAACAGTATTAACGGTAACAACTACTCCGTTATTTATAAACAATTTATATTTGTCATTTTTTTCATCCAATCGCTTTTCGTTATGGGGCCCACACAAGGCTGCGCCGTCGTACGAATATTTCCCGACAGTAAGAATATTCCACGACCAAACAAATATTCCCCGACAACAATGAATATTTTATAACCACTCGCTTATTTAAAATATTTGCGTATTTTACCCATAAGTAACCACATTAATCAAATCAACCCTTACTATTTTAAAATAATAAATAGAAAAAAATTAATTTTATTTATAATAAGATGGAGTCTTACATTTAGCATTAATTGGAGTTGCGTAGTGGCCGTTTGTTTATGACTTAATACATTTGAATGATTTGTAGTTTGAATCGATCAGTCAGGGACGGAGCTGCCTTAGGGCTGAATGGGGCCATGGCCCCCCCAAGATTTTTTGGGTCAGGCACTAAAATATTAAGTTGGTTGATTTTTTGGGCCAGGCACTAGAATATCAAATGGGTTAATGACTATTGTATTGATAAACATTAGCTAATGACTGTTGGGCTAAATTTATTAGAATACCAAGTGGACCTTATAAAAAATAGAATAGTCTAAAATTTTAATCTTCAAATCAGATTGGTTGTTGCTTAGTATAATAATATTGACTAATGACTATTGTGAAGATAATTTCAGGAGTAGATATTTTCTCATTTTTCCTTTTAGTATAATAGATGAATTTTGGATGAATTTTGTGGTTTGAAAGAACATTGGCTGCAATTCTGACCAAATTTTGATATGTTCTAAAAGCCTTTATTTTGCGATGTTTTGTTGTCTTTGTCAAAGAAAATTATATTAATACATTATATTTGTTTTATCAAAAATATGTTTTGTAATTGTGGAACTTTATTTTTTAGTGAGAAATATATATTATGTTGTTAAAAAAAATTCCCCCGCCCCCCTAATGTCGAATCCTGACTCCGTTCCTGCGATCAGTCATTCAGTTGGTTTAGTTTAAATAAATATGATTTTAATTGAGGAATTGGTGAGTTCAATTAGACTTACCAAATAAGCTTCTATTTTTTATCTGAATTAACCTAAAGTTTATACATAGTGCCCCTCTTTTACATTTTGTCGATGATCTTCTTCATCACTGATTCAATCACTGAAATAAATTTAAACATATTATTACTATTTTGGTTATTATGTAAAGACAAAATAACAAATTTTACCAAGACTTGCGTGAGAGAGAGAGTATCGGAGACGGCAGAGAGTCGGAGGAGGACGATGGGTATAAAGATAAAAAAAATTAATCGGACCGGTCGGTGGGTGGGTGGGTGTTCAAAATCCTTCAAATAAGACTATCGCCTCTACAAATCAATCTGACAACAATTATCGAGGTTTCAAATTTACCCAAGTAAAAATAAAAATAGACAAGATTACTAGTATTTGATAATGAAGAGGTAAAAGTTTAAAATTTTATTACAAACAAGATTTTGGACCTCATTAGAGTTAGAACGACTCCTTGTGTAATGATTTTAGACCTCATTAAATATAATGATTTCTGCTGCAACAGCTTTATAATAGCAATTCCTATTTATTGATTAATTAATTAGGCTTCCTTATTTAGTAAGAAGGTTTCTCTGTGATGGTATAAATGCTCTAAATTTCTCACAATTTTTTGCCACAACTATTTACATTTAAAATTAGATACCCTTAAAACTTTAGTGTTTGAATGTTCTGCTCATAAAAAAATAAATAAAATTAAAACTACATTTAATGGTTCTTCGTGAAAAATAAATAAATTACATTTTGTGTACCCTTATTATTTTTATCGTGGTACTTCATGGACTTCATTTTTAAGTTGGATGGTTTTATCTTTCTAGTGAAGGTATAACCTATCAAAGGTATATATGTATAGGTTAATTGGTCCTTCCATTAAAGTTAGAAAAAATACGATATGAAGCGACCAATAGGATAGTTTTATCTTCTCTAGGATGAAGAAAGTCTTAAGATTGTACTAATATGATGTTAAAACTTTATTGTTCACATGTTATGTGGCAGCATCAAACACTGACGCACTTATAAATTTTCAGCTGATTCTCTTATCATACTTGATTTTCCTTCTGATGCTGATGCTGATGCTGGTTATATTAGCATACTTAATTTTTCCCGACACTGCTTGGGTTTTGTCTTGGATAGTAGATTGTAGTATTCTATGTGGTATATCTGGTATTCAGTGCAAGTTTGGTAGCTACTCTCCTATGTGATATATCTGGTGCTCAGTGCAAGTACCATTTGTTTCTCCAGGACTTTTATCATATAAATAAACAATAATATTGTTTGCAGAACTTCAGTATCTGTTTTCACCTTTCCATTTAATTTTCATCTTTTCCTGCTTACTTCTCTTTATGGTGCATGTTATTGTTATTATTACTGTTAATATTATTTCATGATCCCTGTAATAAAATCCACCTAATTTAATTTGTTATTTTCTGCTTCTTTTGTTATCCGCCTTTTCTTAACTTCAGAAATTCCGACATATGGAGCTGTATTGGCTTTAATGGTTGCTTTTGCTGTTATACCAACATTGTCATTCAAGTAAGTAGTTCCTTCATTAATAAAATGAACCGAGACAAACTGCCTGTTATTCATTAATAGAACGATTCATGCGGCATAAAAATCAGCCGTGTCAGACTTTTATGCTGATGGGTAATATAACTACAGCATTATAGTCATTAACAATGATACAACATTTTAGAATAGGTTTTTGCACGACGCTGGCTTTTGTATAATGACTTCGTTTTGTCTGAACTTGAAATATTTTATGTTATTTCCTGAGCTTGTATCTGTGTTTTGTGAGCTCTTGTAATGTGACAATCAGCTTTAACTTGCTTTTACATGGTGTTATTATGCTCTGTGCAGTGTGTACAATGTTTACAAAGTTGTCCAGGCAAGTAAAGGAAGCATGCTACTGGCCTTAGCAATGGTATGCTTGTTCCCTCCTAGTAACTAATATGTCTTATCGCTCATGTGTTAGATTTGATGAATCTGTTTCTGACCAGATTTATCCTTTTGGTGTGCTTATGGGCGAAGTCCTACTGTGGTAAGCCTCTCTGTGCCTGTTGCTTTGTACCCCATAGCTATTGACGATCCTTTCTGCTTCTTTGCTATATATGCGTGTGTTTATATTTTAAGAAAAAAAAGCATCATCTCTTGTGCAGGGATTATTTGTCTCCATTTAATATAATGGTGAACTATCCACATCTGGTTGTATTGGGAACTGGACTTGCTTTTGGGTTCCTTGTGGTAAGATATGTCCATGGACTAAATTCTTGGAGCTTGCCATTATTATAGTTATTTTACGAAGCACTGACGTATTGACCAGGGGAGAGGGAAGTCACCCCCCCAAAATAGCATTGGTCATGCCTTTTGCCATGGTCGGCTTTAGGACCGATGCAATATATAAACCTTTTTCAAATAACATGTGATTCTGAAATTGGAATAAATTTCTTTGTTAGTAAATTATGAGACTATGGTACTTTATGTAATTGAAAATATTATTACTTAAAAGTTGTTATAACATCTTAGTTTTTCTGAATACATTTGGCCTCAAAATGATTTCAGTCCTGGCTCCACCACTGTTGTTGACCCATGATCTCATTTGCATTTTACTTTTTTGATGTATTTTGTGAATATCTATGTTATGTTCTTCCTTCAACTAAAGTTTTTCCAACTGTGTACTGGTTTAATCGTCTTGTAAGAAGGTTCGTAGTTATAACATTATATATCTGTATTGATTGGGTAATGTTACATTTGGAAATTCTCATTTATTATTATTATTATTATTATTATTATTATTATTATATAGTTCAGTTTTTATCATAAGGCTATTCTTGACAGGGAAGGATGATTCTGGCTCACTTGTGTGACGAACCCAAGGGATTGAAAACTAATATGTGCATGGTAAGTTCTAACTTTCTGTCTATGTATCCGTTTCTAGTTCATAGAAAATTTTGAGCGTGCATAAGTGTTTAATAAATTGAGTTGTAGGTACAAGCTAAATACTCACATGGCCAAAAAAATTTATGTGACCATTTATTATTCTCATTGGCAATATAACCAGTTAACAACCATCTACTTCAATAATATTTTTTATTGGAACACCATCTACTTCAACAATATTTTTTTATTGGTCTGTAATTTTTTTTCTTTTTAATATGTTAGTATAATGATAAATTTGGTGTCAGTTTTATCAGATTTGGGTGTCATCTTTACAGCCTGCATGTATTGACAACATAATACCCCTCTACTACTACCTGATATGAACTGAACTAATTTTCTTATGGTGCATCCATGCATCTGGAATTCTGAGGAAGTTTTTGTCGCATCTTATTTTTGCATTACATGGTTCTAGAAGTAAGAACTGCTTGTTCTGTGGGATAATAACGGGGAAGAAACGTTGATTTTTGCTAGATATTGTTTATCATTGTAATTTAAGTGTTCGTAGGTTACACATGCAAAGATTTTTGCATGTAGGGCTGCTCTTCCAGCCTCTTTCTTAAAATATGGATATTGAGATATAATAAATTTGGAACGGAATTTGCTTAGATAAGTTCATAATTTTAATAAAGAGTTTATATGTGTATAGTTGATTTGTTTAGGTGCACGAGATCTCCAAATTTGAGTTGAAATAACATTTTGACCTTTAGACCTTTTGCTTCATCATCCGTTCAATTAATACTTTATATATGATTGTTATCTCTCCAATTATTCCATTAATGAGTGGAGATAAATTGGAGTTCTGTTTTCAGAATTTACCCTTTCCTAAGATAAATAACTTGTCCTAATTGTATGTTTGATGATTGTCGTGCTTCATGCCTGACTATTAGTTCTGGCTGAATTGTAGCGGCCCTCTATCTGCATTTTGCCACATCGGTCATTCATGAAATAACAACGGCCCTCGGAATCTATTGTTTCAGGTAAGCAATGTGGTCTTTGAGCCTGCAGAATTTTAGTTGGATTATTGGTGCATGGCTCACTCACATATTTTTTTAGCAAATAATTGTAAAATGATAATAATTTAAGTTGGGTGTTATTAAACCCCTATAGTACAGTGTTATATATGTGTTTATGGTTTGATTCACATAATAATCAACCCATTTTAAAGTACTTTTTTATGACTCAACCCATTAGTTACCCACTAAATCAATCCATTTGTCCCCTCTACATAATTATAATAGTTAGTTCTGTTGAGCTACACCGAAACAAAACAAATCTATTCATTTCTAAACTTTCTTAGAATTGTTTACAGTTGATATATAAATCTCTTTGTTTTACAAATGTCAGGATAACAAGAAAAGAGACTTGAGAGGCGCTTATTCTCTATTTTAGGTACCTCACCTCTTTAGATTACTGTACTTTACATTGAGGTTTACGTTGGTTTCTTTTGATAACTTTGAAGTCTAGGTTTTTTTTCCTCACAAAAAGGTATCCTTTGCTTAATTGGTTTTCGCTTATTAGCGTCAAGTAACAGATGGGAATTGATGGTGCAATTTTGATGATTTTTTCATTTATGTTTGTACTCTGGAGCAAGTCATTTGCAGTAGCCATTTTTTTTTATTGGAAATTCAAATGTATTGTGCCTCTCTTTCTGTGCTTGGATAGTAATGGAATAAGAAGCCAAAGGGAGGAAGAAGTTGCATTTGTTGTGGGATTAGCTGGCTAGTAAACTTTTTGTTCATGTGCAATTAGAGTGAACCTGTGAATTGTAAATCTATTCTACTTCTACTACTACTACTATAATTTAATTGGGATTTTACTTTTGAATAAAGTATTTTATTAATTCAGATGATGGGGAAATTCTGTCCCAAGTACTATCTAGAAACTGAAATAAAACAGTTAGTTCTGTGCTGGTCAAAAATAGAGGTAATGAGCTCTCTATGGTTTTACCTAATATAATAATCTTCAACTATTTAACAGAACGACCAATGACATTCTTGCAAAATTATTCAAGTATCTTCTATCAATCTATAATATTATAGTGTGCATGTATTATATTATATTATCAGATACAAATTCCGAATTACTTACTCCAACTCCATTATATTGCCTCCTCCAGCCATCCTGGCAGTCTCAGTGATCCCTTCATCCCAAGACGGGTGAAAAACACCGAATACAGAAGATGTAGCAAAAAAACGAATAAACCACAATTAATCAAAAGCTGTTGAAAAGGGAGAAATAAAACATTAGTAGTGGAGTATTTTTTACATTAAAAACAAGAAACATATAGGGAGAGAGAAGAGAAACATAAACCAACCAGGATCCCAAAAATGGCATACATCGACGGAATTGCTATAAATCCCAATGATGAGAGGATGTATGTGAGAGAAGCATGAATATTTATGGTGATCTACAAGTAAAAGAAGGAAGGAACCCTGTGTTAGTGAAAAATTGTCTGGAAAATGACAATTAGGGATGAAGGTTGTTACCAACTTACCAAAGCAAGTATGTTCTCTCTCATCAACAACGAGTACATCACAACATACCCCGTCCCACACATAGCCCGAACCTGCAAATCAAATAGACTCCGTCATCCTTGACTCTATTAGTTATAACAGCTTCAAACAAGTGCAAAAATTATAGGACTAAGGATCAAACACTACAATTGCGCTCAGGACAATGGAAAGCCCCCAACTTGCCCTTAACCTGTGAAATTTAAAAAAATGAAAACCAGGCAGTTATCACAGTGATCTAGCAACTGGACGCCATAATTTACAAGGAGGAGAAAAAGCACGGTCCAACTTATGATAATTAGTTAAAGCGATAGCATATTCTAGCATAAAATATCAAAGTATCCAAGAAGAGAATAAAGCTTGTGCTTATCATGAAATTACATAGCCATCTTTATAACTTTCTAAAACAATTCATGAATCACCTGAAACTGTTTAGAAGGACCACAAAAAACAATGTTGAAGCGGGCGGCCGGAGCGAATTTTTTTTATTTTAAACCAATTTTAATATTTTATCTTACATTTATCCAAACAAAACAATAATATAAAGCAAAACAACCTATGATAAAGATAATAATGACACTTGCTTAAAGTTCAAACACATATTCATATTGTTAATGTCAAAGTTCAAACACAAACATGCAATTGTTCAAAGTTCAAACATATTTTTAACGTATTAATTTTATCCATAAACAAGATTGCTATTAAATAATAAAATTTAAAATTTCAAGAATTTAATTTAATATTAAAATTTAAGAAACTAAACATAAATTTAAGAATTATATTGAATTAAACTAAATATTACAAATGTATCATCATTTATATAATTTAAAGTTGGTACAAGTTCAAAAAATTACAACTATAATAAAATTATCCATTTTGACTTGATATGGTTCGCTTCTTGTTGTGATTTGATATGCTACAATCTGTATTATGAATATGGTAAATCATTAGAAAAATAAATATATCAAGATCTGGTTTGAGTAGTTATTAAAATAGAATAAAAAACTCTCCGCCTAGACCCCGCCTAATTTTCTAAAGGGATTTTTTTGCCGCCTAGGTGAGGTGTCGGGGTCCTAGAACCTAGGCGGGGCGCCAAGGGGGCCTAGGCGGAAATTTTTAGAACACTCACAAAAAATAATCAAACCACAAAAATTTACAAAGATAATGTTTTCCAGATTTTTCTTAAATGTTATAGCTAGTGGTACAATCTGAGTTAAATGTGCATACCTCCACAGAGAACCCATGGTGAGACCAAGCAACCCGTACATTAACTGCAAGAGGATGATAGGCCGCAAATTAAGATATCAACAAGTCTCTTTAGCATGTCATTTGACGAATCTATTAATATAGGAAGAGAACAATTGAAAACTAACCGTCCTAAAATGATCAACATAAACTACAAAACAACTATAACTGCTGTTTTAGAAAAGGCCAATAGCACATTAACACTCTATAGAGCAATGAAGAACAAGAGAGGATAATTATGTATTTTAACCCTCCACAGACTAAGCACCTTGTTCATGTTTCTATTTATTGACATGAGCTAATAACATTATCAACCAAACAAAGTCCAACACTGAATTTAAAGGTTACCCTGTATAATTACATGCTGACATACTTGTCTGGGGGGGGGGCTGGCAAGATGTTTTTTCCTATAACAGATACTCCCTCCATCCCAAAATAATAGACGTTCTAGAGAGTTTCACAAAGATTAAGAATAGTTATAATTTTACTATTTTACCCTTAATTAATATTGCGTCTTTTTCCTCCTGAATCTGATAATAGTGGTGGGGAAGGAAGGGTAGAGAGAGAAAACAAATGCCAAAATATTATTGGGATTGTAGAACGTCAGATATTTTGGGGAAAAAAAATACCCTAAAACGTCTATTATTTTGGGATGGAGGGAGTATCACATATTCAAGGAAGGAGTCCCACATGAAATTTAAGTAAAAAGCCTAAACCATTACAAGAATTATGAAACCTTTTCAAAGCCTCAAATTGATAGAGGAGGAACACTCGGGAGAGTAAATCAGAGATTTATCAATGGAAGCAAGCCGAAGAACAGGTAATATGTAATAGCTAGCGTAACCAAAGAGCATGCTTACCGGATAAGTTAAAGCTTTTAATGGACCAGACAAGACAAGTAATAGTGTAGTAGTTGCCACCTGCAAGTATGTGAAGAATATACAATGCTTAGGAAACATACACGTAACACACCAAGAACGTTAATGTTTTTGATGACTGGGTATGGATATCAACAAACCATAGTTTTTCTGCCAGCTGCTATATCCCATCTCATAGAGGAGAATACTATTGGCAAGGCAAAGAAACAGCCAAAGTAATTCTGTCAAATATTCATAGGGTAAGCATTTCATTTGAAACAACATTCTCATATCTTAGAATATGAAAATACCGTAACAGCCATATCAATGCATTGACAAATCCATGAACTAAAGCTAGGTTCAACACCACTTCACAACAACCGTATCAAAGCTCTACTTGAACGTCAGCCGACGAAAGGAAGAAAAGACTATAAATATGGAAAGCTGATAAAAACTTCAGTGGTTATCAACTTGCAACACTTCCTCCCCCAAACAGTAGGTATATATTCTGATCTTCCAAGTAATATCATTTTCAAAATGATGTTTACTGCATAAAGAGGTGCTGACAGGTCAATTAGATATTATTTTTCATTACTTCTTTTTCCCTCCAAAATTGCACTTTACTTGCTAAAGAATGATATGAAAAAAATAAACAAATTTAAAATATTTCCCCTGGGCATGTGGTTTCAAATTTTAACGTCTTAGCATAGCACAGTATTCAAACTGACACTCAAATATGAAAAAGAGGGGGAGAAAATGAAAACAAAAAAGACTCGTTTTTTTTATTTTGAACACTTATTTTGTTATAAGTATCAAAATTTACTTTTTGGAAATATCAATTCTCAAACAAAAAAAAATGTAAAAGCTAAGGCTCCTGGACACAATTATACTGGAGCAGTAATATCAACGTTTGAAATTGAATCAAAATAAAGTAATCAACCATTTCACAAATGATGGATATCAATATATATAACCAACATTTCATCACACAAATATTATGTCTTGAACCAACATTCAAACAAGTACACCAACAATTTGAGAAAATCCGGCAATGAAGCAGAGTAATAGTAATACTTTTACCTCAATTGAAAGAGAACTGCTGAGGATATAAGCTAACCCACCAAGTGCAGCGAACATCGAACACTCTACCAATCTCAGTGTCTTCTTGTATACCTCTCCGTCCGCCGTTAGGTCCTCATCGTCGGACTTGTTCCTTTTTTCTTCATTGCTCCAACTTGGGGCTTGTTCAATATTTGAAACCCCAACATGCCTATGCCTATTCCTATGCCTATGCCTATGCCTATGCCTATGCCTATGCCTATGCCTATGCCTATGCCTATGCCTGAACCTGAATTTAGGTTTGGAGGGAGAAAATGAGGCTTGTAAAGAGATACTTAAAGCAGGGAGGGGATTAATGGAGCGAGAAAGTTTGGGTTTTAGAGAGAGAAAGTATGGAGGAGAGAGAGAGTGGCGGGAAACATGAAAAATTGCAGATTGGTGGAGATGAAGATGACCATGAATCTCAATCCTCGGGAGACTCATGGACGGTCCAGGGAAGACTATTGACACTCCCAACTATACTCTATTGTAGTAGTGTTTATATAGCAAGTTCAGAGCTGGATATATAAAAAAAATGCTATTATAAATAAAAAACTACTACTAAAAAAAGTAAGAAAAATAAATGACGGGAATCTAATTTGAATGGGCTATTGGGCTTTTTGTTGCTAAAGGAGGAGGAGCAAAGCTTCAACTTTTATGGGCTCCTTTGATATTTGTTCAATTTTTTGTTTACTTTTATTATGTATAATCGATAATTTTTTGTTCAAATTTTAAATATCACTTGTGAATCATATTATTTTAGGGTTACTTTTATGGATGGAATTTTAATGTATTAAAAATATTTACTTGATTATGGATAGTGTATTAATAATTAATTTATGTGTAGTGAATACATGAAATAAAAAGAATCATAGTAAGTATATTAATGCAATATGGAGTAGTTTTTTTTTAAGAGCAGATCATCTGTCTCCATTTTCTCTATCTCCTTGTGTTTCTTTACTTAAATTTTGACACCTGATCTTTTATTTAATTTTAAAATTAATTGATGTTAAATAAGAAATTAAATATCAAAATTTAAGTGAAAAAATATAAAAAAAACCAAAATGTGACCAGGGACGGAAGGAAACATAATGATTTGAGTAAGATTTACGTTTTTTATAATTAACATGTAGTAGGAGTAATACATTAATGCTTAATTAATTTAGCCGTCGGTGTGTTTCCTTCGTTCCATCCATCTATCCATCCAATGATCGATCCGGCGTGCGGTCTGGACATGATGCTCAATAGCAGACGTGTTGCGTTACTTGACATTTGTTTTCAAAGTGTGTGTCGGTAATGATTGAAAATCAAACTTTATTACTCATAATTTTGTTGCTATGGCCGTCGGGTTGGGGGGGCGTCCGGTGCCAAAGTACCGGACTAACGTCCGGTACATAGTGTTAATTTTTTTTTTTTTTTTTTGGTTTTTTTTTTCCACAATTATGAGAAAAAAAAATAAAAAATAATAGAGCAAGTTTGAACAAAAAAATGTAAAAGAAAGTATATTTTTTATTGAAAAAACACTGTAAACAGTTTACAGTGTTTTTTCAATAAAAAACGTACTTCCTTTTACAGTTTTTTGTTCAAACTTGCTCTATTATTTTTTATTTTTTTTTCTCATAATTGTAGAAAAAAAAAACCAAAAAAAAAAAAAAAAAAAAAGGGGGCACCGGACGGTACCGGTCGTTAAGCACCGGACGCCCCCCCAATTAATGGCCGTTATGGCAATTAGATTAACAAGAGAGAGAAGAATTGATTAGGAGTACATAAAAGTACAAGCGAATAAATATTACTATCTCGGTTTATTAAGTATGAGTTGTTTTAGATAATTTTTTTTATTCTTTCATATAAGTTGTTTGAAAATTTTAAATAAGTATTAATTTTTTAATTTATAATATTATTTTAAGTAATAAAAATAATTTTAAATAATTAATATTATAATTAATATTATACAATTATTTTTTTAATATTTGTGCATAATTTTAAAATGATCTATATTAAAAAACAGAAGGAATAATAAAATTCTAGTGTTTGGCATAAAGTAATAGCTGAAAGATTGATCGAGACCAACAGATTCGAAGATAGCTAGATAGGAGTAATTAATATAGATAGATACCCCATAATACTCCATGAAGTACTATACTAGTCCATCCTTCTTTAATTATTTGACATTTTAAAATTTTTTATGTGTCTTTAATTATTTGACGTTTATTTAAATTTAGGAGAATTAATGATAATTTTTTTAAAATTATCTTTTATTAAACTTTTTTTTTCTTATCCCAACAAAAGATTTAAGGGTATTATAAATAATTAAGTACTATATTTAATACTTTCTAATCATTATCTTAATTTTTGTGCTCACTTCTAAAACGTTAAATAATTAGAGACGGAGAGAGTACATGCTAAACTACACTGTACTATTACTATACTGTACTAGTGTAGTGTGTATAAATTGTTGTGCATGAATCAAGTGCCATGAAATTTAGACAAGCTGCTGCTGCTGCCTGTGCCCTGTGTTGTAGGTTCATTCCTTCACTCAACTTATTAAGGCCTGAACACACTTTCCCTACACAATCATATCATATCTGCAGAAAGACAAAAACAGAGAGTGATCGATACTATTCCATCACACTTCCCTTGTAATTTAATCACCACTGTCCCTTCCAAACAAAAACGTAAAGGTGAAGAAGCCTATTTCTTCCTCTACTAACTCATCATACACACACTACATCAACATTACTCTAGTCTGTAGTTTTAAACCCCCCACCCCACCCCACCCCACCCCCAAAACCCAAAACCCAAACTCAAAAACTCTCTCTCTCTCTCTCTGTGGGTTTGTTGGATAATTTTAATTAACGTAATTTATGTTCCAATCGCTATATTTAAATAAACTGTCATTAGACCACCTATATTCTCATCTCACACGTTAATTCATCTCAAAATGCACATACAAGGACTCTACTCCGTATAATTAATTTTAGTATTTGTGTGAAATCCACATAAGATATAATCGAAATAAATTTATAATATCTCCATTTATTTCTCATCCTTAATTTGTGTTCATTCGACTTATTTTTAAATAATTTAAAATTTGTATATAAGTTAATTTATAAGTGATTTTAAACTGTGACTTATAAATAAAGGCGTTCTATATCAATTTGACTTGTAAAAAAATTAAAATAAATTTGATGGTGTTTGACTCGTAATAATTTATAAGTTAAAATTAAATATTAAAATTATTAAAAATAATATTAATAAAAAGAGAGGTAAATTAAATAATTATATTTGATCAAATTAATTTATTTTAAAATAAATTACAAATATTTGTTTATTTTTTTAACTTAAAAATAAAAATTTTGCGATATCAAGCTCTTGAGATCTTCGTATCCAAATTCTTACTTTACCTCCATAGCTACAAATAGTTTCAGCCTACTGACGCAACATCTTTGTTTAGGCCCTCAAGGCAGAAATACATGTCCACACTCAACAGGCCTGTGTTATCTATTTTCCTCTGTCCAAGAAATACAGGCCTATTTGATCAACTCTATTTATATCTTTCTTTCTTCTACATGGTTGCCTTGCCCATTTTTTAGACTCAAATCTTCATAAAAAACAATTGATTTTGTTTCTTCTTTTTTGGTTCTTGATCGGTAACTCATGAAAGAGAGGGGCAAAGCTGTGGAAGTATCTAATGGCAATAACAACTCAGATTACAGTTATTCTTCTTCATTAGATCTTCCTTGTAAGAAACACCCATCTTCTTCTTCTGTTGGAATCTGTGCTTATTGCCTCAAAGACAGATTGATCAAGCTCGTTTGCTCTGATTGTGGAGAGCAACGTCTATCTTCTTGTTCTTGCTCTGATTTCTCCTCCTACCGCAATTCCTGCAGTACAGTGGAGGTGGGAAGTGTTGGCAGAATCTCATTCTTGATAGAGAATGAAAAAACTGATCCGACCCAATTTTCAAAGCCCAAAATAGAAAAATCAGATGAATTTATTATGCTCAAGAGGAGCAGTAGCAGTTGTACCGAAGTCAAGAGGAGTAATGGGTTTTGGAGAATTGGAAAATTCTTTAGAAAAAAAAGAGGGAAACAGGGTAATGGGTGTGAGAAAAGTGTGGATGGGTTTGACGAGAAAAGTGATATGTGGGTGTCTGAGTATATGGGTGTATCGAGATCTAGATCTCTTTGTAGTTTTAGGGGAAATCTTTTCAATGACCCAGATCGTGAAGGTAGTGAATTTGCTTTTTCAAGTGCTAAAATTTCTGATGTTAATGAGGCAGAGCCAAGAAGAAGTGGATTCAGTAGAGGTTTATTGGATGCAGAGAATGGTGGGGATTTGAATGAATTGAATAGTGATGCCTCTGTTGTTCCGAAGAAGTGTGGTTTTCCGGTGAAAGAAAGTGACTTGAAAGGCATGGACGAGTCGGGCTTTATTGATTTGAAGCTTGATTTGTCATCGGAGCCAAAAACAGAGTACTCTGCTGTAAAGATGATTAATCTTCCGACCTCTGTTTCAGAAAATTATGAATGTGGAGGAAATCTGAAAGAAAATAGGCTATTTGGCCATGGCGGATCATGTAGAATTACAGTAAATGAAAAGAGGATCAAAAAGGGAAGCAAAGGACGGAAGGTTTGGAGATGGATTTTCAGCCATCACCATCATGGTTGGACTAGTACAAGTAAGAAGGATGGAAATCATGTTTTAAAGCTTTGAAACTGATGAACAAGTAGTGCAAAGATAGTAGGATATTTTTGTTGGTTAATCTAGATCTTTTAAAGGGAGTTAATAGAATGTAATAGCAGTAATATTTTCTTTGATATTGATGCCTGTTACTTCATCTTTTTATGTCGAAGACTGTTCTTGTTAACTATGATTATTAAGTGCTAATTCTGGAATAAGATGTATATTAGTTTGTGAAACATCCAAGTAAATATATTTAATTATTTAAGCAGCTTAAACACGCCGTGACACGTTCATCTAAACAACTAATTAAGTCAACCTAAATGAACCATCCGAGAAGTACCTCTGTAAAACTATCAAAATAAATCTTGCCGTCTTGTCTGTATTTTCTAAAGGGCAACAAAAGTGTCGCTGTAGATGTATAGCGACGGTGATAATCGTAGTTATAGGATTTATAGCGACACTTTTGTTGTTGAAATAACAATTTATTGTGGATTTAACAATTCTCTTTTCTAAAATATATATGTATGTATCCTAAGAACATGGGACGTTGATGCTTAATAATCTTGAACATAGGCGTGATTACTTGTTTAAGTTCTCCAAGTACTTTGAAATTCAACACATTTCTTCTATATATACATGACATTTCAGGTAGTATTCGAATGATAATTACTAGAAGAAAAAGAGTAACCATGTAGGCCTCTATCTCACTATATAAATTCCCCTGAATCTCTTTCATTACCAGCTGAGGGTCCAAATTCAGGTTATTTAGTAATCCAAGATGAAGAAGCCGAGCTTTATTGTTGCTTCGGATTGTGCAAGGAACGTGACCTTATCGATCTGCCTTTCCCTCAGAACAAGAACTTGACTACTCAATACACATCAGGTTCTGGAGAACACAAACATACTTCTGATCATGATGTTGTCTTCATTCCGGTTCTTAATCAGCCCTTGTCCTGCAATCGGTACTACGCAATTGAGCCACATGGAAGCCATATAGGGTATGTGTTAAAATCAAAAACACGAACTTGAGAGTATAGGACTTTCATTTTAGTATGGAGATCTTATTTCTTGCTTACGTTAAAATTCTCATTCTTTGCACCTGAATTTGATGGTGTTTTCAGGGAGGCATACGCTTGTTCAACGGAGGAAGATATGGCTACATGCTGCTTCTGCGGATGCATTCGAGATGAGAAGCCAAGACAATTAGATCCACATAACACATATCAACAATTTGAGATTGCTCTTCATGAAACTATATGCAATGAAAAGGGTAAGTTTTATGCCAATCCTGTTGCTCGTGATTCATTCCCTCCAAGCTTCTTGAGGAGAAAAGGATGACAGGTTCAAACCAAGACCCCGAAAAACTAGGTGAAGCTGCTGCCCTCCGTGCCCGCCTTCCAGACTTTAACATCCCAGTGTCCTACAAGAGTTCCAACGCTGTTAATGTGGGGAAGTGGTATTGCCTTTAACATCCCAGTGTCCTACAAGAGTTCCAACGCTGTTAATGTGGGGAAGTGGTATTGCCCTTTTGTGTTCGTCAAAGACGGAACATTGAGAAATCAGGTGAAAAATTCGATGTTTTATGAGATGACACTCGAACAAAGATGGGAGCAGATATTTGAGTGCGACAATGATTATAGTAAAGGCAATGCTGTAATGATTGATGTGGTTGTTAAAAATGAAGTGGTATTGGTTGCGGGGCGGGAAGCTGTGTGGGATGAGAAAATGTGGTTGATAGGGCTATATGGTATAAGAGTTTTGGGAGCGGAGGGGAAGAAGTAAGAGTGGGATTGAGTTTAGAGATTGTTGAAAGAATGAAATGGGAGGAAGCAAGAGTTGGATGGGTTGGTGGAGAAGAAAGGCAAGTGAGGGTGAATAGGGTGGAGGAGTTTGGAGATGGATGGAGGAGGTTTTGGGTGCTATATATTGGTGGAGAGATTTGTGTTGAAAAGAATGGATGGGAGCTTGGTAATGGCCTATGATTTCAAGCACACTCGTCAACTTAAGAGCATATGGGAATGAGATTTTGCTATCGTCTGTACTACTTTTTAGTTCAACAAGTTTTTGTGGTTAAATTTATGTTCTTGATAAAAAGTTAAATGTTGTTCTTGTTATGCTTTTCCTCCTACTTTCATTTTAACTTCAACAATTTTAAATTGCAAGTAGGAAGGAAAGGAAAGAAGGAAACTTTGATTTTTTAAGCAGACAAGGAAGGAATAAACTTAATCTTGATGGAATAAACTTAATCTTAATTTTGTTATCGAGGAAATTACATTTTTTGTGAAGGTTTGTAATATAATTAAAGTTATAATAACAAAAGAAGAAAAAATTAGTCAAAAAGAAGAAGAAGAAGCATGATAATTATTATATCCATCACCTGAGCAATGACACAGAGACAAGTGCATGATAATTATATCCATCACTTAAGCAATGACACAAAGATGAAATATAGTCCCTGTAACTTTGTGGTCAGTGAAGAACAACCATCAGATCGGATTTATCGGCAAAATTGAGATTATTTTGTGTTTTAAAGCACGCACACCCTTTTTTCAAATATTCTAGTATTATCCAAAAAAAAAAAAACTGGCGGTTTTAGCCAGAAAAATGAATTTAATAATGATAAATGATACGGCTCGGTCTCCAATCCATTCTCCGTGAACCCGGTCCGACTAATCTTTTAATAAGCCCTAACTCTACTTCCACACACTCCCTCCCTCTATATATACTCCCCCACTTATAAAATTCACTCCCTCCAATTTGCCGCAGGAATCTCCGGAGCGGGAAACTAAGACACGATTATTGTTATAGATTTCACACAGAATAAAGCAGTTGAGTTTGAATTAGGAAATTAATGGAAAGCACGGTGGATCAAGATCAGC
The DNA here is from genome assembly GCA_020205505.1 of Panax japonicus. Classification (NCBI taxonomy): domain Eukaryota; kingdom Viridiplantae; phylum Streptophyta; class Magnoliopsida; order Apiales; family Araliaceae; genus Panax; species Panax japonicus. The sequence continues at coordinate 30,399 of JAINUV010000800.1, forward strand.
AATGGCTCATTAACTGCTTGAATGCCACTCTTGATACTAATCAACAAGTTCGATCTTTCGCCGAGACCTCTTTGCATCAGGCATCCCTTCAACCAGGTTCCCTTTCTCTCTCTCCCTCTCTCTACATCTAAATCTATTTACATTTAGATATATACATCATTTGTTAGTTATTTTGGTTGGATAATTAGAATTGATATTGTTGTATCATTCCTTGTTTTTACTTTTATTTATTCTGCTTAATTGTGTTTCTACCTTCATTTTTAACTCGATGATAATTACTTACTAAATAATTAGGAATTGTGAAACATTATGGAAAAAAGTGTTTATATGTTGAAATCTGGAAACCAAACTTTACTTGATCTATGTATGATATTTAAAGGGCTTCAAGGATAGGCGTATTGGAACTAATATTGGAAATCTAATTATGCAACACTTTTGAAGGTTTTGGAAGTGCTTTGTCCAAGATTTCTGGGAACAGGGAGCTTCCATTGGGGTCGCGCCAGATATCCTTTTATCTTTGTTGGCATAATTTGTGATTTGGTTCTCTTTTTAACTGATGGAAAACAATAAATTGGTTTATCGCATGTGGTTTCTTTTGGTGAAGAAAAAAAGGTTATTTTCTTATCACGTTTCACATTTTTGTTATATTTCATTCTTTGCCTTGTAAGATTTAACTTGCTTCACCTAGCTGTGGTTCTTCTAAAGCAGTTCATCAAGAAACACTGGGAGGAGGGTGAGGAAACTTTTGAACATCCTGTTGTTTCAAGTGAGGAAAAGGTATTGCTTTCTTTAGTTCCCCCTAATCTTCAAAATGCATTAAGTTTGGTAAATTGAAATATGTTTACTTCGTTTGCATATTCCTGAAGTTAAAATGGTTCTTATCAAAGATTTCATGAATTCATTGAGCCTCAAGATAAATTGAGTGTCCGATTCTCATTTGCAGTATCGCTGATAAGTGAATCCTACGTTTATTATGATTTTTATTGTCCGACTTTGTTTATATATTTTTATTTGTTTGATCTATTGCTGTTCTATTACACATCTGCTTGATTTTATAATCACTTTAAAGATAGATATATGCTTTATCCCTTTATCGCTTTAGACTTTGGGCATCATTTCCCCTTGGAAGGTACTGCATAAACTTCATTGAGCCACATCGCAAGTTATGATTTCTTCATTATATTTTATAACATTTTTCATCTAAAATCTCTTTTACAACACTCTTAATCTTTCCAGATGGTTACTAACCTCTATTTTCTTTACTTTGACTGCATTTTTAGGCGCTACATTCTTCCATTTTATTCAATATAATTTCTTTTTTCTTTTTATTCACTATGAGTAAATTCTTAAGCTTAAGATCATTTTTTACAGGCGACTATACGTAGTCTTCTTTTACTTTCACTGGATGATTCTCATAGAAAAATATGCACGGCAGTTAGTATGGCTGTGGCATCCATTGCACATTATGACTGGCCAGAGGATTGGCCTGACCTACTGCCATTCCTCTTAAAGTTGATAAATGATCAGGCTAACATGAATGCAGGTAATTTGTGAGTTCGTGTTTGTTTTACTAAGCCATTATAATTTTCCTTCTTCACTCTACATATGGTTTTGAATGTAGACCTGCAAAACCCTTGTATAACTCTTACCACATGCTGTGTTTATTGAGATTGTCTTTTTCCTTTCTATTCTATTAAGGCCTCTTTGTCTTTCTTTAAGTTTGTAAAGTGTGGTGTGAGTTTAGGTGTGTATAGATGTAGAACTAGTGCTTTAATCCATGCCTTGACCTCATTATGTTTAATGTGCCATACTCATTTGACATATTAGTGTACGGTGTACCTATTGACTGAGGTTAGGAGATGACCCATAATATTGGTGAAACTGTGGCTTTGAGTTCTATCTTAATGATTGAAAACCTCATGAGAAACTAAGGGTTTAGTAGGTGTTGCATGTGAAAGAAAGCCAAGAAATCCGTTGATCTGGCTTGAAGGTTGGGGTCTGCTTACTATTTAAGGCATGCCCTGTGTTATTCCACACTTGGTTGAGGCTTCCTTGTCTAATGGAAAGGCACGGAAGGCGCTGAAATGCTTGGAAGGCACTCATGTTTCCTCAGTCTCATGCTTGAAAATACTTGACCAGATAGCCCCAATATGAAAATATTCGACCTAGATAAGAAAGATATTTTATTTGTTGTTAATGGTATCATAACTTTGGACTTTCCAAAACGAGAATAAGAACGAAAAAGAAACCTTGCAGAGATCCCCTTGTGATTAGCATGTTGCATTTATTGGTTAAGGACTTAGGCTATCAGAATTGAATGTCATAATGCTAACTTGCTCGGGCTTTTTTCAGACTGTTGATTAATGAGCCTATTAACATGGTGATGATGTTCCATGGCAATGATTTAAACTCTACTCTCAAATTATGCAGTCAATGGGGCTCTAAGATGTTTGGCTCTTCTATCGTCGGACTTGGATGATACAGTAGTGCCAACAATAGTACCTGTTCTGTTTCCATGCTTATATGCCATCGTATCATCTCCTCGGGTTAGTTCTGTTTTGTTGTATTATCCTGCAGTTCTCGATTAAATGTTTATGTAATGTATTTATTATTATTATTATCATCATTATTATTGTTATTATTATTATTATTATTTTGTGTTTGCATTTTCTTAGATTTATTACAATTTTTGTTTTAAAAGTTGATGAACTTGAGTGGAGTAAGAGGTAGGGGCAAACCCACCATATTTACTGAGCTTGTCCAGTCTACAAAACTGATGACTACTACCTCCGTCTACCACATGATGACTCAAATGCAATTTTCATGTAAATTAAGAAAATGAAATTACAAGAGTGAGTATATAATAAGTTCTAATTTTATCCATAGTGGGTCCAAAGTAAGTATACTAATGAATCGTTGTCATTTTTAAAAGTAGTGGACCCCACCTAAGTAAACTTTTGAGGGAAAATTAGTCTTTATAGCACATTTTATATTTGACTGATGTATTTAAGCCATTCTTTGGTCAACATTATTTTTTTGTGCATGTAACATCCTTTAGAGGACATCAGGACTAGGGAGGAATATTAACTTCTATCTATGTTATTCTGAAACATTAAATTCATTTTATCACCAAAAAGAAAGTTCAGTAAAAATACTTTAAAAAACGTGTATTAGACCCGTAAGCTATGTAAATACAATACCAAATACAAGGCTAAACTATTAAATTCATGGAAGCACATTTTTTTCAACCAGTAGTAGGGTCTCTGTAACTTGGCCTTGTGCTAGTTGATTGAGCACACTCGCTCTGATATTGCTCTCTTGGTAAGTGACCCATTGGTTTGAATGCCTAAGATCAACAGGCTAAGAGGTGTTACAATGACCTTTTGTATTTTGTTGGTGGATCAGTATTTATATGCACATGTTTACTTTATACAGTAATTTATGATCTTATTATAATGTCACGTAATTTCTTATAGAATGATGTTCTTAACTTCTTATAAGCTTCCATCTCTCCTTTGTGTGCGGTTTTGGTTAGACCTTGTAAGAAACATATTTATTTAGTTATTTCCTCACATATAAACAGCTGAGAAAGTTGTTTGAAGTTCTTAAGATCAAAAGTCTGAAACTTTGATCCGTTTGATTGAACTGTTATTCCTTCCATAGTTATTATATGATCTCTCGCTACACGCAAGTTTCCTTTTTAGTTTATTGTTTCATTTAGTTGAGAAAGTTATGCAGGTCCATGATAAACCTTTGCGTGCGAAGGCTCTTTCAATAATTTATTCTTGTACCTCTATGTTGGGGGTTATGAGTGGTGTATATAAGGTATTTTCTTGGCACTTGGTTTATGGTTGTGAAGATTCAAATGGTTAAATATTTTCCGTTACATTATGGAAAGATGACTGCCTGACAATTTCTCCTTGTAGACTGAAACGAGTGCGTTGATGTTACCAATGCTTAAGCCTTGGATGGATCAATTCTCTTCTATCCTTGAAAATCCAGTCCAACCTGAGGACCCTGATGATTGGAGCATCAGAATGGAGGTTGGGTTTGTGGTTAATTTTTCGAATCATCATGCCATCATGTATGTCAATTTTAATGGGAGAACTATTATATTTTGTACTATGTTTACGTCAGGTGTTAAAGTGCTTGAATCAGTTTGTTCAAAATTTCCCAGGACTTGTTGAATCTCAATTTATGGGTGAGTTTTTGATTTTAACTTATCATGGTGAAATCAGTTAGTTTCATTCTAACTGATCTGTTATAGTTATTCATATTGCTCTATGACGATGTTGTTTTAGGAATTTTGGCGCCATTGTGGCAGACATTTGTGTCATCACTTAGAGTATACGAGCGATCATCTCTTGAAGGTATAGAAGATTCCTATGATGGACGGTATGACTCTGATGGTGCAGAGAGAAGCCTTGAGTCCTTTGTCATCCAGGTAGATCTTTTTATTTTGGAGATTCCCTATCTATCTTCTTGTAGTAGTGTAAAAACTTGTAATGGAATTTAGTAAGATACTAAGATCATCTAATGGCACGTTAAAATTGAAATTTTTCTAGATGCTTGGATAGAATGCTTTCACTATTGCACCAGTCAATTAATGGTGTTAACTTAAGCATGGGAATTTGTCGTTATCAACTGCATATAATTGGAAATTCTTCTTTGTGTTTTTGTTATTTTCTAATATCATAGAAAATATCTGATTTTGCAGTTATTTGAGTTCCTATTGACTATTGTAGGTAGTGCAAGATTTGTAAAGGTATGTTCCAGAATCTTACTATTAAATTTTCTGTGCATTGCTTTTCTTCTCATATTATCATGTCAAGACTGCACTAAATATTTGTGATGATTCTGAAAAATAAATAAATAATTGTCTAGGTTTTTGGAAATAACATCAATGAATTGGCGTATTACACTATCGCTTTTCTCCAAATAACTGAACAACAGGTAAGTATCCTATCCTTCTACTATTTTTAATTTAATTACTTATGCCTTCTGAAAGCCATGGGATTTCTTGGGTTTTGTGTTTAAAACTTCTAGTATCATAGGTATCATTATGTTTACTTTGGCTCTGTTCTAGAGTACTGCAAATGCTACAAAGAATAGAAACAAAAAAGATAAAGATCTAGGTTATGACATCATACGAGAGAGGGAGAGAGTTAACTATATTATATTCTTACTGTCTCAAAGACTAAAACCCGTTATTTGGAAAAATTAATAGTGCAGTTGCGCTAGATTGATGTGTAGAACCCTATACCGTTGAATTCTTACTGTTGTTAGGTTAGTTACTTAATAATGCATTATTACCAAAATCCCATATCATTCAGATATTCTATCTTTACCATATTATACATACACTTGGCATACACACGTTTTGTATGTATTTAAATATCAAAACTCAATATACTCTTAGCTTTTACTTTAACTTCTCCATTTGAATTCGTTTTTGTTCTGGTTTTCTTTTCTTTTCCTTTATGATAACTGCATGGTAATGACCATATCTGTGTCTTGACTAGGTTCATACTTGGTCACTGGATGTTAATCAATATGTTGCAGATGAGGATGAAAACACCTACAGTTGCCGTGTTTCTGGTAAGTTATTTGGTGTGATGTTTAGATTGTTTCTTAGACACCTCCCTCTCTCCCCTCTTCCCTGCCCCCACTCTTTATTGAGGACTCCAGTGTTTGTTTACTATTTGTTATCAAAAAAGGTATTTCATAAAATCTTCTTTTTAACTGAGGTTTAAAATCTAATCCATCAAATTAAGGGAATTTCTCGCTTTGTATTCATGTTACATTAATATTATACTTTACTTCACGCATGTTTATATCTCTTTCTCATTTATTTGATATGCGACATTGATGTGCTTCCCACCTTTTCCTTTTCATTTCATATTCAATATTCAAAGGTAGGTTATGGGCCCACAACTGTGCATCGGGCAGGTATTCTAATTACGTGGTTCGGAATTTGACTTTCTATATTTTTGTTTCTCAAGGGTCTTATGTTATTTTTTCACTTTCTATAAATGCAATAAAAAGGGTGGGATCAGATTAATATGTGAATTTGGCTACTATTGCAAGCCCATTTACTGGTCCCATTTCTAATTTAGTCTGGTTTGGTGGTTTGGTTTAATAAGAACACCATGACTTCATCATATAACTGTGGATATCAAATGACTCAAACCTTATTCTGTTGTCTCTTTCATCTGGGATTTCAAAATCTTATATTCATTGATGAGGATTATTTTTTCTTTTCCATATTTCAAAATGTATGCTGCATAATTTTAGTTATGACCATTATGTCCTTGGCTGTGAGTTTGTTTTCTGAAGGTTACTGTTGCTTTTATAGGAATTTTGTCTAAAGCGATTTTGTCTTGCAGGTTCCCTTTTGCTGGAAGAGATCATAAGTTCTTGTGGTACAGAGGGAATTCATGCTATTACAGAGGCTGCTAGAAAACACTTTATTGAGTCTCAACAGCAGAAAGCTGCTGGTTCTCCTGGCTGGTGGAGAGTAAGTTAAAGGACTATATTAATTTGAAAACTCTATGCGACAATACTGTTACATTTTACTGGAAAATTTAGCAGTGCATCCCTAGTTCCCTACTTAGCAAGTTTTGTTGATGACTGAGGATGGAATGACATTTCTAATATTATCTTAGAAACTTAAAGGTTATAACTGATCTCATTGTCAGGGTGGTGTTGGATTTTGTAAGCCACTTGCTTTTCTTCCAATCCTAGCAAGGCTTAGACTCTAGATTTATCATTATGCAGAAATGGCCTTACACGATGGCTAGGCTATTGTTGCTGATTTCTGTGGTCTTAAATGGCAAGTATCTTTGAATAGTTTACCTAGGTGGAGGAATTAGAAGATATTGTACCGATGCTGAAAGCCAAGTGAACGAGAAAATTATACCCTAGTCTTCTTAATTTGATTGAAAGTCTGCCATCTGAAAATCCTTTGTTGCTCATTCTTGACCAGATCCCATTGGTCGATACTTTTATAAGATAAAAGTAGAAAATGGTAGTAACCCCAGTTTCGTCCATGAATTTGTAATTGCCATTGCTTGGTTTTATGGTTGTATAAGGGACGGTTTTCTCTTCGTATCTCATTTGAAAAGTATTTTGGCAGTTGAGGGAGGCTACTCTTTTGGCTTTGGCTTCTGTGTCTGAACAATTACTTGAAATAGAGGTGTGTGCTTCATTGGATATCTTTGTTAAGCAAATTGATATATGATATTATTGAGCTGGATGCTAGAGTAATAGTAGGGTTCTAACCATCATTATGTCAAATTCTGCCCTGGTATCTGGGTGTGGACTGTGGAGCTTGATTCCTTTTTCTCTGTGGAAACTCTGAGTTACTATATTTCTGTGTAGGTTTCTGGCCTTTCTGGAGTCAATTTGTGGAACCTTTTAGAGCAAATACTTTCTGAGGACATGGCAACAGGTGACTCTTTTTGGTTCTCTTTAACTTTTCATGTTGTCAACTCCTTGACGAGTTGTTTATTGTATTCTATGCAGGTGTGCATGAATATCCTTTTCTTTATGCTCGCATGTTTTCAGCTGTTTCTAAGTTCTCGACTGTGGTAACCATTGCAATTTTTCGTCCACTTATAGTTAAGTCCCAAGGAAAAACTCTTTTTTGATTATGTATTTATTGTTCAGATCAACAATGGAGTTGTTGAGCAGTTCCTCTATGCTGCTATTAAGGCAATTGGCATGGATGTGTAGGTGTCTATCTCTATTTAATACATATTTAGTGTGACAAATTTTAGGATGAGTGTACAAATGAAAATTCTATATTTGTAGGCCCCCACCTGTCAAAGTAGGTGCGTGTCGAGCACTTTCCCAGCTTTTACCTGATGCAAACAAAGGAATACTTCTGCCACATATTTTGAATTTATTCTCTTCACTTACAGATCTGCTTAAGCAGGTACTGTACACTTACAAAATGTTCCTTTTCATATTTGGTGTTGAAGTTACAACTTACATGTAATGATTGATGTGTCACTCTGCTTCCTAGGCATCTGATGAAACCATGCATCTGGTACTTGAAACACTGCAAGCAGCTGTGGAAGCAGGTTGGTATCAATATGACTGTATAGTGAATGCTGATTGATTACGAATGCACTCCTTTTTCAGAGAGTGCAGCGTGGATTTTTTAAGACATTCTGAAATCATATTTAGATATTATATATATGTATTCAAGTATTTAAAAATAATAAAATCTGAATGGGCTTTTTATGTGATCAAAGCGGATAAGCTCTCCTTGTTATCCAAAAGTAGGTAGAATCTTAAATATACTTCTGACACGTCTTACATCTGTGCCGCAAACTCTAAAAGAGAAGTCACAGATAATGTGGGTTGGAGGAAGTATTAATATTGTCTTAGTTTTACATGATGTAGTGTCATTATTTTCTCACCCTCATGTTTATGTTTCCCCTATTTTTGCCTTCTTCCCCTTGTAGGCCATGAGGCAACAGTTTCAATAGAGCCGATTATCTCTCCTATCATCCTTAACATGTGGGCTTTGCATGTTTCAGACCCTTTCATTAGCATTGATGCTCTTGAGATTCTAGAGGTAATTATGTTAAGTATTATTGGTAGATGTGATGGTATATTAAACTACCTGTTTTGTCAAACTATATATATGAATATGTATGTATATGTTTATATATATCCCCTACTATATGTTTCAGACCCTTTCATTAGCATTGACTATTGATTAATCCAATTACGAGATGGAGTCCTATATCTATATATCCTCTACTATATGTTGTCCATTTTTTTTCCGGAAGTACTATATACCACTCTGTTACATCAAATTTAACTCTATAACTTTATATAAGTAATTACCTTACCTGTGTTCAATTTTTCCTCCAGGCAATAAAAAATGCTCCTGGTTGTATTCGGCCCTTGGTTGCTCGAGTTTTGCCTTATATTGGGCCAATCCTAAATAAAGTATGACTTCTCATATTGCCTATCTGAACTTGCGTACAAGGTGCACCTCACTGGTTTGAAGTTATATGTTTCTGATGCATCTGTTTGGCATTTTTTCAGCCTCGACAGCAGCCAGATGGGTTAGTCGCCGGTTCACTGGATCTTGTCGCAATGTTATTAAAGGCAAGTTACAGTTTGCATGTCACTAAACAGTTTGTTATTTTTTTTCCTTGGCTAATTTGGCGTTTTTATCTATAGATTATAACATTGTGTATGCAACAAATAATAATAAACAACATTGTGTTTATTATAACATTGTGTATGTAAATTGCTTTTAGAATGCACCTGGTGACGTGGTAAAAGTAGTATATGAAGTTTCGTTTGATCCTGCGGTACGGATAGTCCTCCAAAGTGACGACCATAGTGAAATGCAGGTGGTTTTCCTTTTCAACTTCGTGTATAATTTTGGATTATGTACACCTTTTCTTGGGGATATGCTAGGGACAGAAATGATCTAGAAATAATTTGTTTATGCTTCCATAATGTACGTGAACAGAATGCAACCCAGTGCTTAGCTGCCCTTTTGTCTGGTGGAAAAGAAGATTTGCTTGCTTGGGGAGGTGATCCAGGATTTACAATGAGGAGTTTACTCGATGTAGCTTCGAGGTGGTTTTCTTACTTTTTAATTTGCTTTCAAATTCCTAATGATCATTCAAAATTCTGAATCTTATGTATCTGATTGGAAACTTTGAAGAACCATATTGACGGATAAAGAACAGAGGGTTCCTTCATTATTTTTTTCTTCCTCTCCCTTCTCACAATGTCATTCTCTTATTTTCTTCCTTTCGAAAATAGCTTGACCATACCTTTTCTTATAGCATGAACCTAGACAGTGTTCTAAAAATCCCCGCCTAGCTCCTCCTAGGCCCTCCTTGGCGCTAGGCCCCCCTAGCGCCTCACCTAGGCCCATGGTGGCAAAAAAATCACTCCAGAAAATTAGGCGGGGCCTATGTGGGGTCTAGGCGGAGAGTTTTTTTTAGTTTAATAACTACCCAAACAAGATCTTAATATATTTATTTTTCAAATGATTTACCATATTCATAATACATGTTGTAGTATATCAAATCACAACAAGAAGTGAACAATATCAAGTTAAAATGGATAATTTTATTTATAGTTGTAATTTTTTAAACTTGTACCAACTTCAAATTATATAAATGATGATACATTTGTAATATTTAGTTTAATTCAATATAATTCTTAAATTTATGTTTAGTTTCTTATGTTTTAATATTGAATTAAATTCTTGAAATTTTAAATTTTTTTATTTAATAGCAATCTTGTTTATGAATAAAACTAATACGTTAAAAATATGTTTGAATTTTGAACAATTACATGTTTGTGTTTGAACTTTGACATTAGTAATATGGATATGTGTTTGAACTTTAAGCAAAAGCTTTTATTATCTTTATTATAAATTGTTTTTCTTTATATTATTGTTTTATTTGGATAAATGTAAGATAAATTATTAAAATTAGCTTAAAATAAAAATCTCGCCTAAGCCCCGCCCAGGCCCCCTAGGAGCTAGGCCCCCCTCGGTTGCCCGCCTCCCGCCTCCCGCCTAACGCCTTTTAAAACATTGAACCTAGATCATCAACCAATACTGACGTTAGGCACTTGGGGTGCCATATACCTCTAAAGATGTTGTGCCCCACTCCACCTTTGATGGGTTTGGGGAAGTTTTGATCGGCAAATATCAGATGGGTGTAAAATTTCTTTTGGCATTCTGGGAGTCGAGGGATTGACTTGAGGAGCTCCCAAAATATTTGAAGTTCACATTGTGATTCTCCTTTGGGGATATGACCCCTCCACTTTTTGTACATTCACTTTACCATTCCATATTGGCCTGCCTATTGATATCTTGAAAATATAACATTCCATGATAAATGTGGCTGAGATATTTCCAATTGGATTTTATTTTGTAACTGATTTATCATAATTTATTTCTGTTACTTGTCGTCGTGGTTATGATGATTCCAATAAATTAGGCATGTGTGCTCTTTATGTATATATAGATAATTCTGATTTGGTTTTACAATCAATTTTCATGAATGAGCTGCAGGCTTCTCGACCCTGATTTGGAAAGCTCAGGGTCACTTTTTGTTGGGAGCTACATTCTGCAACTTATTTTACACCTGCCCTCACAAATGGCACAGCATATTGGAGACCTGGTTGCAGCTCTTGTTAGGCGCATGCAATCTTGTCAAATTGCAGGATTGAGAAGCTCATTACTACTTATATCTGCTAGATTGGTATATTCTTCAACTTTTTGTTGATGCTTGAATATTCTTGTTCTTATAACTTCTATGCTCAAAATGGCTCATATTATAGCCTTTTTAATTGATGTGGTTCCATAAATCTGCAGAAGAATCTATTTTTTGACAAGTACTAATATTAAATAAAGTTAGATAGAACGCGGGAAATTGAGCTATAAATGCTGAAAGCTTCGATTGTATCGAGCGTTGTGTCAGTTTGAAATTTGTTTCTGAATTGGACATTCCTCTTTTATCTTTCCCTAGCGCAAATCTTAGAAAAGTTAGGATTTCCTCAAGTTGTCCTAATCATTGGCATATGCTTCTTTCTAGCACTTAAAAGAAGGAAGGGCAGTACAGAAAATCTATCATTTAACTTTTCCTTGTTAGTGCAGGTCCACATAAGTGCACCACATGCGGAGCAATTTATTGACTTGCTGATCTCAGTGCCAGTTGAAGGCCATTATAATGCTTTTGTTTATGTGATGTCAGAATGGACTAAGCAGCAAGGCAAGCATCTTTCACTTGAACTGTTATTTATATCGTTTTTGTTATCTTAGATATTATTTTAGTTTCTTTTTTAGTATCTTTTGTCAAATTTTCATGCTTAATTTAACTTGAAAGTATTTTGGGGACAAGTCACATGAACTTTACCTTCAAATTCCTCTCCTTCCCCTCTTAAAAAAAGTCACAAACATGGGTTTTGGCGGGATATTTTTTTACTTTCCCATCCCCCAACATAAAACTTACAAACATGATGCAAGGTTATGAACGAAATGATTTTTTTTTTGGATGCAAACTTTATTTTTATCTAGTAGAAATAGAACTCTACCTAAATTAGCAAATCATTTTATTGTTTCTGTCTTCACCAAAGTATATCTCGATCAAGGGATCTCAACTAGTGTTTTAAGGTATAGGGATGTTTCCAGTACTAAAACAAAACAAAGAGAGGGCCTTAAAAGTTAAAAGATTTGGCCGTTTGGGGTATTTTTATGGTAAATTAAACTTTTACGGGACAAACACAGAAAATAGAACAATGTGAAGCTCAACACCAGGCTCTACAAGGCTACAACTCAAACAATCATACTGCACAACAGTTGAATTTCAACATAAAACAGGACACAACCAGAACATAAACTACTAATGCACAAGCATATTCCATAAGCTGACATTTGTCCTCGGTAGAAAAATTCTTCTTCCAAGACATCAACTTTACACATAAAATTGTTCTTAACTGTTCCTTGATTGTGTTTTGGTATGTTTTTTAACAGTTATTGGGTGCTTACACGTGCGTGCATATGTAACAATCTATTATACTCAAACCACTACTTATAGGCTCGTTAGTCTTTTTTATGAGTTTTATCAATTGTTGGTTGCTTCCACCTGCATAGTGCATGCTGAAGTAACAATCTCTTACGCTTAAAATATTACTTATAAGATTGTCATTTGATGGTTTCTTGAATTTCGTACTTCAATATGTCTATTGACTCTTGTCAAAGTTTCACAGGTTGGACCAACTAATGGTTTTTGTTTCTCACTTCTGATTGTTCTTAAAACCCATGATAAAATAGCGTCAACCATAAATAATTGTGATGAAAAGCATAATTATATTCCTAATTGTGTAATTTAATAATCGTAACTGTTATGTGTGTCTTGAATTCTAGTTTGGGATTCAACCCGCACAATATTTTGTGGTGATCCGAAGGAAAAGAAATATGAGGTTTAATGGTGGTATAAGGAAAAGAAAGATGAGGTTTAGTGGTGGTATGGACCTTTCATGTTATTTAGGCTCAATATGTTTTTAGATTATGTTATTATAGTTAGGGTGTTTGTATTTTTTTTTCCTTCTCTCAGTTTTTAGCCGCCCTTAGAGAGAAACAGCGTGGTGTATTTGGGTTTTGGGGTGTGAGATTTCTATTCACAAATTGTATTCTTCACACTTTGATATAGTGATATCTTCTGTCTCTCGCCCGTGGTTTTTTCGGATTTGGATTTTTCACGTAAGTTGTGTTGTCGTCTTCAATTTTTTGTTGATATTTTTGTGTTTGGCCGTAGTTTGTTTTAACAGCAAATGGCTAGATTTTGCATCACTATACTAGATTGTTTAGCTATATAAGAACATGTAGACCCAACTGATTATTTATTCCAATGCTATTGAATACAGGAGAAATTCAGGGAGCCTACCAAATTAAAGTAACTACCACTGCTTTGGCTTTATTGTTATTGACCAGGCATGTTGATTTGGGAAAAGTTAATGTCCAAGGCCATCTAATTAAGGTCTGGTATCACTTGTTTTTGCACTTTGCATGTGCCAAACTCGTTCTAGAAGTTGATATGTTTCTTGTAAAATCATGTAGTCCACTGCAGGAATAACCACTCGCTCAAAGGCCAAACTAGCTCCAGACCAGTGGACAGTGATGCCACTTCCTGCAAAGGTACTTACTACTCTTCTAATTGTCTGCCAAATACGGTTTCCAGATAAAGGTTGTCATCTGATGGAAGCATAATGGGATCCATACTTGGTCAGGGAGCTTTCTGTGCAACACTCTTGCAACGGAAAATATTTGCATACACTATAGGAAACTTACCTTGCTTTGTCTTTCACGGTTGTTTTGCTTTTAAGATTGGTCGGCATGTCTCTTTCCATGTATTGTTTTCTGTGCCTGCTGTTATGTTTGTACTAACTAGAGTATTACCTTGATGATCTCCTTTAGAATGAAAGAACCAATTATCATAAATAAAACTGTTGCCAGTTTTCAGATTCGTGGCGTATAGATTATTAAATTGACCTTTAAATAACTCAAAAATATTTGCTGCCTAATTTTTTTTTAATGGGGATGATAGATACTGGCTATATTGGCTGATACATTGATTGAGATTCAAGAACAAGTTTTAGCTGGTGACGGGGAGGTAACTACTTTCTTTTAGCTTCTTTCACCAAATAACCAGCTGAAAAGTGAAAATCTTAATATCTGAAGCAATGTATGTGGCAGGATAGTGAATGGGAGGAAGTTGAGGCAGAAGATGCCGAAACTGATCAAGACATACTATATTCTGCAGGTGTTACCTCATCTGGTAGAGTCTCAAACCATTATCTTGAATCAATGGCAAAAGCCTTCAATGAGGTATGCAGAAATGCACCATCTTTGTTGTTCACACAATGTACATCCTTTTTTAGTTTGGTGATTTTTTAAAATAATCTTTTCTTCCCCTTGTTACTATGAAGGACCAAGATGATAGTTATGAAGATGAATTACTAAGCAGTGCTGATCCCCTAAATGAGGTGCTTTCTTGGCGAACAACTTCTTACATCTGCTAGATATTGTCGACCATATTTATTAATATAAACTTAACTTCTTTACTGAATCCTGGCAGATTAATCTGGCGAATTATCTATCGGATTTTATTGTGAAGTTTTCTCATAGTGATGAACCATATTTTGATCATCTGTGTCAGGTTTATTTAAATCTCTGTCTGCCGTACAGTAGCTTTATCACGATTCTTTTTATTGGTCTGATTAGTTTTGTATTACATTTTACTGTTGGCTGAAATCCTTTGAATTGTTTGCTATTGCAGAGCTTGACGCAACCTCAGCGCAAAGCTGTTCAAATGGTGATGAGTAGATGAAAGACTTGTTTGTGAAATTCATTGATTAATTGAACGGAAAAACACAGCAGTTGCCATCGAGTTTGTAAAGCCAAATTTTTTCATATTTTCCTTTTATTGTTATAGGTTTTGTGAAACCATTAAGCTAGTGAGGGTATTACTTTCTTCTAGCTTCCTTGCCATGGAGTAGCTTATTGTTATAGCTTAATTTGTACTTGCAAGTGGTGGGGGGATTGGAGCGATTTTAACTTCTGAGCAAGTTTGGAAACGCGGATGCGAGATAATGTTTGATATTATATATTTATGGTTCGTCGGTCACGGCAGATGGAGTAAACTATGATGGTCGGAGCCGCGAGAAGGTTGATAATTGAATCTAAGCAGCAGCATTATCCCATGGTATAATACATGGTTCTTTGATGAGTTACTCTTTCTTTCTTTCTGTTCCAAAACTACATTCCATGTTAAAATTTTAATAATAATAATAATTATTATTCAAAATAAAAAATGAAAAGGAGAGGGTGCATTCAGCCGTTTCCAACCAAGATATAAACTGTTTTATTGTATTTTCTGCATATGTTAATTGTAGACTAGTCAAGAGAATATCAAAGTATATGCATAAAGTACAACTTGCAAACAAATATTGTTAATTATGTTTTTATTATGCATGCTGACTGCTGAGCCTTTAAGAAATTCTTGAAAGAGTTGCTTCACGTGGATAACTTTCCTTCATCCTCGAGGTGTAATAACTTTATGTAATGGAGTAACATTTATTCACTCGGAGGATTAAATTTGTTAAAATGAAGAAAGAAAAATGATGTATATTACGTACGATGAATTATAAACAAAAGAAAAATTATATGCTTAAAGTCCAGACCCCTCTCTCTCTCTCTCTCTCTCTCTTTCTGAATTACAATTTTCTGGTTACGTATATTCTGAGTAAGGAAGCTATACCTATACAAGACCCAGTCCACTTCATGGGAACTGCAATCTATTTTACAACAACCCAAAAAATGAGAAAAGAAGACTTGATTTCTTCGTACGTATTTATATATCATTCATACCTACTCGGATCATGCATTAAAAATACATAAACATCTAGTTGAGGGCAACTTAATCATTTTCATGGTTGCTAGTAAGAGTTATGCTAGCCGCTAGAAAGACTAGCGGCTAAATTCATGCCCAAGTCGAGCATTAGATCTAGTATTAAACAGTGAGATATTTATTTGTTGAAATCATATTTATAACAATATGGATAACTACCATTTATAATATATATATATATATATATATATATATATATATATATATTTTTGCTCTTAATTATCGCAGTCCCCATGAAGTTCGTTGAGTGGAATTACGAGAAGAATTACAGAAGTCGAAGAAAAGCTGTTGCGCTGCCGATTCCGAATTACTACTACCTGCTACTGATCTACTAGCCCACTTATCTAAGCACACCCTGTGAAATAAGTGGTCGCATTGAAGCTCTCTGATTTCGTCACCTTCTTTGATCTCGCTTAAACAAACTGCACATTCCACTACACCCGATCTCTCCGATTCACTGCCTTCATATCCATCTCGGCGTCTAATTATGCCCACTAATTTTTCACCACCCTCAATATTTTTATCGCCCTCCTTCAGAAAATTCAATAAATTTCTTGCATTCCGCCGGAGAAACTCACCATCAAACTTGGGTAGTAAGTCGTGACGTATACAGATAATCAATATCCAGACAAAGAAGAGGATGTCTGATGAGGAAATTACCATGAAGCAGCTCATTTATATATATATATATATATATATATATATATATATATATATATATATATATATATATATAGTAAGAAAAAGACAAATTAATTGCTCACAAGCTGAATTATTAATATTAAATTTATTTATAATTTTTTTTTAAAATTTTAATACAATTATTTTTGATCTTATTTTTTCAATACTACTCTCATTTAACTTTATAAAAAATAATTTTTTGAAAACAAATAACATATATTACAAAAAAGTCATTTACATAAGTATACAACATTTAGAAAGTAATTACACTATTAGTGCACTCATAAAATATTTACACAATTAATACACTTTCTATATTTATTTATAATTTAGTGTAATTAGGATTCCTTAATTTAGGGAATTAGTATATGATTCAATTCATAATAATAAGGAAACCTAAAATCAAGAAAAAAATAACTACCATAATTAATAATTCAAATTCAAATATCTTGGATCTAAAAAACAAAACAAATTCAAATTCAAAAATAATAATTAAAATTTAAATATTCAAAGTTTGGCAACGTCATCTTCCTCCTCCCCCTTCGCCGGCACTACTACAAAACTGTAAATAGACAACGCGAAAAAACGTTGTGGTTTCAGTCAGAAAAATATCGTGGTTAAGGCTGTCATTTATTTGACACCCTTAGACAACGTTTTTAAAACGTTATAGTTAAGCACAATACACAACATTTTTAAAGGGAAAAAATATTGTAGATTTGTTTTTCAAAAATTAGCAGATGCTTAAAAACGTTGTAGAAAGTATGATTCCACAACATTTTTTGGATAAAAATGTTGTTGTTTACTATATCAGACAACGTTTAGGCAACAACAGACAACGTTTATAAAATATTGTAGATTGACTTGAAAAATAAAAATAAAAAGGTGTGATTCACCTATATTACCAGTGCATCTGCAATCTGCTAATGCCATAACATATAGCTAAAAAAGATCTAAATTCTCATTTAAATTTAAAGCCAAAATGTATCAATCATTCAAAATACATCCCAATAATACCATTCGTTTACAAAAACCCTTACAAATCTATTTCAATCTAAACAAAAACTAAACTTGATCAAAAGACTAATCTAACCAAACCATTAAATGATAAGACTCATTAGATCACTAATATTTGATGTGTTGATTAGTCCACTAAATCTCATTTTTGTATCAGCTGAATATGCACAGTCAAACAAAAGTAATGAAATTTGAAAGTCAATTGCAGAGCTACAGTTAAGTAGAGATGATTAAGTATCAGTGGTGTAACACCTAAAGCCAATCACAATGTCAATCTGCAAATAAATATAAATCAAAGCATTCACAATGTCAGCCTGGCACACTACTGGTTCTGAAAGTCCAATAATAATCTAGAAGGGGGGTTGAATAGATTATTACATATTTAAAAAATTATCTAAGACCTTTTTGAATTTTTAAATAATTAATTTGCAGTGTTAGAAATTAATATGCAAGATAGTAAAAGTTCAATCACACAATGCACATAGATTTATTTGGTTCACAACATACACCCCTTGGTATGTTGCTACATCCAGTCTCAAGCTTCTACTTGGAACTTGAGATCCTATTACTATCAGTAATAATCAACTCCTTCAACAGGCGGAGAAGCATTTACAAAGTTTTAAAGTCAAACTTTTAACTAATCCCAACTAATCTATCTTGGACAGCAAGCTCCACGTTCCTTCCTCAAGTTTTAGTTGTAACACCTTTTGAGTTCAGTTCTATTCTATGATCTGGTCTTGAAACAACAACTTCTTCCTCACCTCACAAGTACACTAGAGACCCAACTTCTCGCTGGCCTCTCTAAGACTCTGGTCTTGGTCGAAGAAATACTCGTCTTTCTCACAGGTACATAAAATAAACTAACTTTATACCTTTTTGTGTTTACAAATAAGTTTACAACAAGTTGCTTCTTGAAAAAGCTGATACAAGTTTAAGTACAGAGTAATGCTTCTTAAATAAGCAGATAGAGAGTTAAGACTAAATAATAAAAGTTCAATATCTTTTAATAATAAACTTCTTTTAATTCAGATAGAACTTTTGTTTAGATCCACTTATGCTTCTGATAAAGCAAATATATAATATTAAAGTACTTTATGAAGAATTAAACAATTCTATATAATAAAGAGTGTTTTTTATGGATTTGAAGTGTTTCTGAGTTATTAAGTATTTTTATAAATTAATACTTAGGTGAAGAAATTAGATCAAGTATAATTTCAGTTAAGCATAAATTGATATAACAAATATTATTTGTTTAACTCAAATAATATATAAGAATATTTTATCTATTATATGAACTAATTATAAATAGTGTATGGTCGAATTCTTCTCCGTAGAGGTTTATCTCCGTAGCCTTGCGGCGCCCAAGTATAACAGAATTTATAAATTTCACAATTGATATCTATATAAATATTTTCAAATAGATCACTACGATTCTCAATTTCGGTTCGGATAACTACTCTTTTTGGAGCAGTATCTCAGTGTTGTTTTGAGCTATCAAGTGTCGTATCTATTTTACGATATTTATATAAATAATATCAATAAAAGGTCACTGAAGACTATAAGAAATCGTACGGTTGGATTCCTCTCCTTAGAAGTTTATCTCCCTAGCATTGCGGCACTCAAGTATCCTTTTATTTGATAAATAGATGAAATATAGATATATAAAATTGTGTAGAACAATAAGTATTTGTATATCTATATTATATAACACAAGTAAAAAATAATTTCAAAAATTAAAACTTATCTCAATACTTGGACCAATTTTTCTCTTCAATAATAATCAAAATTTCTATATAAAACTTTAGAGAGAAAGTAGGCAAGGAGAGTATGTGTGAGACCCCAAATTTTATGAATAAAGATTTAATCTTTCTCGAAATATTTTTTTTATGGTGTGGATTTGATATAATGTTATAGTTATGAGTAATATTTATAAATTTTACAAAGTATGCAAGTTGTTATATTATATTCGATTGGTCAGGGAATATTCTTTATATCGGGGAATATTCGTACGACGGCACAATCATTGGTGGACCCCACAACAGAATTATTGTCGGATTGAGAAAACGACAAAAATATTTTTATGAAAATAACGGCGAAAGTTTTACCGTTAATATTGTTTGAACTACTCGGTAGTAAAAGTACAGTAATACGCGTGGTTGCATAGTAGCATACAGTATTGATTATTAATGCTTACGTGAAAAGTCACTTAGTTATACTCAATTATTGCTACAGTAATTGCTGCATCATATCTCTCATATTATTGATTCGATTATTGTCACAGTATCCTCTGCATTATATGATATATTATTAAATCAATAATTGAGACGACAAAGTTATTCATATTATTAAATTACAATATTTATAATGTCTAGAAGTTCTGTCAAGGAGAGGTTTGGTCACCTAATTACGCGCCAATAGGGAGAAATCCTTATTGGAAAGCCCCCTCTTTCCTGGGAACGACCTGATTATTAAATATTGTGAGTTATGATATTAATGATGAATAAGTTCGTGTTGATTAAAGATAAATTTGATAGTTCCATTGTGTTGGGATTATTGGTGTTAGTTGAAATCGACATTTATTCCGATGATAATTGATGTCTGGGGTTTATATTGATAAATCGGATAATTTATCGGATAAATGAGCAATTAATTGCTACTAATTCACATGCTCATATAATTATTTGTTCACATGTGTGTACTATTGAGTTACATTCACTTACTATTAGGAGAATTGGTGCAAGATTGATAATACTTGCATGACTAAGTTAAAGATGGAGGTATAGATGGAGGTATTATACCGTAATTTGTATTTTCACATGATTATACCTATTGAATCACATGATTGAACTACTGATTCACATGATTTATTATTAGGGGAGGTGGTGCAAGTTTGATAATACTTGGATGACTGAATTAAAAATGAAGAAAAAGAGAGTGGTATTGTACTGTAATATTTTGAGCCCCAAAACGTGTAATTATCGAAACTATATTTTTCTATAAATAGAAGATCATTCTTCCTTCATTTCTAACCAATTCACTAAAGTTTTAGAGCCATTATTATAGAGAGAAGCTATGGAGAGAAAATCTATAGAGAGAAAGAAGAAGAGAAGCCTGCTAGCTCACAATTCAAGTATCCAGTTTCTTCTGAGGTAAGGGATATTATTTGTTGTACCTGTAAGGGGTGTTATTTCTTTCTTATTCATGAAGAGAACTTCAGTTATTCCATTCTTTATTATTATGTTGGAATAACCTGTTTATGCGAAGTACCGCATACATAGTGAACTTCTTCTGTTATTCCATTCTTTATTATTATGTTGGAATAACCTGTATATGCAAAGTACTGCATGCATGGTGAAATTCTTCTATTATTCCATTCTTTACTATTCTGTCGGAATATCATGTCTGTGCGTTTTACGCCGGACCTGGTTCCATTATTTATTATTCTATCGGAATATCCTGTCTGTGCGTTTACGTCGGACCTGGTTTCATTATTTATTATTCTGTTGGAATATCCTATCGGTGCGAATTTCGCCTGACCTGGTTCCATTCTTTATTATTCTGTTGGAATATCCTGTCGGTACGGATCACGCCTGACCTGGTTCCGTTCTTTATTATTCTGTTGAGAATAACATGTCTGTGCGGTCTCTGTCGCATGCATGGTGAATCCTTCTATTATTTCATTCTTTATTATTCTGTTGGAATAAACTGTTTATGTGAATTACCACATGAATGGTGAATGATCCTTCGTATTCATTCCTTATTAAATTATGAAAATGATCTAGTTACGTTGATTATGATGAGAGTCATAATAAAAGCATTGGACTGATGAAAATCATGGGTATATGAAGTATTAATAAGCGTTATGATGAGTTATGTTGGTTATTATATGAAAACATGAAAGTTTCTTAGAAATCACAAATGGTTGAAAAATCTGATTTTGGAGAAAATAGAACATGAAATTCAATTGACCATATCTCCTATTATATTTTGAATTTTTGAGTATGGTCAAGTTTTAGAGTTAGATGTATGGTCAAGTTCAAGTTCTAGAGTTAAGTCGATTCATGCATTCACCAAGTAGACAACACATGGAAGCTGCCTTGCGTGTTTTGCGTTATTTGAAAAGTAGTCCAGGACAAGGCTTGTTCTTCTCTTCTCAAAATGATTTATCTTTGCGAGCCTTTTCTGATTCGGATTGGGCTGGTTGTCCAATATCTCGTAGATCCACTACGGGTTATTGTGTTTTTTTGAGATATTCTCTTATTTCTTGGCGGACAAAGAGGCAGAAAATTGTATCTCTCTCCTCAGCAGAAGCCGAATATAGAGCCATGACAGGTACATGTTGCGAGTTATCTTGGCTACGCTCGTTATTGAAAGATTTGAGAATATTGCATACGAAACCAGCATTGTTGTATTGTGATAATAAAGCCGCCTTACATATAGCTGCTAATCCCGTTTTCCACGAAAGAACGAGACATATAGAGATAGATTGTCATTTTATTCGTGACAAAATACAAGATGGCTCAGTTGTAACGAAACATGTTGCCTCAACAAATCAACTTGCAGATGTGTTCACCAAACCATTGGGAAAGGAAGCTTTCTCAGCTATGATACGCAAGTTGGAAGTTCTTGATATTCACTCTCCAACTTGAGGGGGAGTGTTGAGAAGGAAAGGACAATGATATCTGATCATTAATTGACAAATATATTATATTAGTTGTATATTTGTTCAGTTGCCTAATATACTTGTAACAGTATAGAATAGATTAGCAATTAGCATGATTGCAGGAAATCTCTAATTATGACTGCCTAGAATAGATTAGCTTGATTGTAGAGTAGATTAGCTTAATTGTAGAAAATCTCTTATATAAAGCTATATCTTCCGATTCAATAAAAGTATCGAAAAACATTATTTTTCCCTTTTCTTTACAAACTCCTTTTCACTTCCAGAATCTAGAAGAAAAAGAAAATTTACTACTCTTTTTCACAACAATGGCTGCTAATCCCTCTTCTCTCTCTTCATCTTCTCATTACTCATCTTCACTCAATCGTTCCGTAATCCCTCCTCGGTTCCCTCGCCCTTCGCTAAAGCTTCCCTTTTTCTGCAATGATCACCCGAGTCCGATGCTCGTGTCGGTTCGTGCCCGAATTTCCAATTCGGGTTCGGCTAACATATCTTCTGATCCGAATGTCGACGGCTTCGCATCCAAAAAGATGATGCAGTCCGATGGTAATGAAGCTTCCTCGTCGTCTTCGGCTATTGATTTTCTCACATTGTGCCGCAGCCTTAAGGTCTGTTTGTTTACATCGAAATGTCAATTCTTTTGCTTTAATTTTATAAACGATTTTTTGTTTGTTTTTTTTATTTAATTTTTTTTGGATTATTTGGTGTATTGCTTATGATCATGCATTTTTTGTGTGATTAAGCATGTGTAATTTCTTAGTGGTTGTTTGTTTGTGAGCCCCTCATACAATTTAATTTAGAGAAGTGCATTTTAATTTATATAAAATTTTTTAGATTATGGGAAGTTGAGAAGAAAAAAATAGCACAACTTAAGGAGGTATTAGTACAAGGGAAGATTTAGCCAACACATTGACCAACTTTCTATCTTTTGTAGTAAGATTAAACTATTCACTAATTGGTACTCCTTCTGTCCTTTAAAAATAATAAGAATAACAAAGAACTTTACTTTTTATTACTTTATGTAAGTGCAACCTATTCAATCCTTTGTACCCTGGGAAAAAAAGGTCAACAAGAATAGTAGTCTTTTTATGAGAACTGAAGGAGTACAATTTAAAATAAGTATCTGTCTAATGTCTTGAACACTAATGTTTGTTTTGCAACATAATGCGCAAATTAAGGGAGCTCAAGTTTCTTGCATTTATAGAAAAGCCACACAAAAATATTATCATTAAGCTTTTCAACCTGTTGCACATTTTCTGGGAAAGCAAGGAACATAATGTAAAAAGTTCTCGTACTTGTCTGCTATCTGATGAAACTTATAATTTAGCCCTGGAAATTACTTTTACCCAAGTAGTAGTTGTAAGCTGCTGAACAGTCGGACTAAAACTTGATGATTTATTTCTTATCCAGATTACAATATAAAGCCACCTTCTACTTAGAGTTTAAGGCAAACCATCTGTACTTTGTTTATTCAACTACACAATTTCTTTTTTGATTTTGTAATTTCAATTGTCGTTTCAGGTAAATATCATCTTATTGGTTTGCTTTATCTTTCAGATTCATGGAAAATATAAAGTTTCCTGCTGTATGGATGTTTATGTGATTTTATAATAGAATATTGTTGTTTCTTTCTCTCTTCATATTTTTTAGACCACCAAACGGAAGGGATGGATCAATCACGGGATAAAAGGTCCAGAGTCTATTGCTGATCATATGTATCGCATGGCGTTGATGGCTTTGATTGCTGTAGACCTTTCTGGTCTGGATAGGGAGAGGTTAGACTTGGTGAAATCCATGTAGACTTGTGCTTCTATACCTGTTCTTATAATTCATATAAACTTAAAACTCCTAAGCTAGTTAAAACGTCATTCGGTTTGTTGTAAGACTTCATTTTTTGTCTATTTTATTCTTTCTTGAGAGTTTAAGGAAGCGAAAGAACAGAGTAGGGTATATTTCATGCTTTATACTTAATTCTATATTCGTAGAAAAATGTGCTTTTTTAAGAAATAAATTAAACTTTAATGGATGTATTTTATGGAGTTTGTTGTTGGATGCTCTAAGAGGTTTGGACTTTGGATACCCTTGATAATGATACCCCAAAGAGAGAGAAAGGGAGGGAGGGTTGGATACCCTTAGGAATGGGTGCAATTGGCCAGACCTTCCTGCTTGCTGTTTCTCTCTTGGTTTCCTCTCCTCCAGCTGGAATGAGTACAGAAAGAGAGAGGAAACCTATAAACATACTAGAGCATACTTATCTCCCCCAAAAGATTAATAGGAAAAAAGAAAGGAATAAAAGATTAACGCTAAAAGTTCAATATTGCATGTCTGTCTAGCCAGTAAACAAATGCTGATCAGACTTGTGCACGTAGATAAGCTTGCATATGTATGAAGTTTTATTTATTTGTAAATTATTTTCATGGTGCTGTCTGATCAACTAAACTGGTGACTAAAACGTAGCGGTACTTTACTTTGTCTTTATCATGGATGGTTGGCAACTACTCTCATCTACTCGTAAGACGCCTAGCTGCACGTTCTCCCAGTTTTTCAGAAAGGCTCAGTAAAGTGATATAAATGAGATATTTGGGTCTCATCCTCTTCTGCTCGTTGTTTCTGTTATTAATTCAAGTTGATATGTTTCAATAGCTAAGCTGGCAATCAGATAAAGTTGGGCCAAGGTGCTAGGCTGCTAACTGATCCAAACTTGATAGGGTACATGCTATGAAGTATTAACTAATAAAAGTGAGTCTAGGTGGCTGTTATCACCTAGACCTCGATAGGCCTACTCGCCCAAGTTCGACCCTCCTCCCCCGTTCCTCTCAATCAGTTGTTTATCTTTCCCAAGATTGATCCAAGCTATTTTGGCGTTCTCCTAAGTTATGTTGCTTGGATTATATACTTGAAATATTCTTTAATAGTTATTCTTTCTTAATTCTTTGGTTTAAATACTTATTGCACTTTCGGTTTTCATCTTTATCCAAATAGGTGTATCAAGATAGCAATTGTGCATGATATTGCAGAAGGTATTCTTTTAACTGTTCAATGTTCTCTGATTAAACTAATAAATGTGAAAATTTAATCCTTTTAGGAGTAGTTAAATTGGTTGTGCGGAGATATATTAATTCTTTTGGATCTTAAAAAGAACTCCATTCCCTCCTTGTTCACACAGAAACCTAACATTGTGTTGTGTTGCCTCTCTCAATTCACTCGTTCATTTTGTGTGAATGAGATGAATAGATCAACTTCCTGATTAAAACTTTACGAGTGAAGAGGGATTCATAAGTTTGCTGGTAGGAAATATCACAGGAAAAGAAGGCAGGCAGGAAGAACATGTTGGAAAAATACTTTTAGCTCTTGTGATAATATATGTGTGTATGCATGAGTTTCTGCGATTTCTCTCTTGGAAAGTAATGATATGTATCTCTTTGCTGTATTTATCCAATATCTGTTTACATTGTTGCTGTTTTACTGTATTTTCAATATATCTTTGTTGAAAATGTAATGCTATATATCTTTTTGCTAGATTTTCTGGTTTTAGTTTTTGTATTACTGTACTTTATGTCCAACTAGTATGCCGGGTTTTAAGATCTGTTTTTTGTTGAACCCACAGTTCACGCAATCATGTTTAATGGTGATATGGTATGATTTGTTGATAAAGTATTGAACATTAACATATTTCTATCAGTGGCTTGCATCATTTTACATGATCTTGTTGTCCACTCTAGTATTTAAATTGTTGGCTTTTTGTTTGTTAATTTCCAGCTATTTAGTACACCTTTTGATTTTTTGAATTTTTGAGATGTATTTGAACTTTTGTAGCCATTGTCGGAGATATCACACCATCTGATGGTGTGCCAAAAGCAGAAAAGAGCAGGCAGGAGCAAGCAGCGTTGAATGAAATGTGCAAAGTTCTTGGAGGAGGGATGAGGGGTACTCACTAACACTCGGTATCTGGGATGCATGCTTGCTTATTTCTGATTAAGTTATTTACTTTTTTTCTTAATTTACTGTAGCTGAAGAGATCCAAGAACTGTGGGCAGAATATGAAAACAATTCTTCCATAGAGGCTAATCTTGTGAAAGATTTTGACAAAGTACGAATCTACGCAGTCCTCAGTGTAGTTGCTTGAGTGATAAGGAAATTGCTACATTAATATAACACACACACACACACACACATGCACACATGCATACATTCATACATACATATATATATATATATATATATATATATATATATATCTGTTTGTGCGTGTGCACACTTAAAATTTCCATCTTACCATTTGATATTTTTTTAATTTCTTCTTACCGAAGAATTATTAACTAGGAGTATTATATACTAGAATTATTAATTATGCAATATTAATTGAATTTAGTTCCTCACAAATTTATTTAGTAAAACCAATTATTAGTTTATTAATTATTAGCGTTGACTGTAGTCTGTATATTATCAGGGTTTTAAACTTTTGTCCCCCTAAAATTCCCCTCTTTGGCCCAGGCTTCCTGGTCCACCGTTACTTGCATAGTTGCATGTGCTTATCTATTTGTCTATAAATGTATGAATGTGTACGCATATATGTCCCGAGTTTGTTTCAAAAAATAAAATATGGTTTCTCATATAAGCTAACCTGTTTTCATGTTTCTTTAGGTTGAAATGATTCTGCAAGCATTGGAATATGAAACAGGTGAGTTTTTGGTATCGGCATATATGCATTTTAGTTTCAGAATTTTTCGCAGTTGCACAACTGTTAATGCACATGTAGATTACAAGTGCAATCTTTTTATTTATTTTTTGCGAAATTATTTCATGTGCTTATTATTTGTCACGTGATCTTAGGCATACAAGGTTTTCTTATCAAAAGGGATAAAGTACTGAGCTGAATAGTTTATTATTGAACTTATATCCACTCGAGTGAATCATTTGATTTGACATTGCATTCTTGTGGCAGAACACGGGAAAGTGCTGGATGAGTTTTTCCTTTCAACAGCTGGTAAAGTTAATAGAAACCCAAGAATTCTATCCATATCTACCCAGTATCACATCTTGTATCTATATTTGACCTGCAGGAAAATTCCAAACTGATATAGGAAAGAGCTGGGCAGCTGAGATCATTTCAAGAAGAAACTCAAGGTTGGGAAACAGGCTGTAATGAACAGCTGAGATCATTTAGAATATGCAGCTCCTTTTGATACTCATCAGCCGTAGTTAAGATAAGAAGATGACAAATTTATCTCAATTTGAAGTTGACAAACTCAGGAAACCCGTTCCTCTGATGCTAGCAACTTGTCAGATGAATTATTTACCAAAATTTTAACGGGATTTTTTATGACAAGTCTTGCATGATATCAACCTATAAATTCTGTGCAGTGATTATATATATATAAGCGACTGGCATAGGTACCAGATCAATCGTTTCAGGACAAGTGCCCCCCTCTGGTTTATCCCGAAACACTTCACAGAATAAGATGTTTTCACCATTTTTCGCTAACCTCAGGATTTCTTGGCTTCCTCTTCTTGTTTTAGTCAAAACCCATTTTTCACATTAAATCTGAGAGAGAGCTTAAAAAAACGGAATGCGGAATGGTTATGGCTCTTCCATTTCTTTTTCACAGCCCCCACGCTAATTTATAGATTTTAGGTTGTACTAATCAAGTACAGCAGGAAAAGTTCTATTTAAGGATTATATCATAGTTGCGAAATTTCTGATCAAGTGAAGCCTATGTCATATTGTGTGTCCAAAAAATTATTAATAATATGTATTATTATATTGAATACACTAATTATATCAACATCAATACACTAATTATAGCAAATCTATAACTTTAGTAACCTATACTTTAAAAAATGTTTTTTTCTAAAGCATTCATTTTATTTTCAGGTGAATATATGAGAGAGAACCTTGCTTTGCATGGTATTATTGATCACATAATTTTTTTTTTTTTGGGGGGGGGGGGGGGGGGGCGCTAGATAATACTTTAATGGGTATATGATTTTTATATCTTTATTCTGAATTTTTCTAAAAATATTTTTAGGAAATCAAAATGTATACATATAAAAGAATATGTAAAAATTATGAGAGTAAATAATTTTTTATTTGATTTTAAGTTATGAGACAAGTCACAACTATTATTATACAAAGTATATTATAGGCGGTTGATGAGGTCTTATTTATGTGGGATTTATTTATGAGTTTATTTTTTTCTCCTCTAAGAGTTTTGATTGATTATTGTAATACTGTGATAATGTACTTGATTAAGGAGATTAAAAGAAAAAATATTTTATAGGCAATTCAATTTATTTTTTTATTTTTCATTAAAATAACATAGTTGAAATATATCAATAAATTATATAAAATTCATATACTTTCATATTTTATCATACTTTTTATATTAGTACATGTGAATTTTTTTTTAAAAAAAACCATAAATGTGACGCCCTCAAAATTAGGTATTCATCATCCATCTTGAGTCGCCCAATACATGATATAAAATTCAAATACAACTGTCATGTAAAATACGACAAAACATAATCTAAGAGTTTTAATATGTATATTGTCATCTAGACAGTATACAAACTCAAAGGAGTCCTCATTACATTTATTGTCACATTATTTAATCAGAATAGTGAGGACTACTAATATTATCATCTGGACCGTCACTCCTTTCCCCGACTCGTCCCAGCTATATTTTCATTTCCTTAAGAGAACAGTGAAAGAAAGGATGAGCTCAACTACCCTAGTAAGAAATATTATGACTAAGATATTGCAGAATAAATTATCATTAGTCTTCAACAATGTTAAACTGATAAAATACAATAAACATCAAGTTTAACTGCAGAGGAATAAGCAATCCATTAGAAGAGTCAAGTAAAGAATAAAATCTACTATCTTCTATGATTTAAAATATTTTCACCAATTCTTATCGCTGAGACTCAGTTTAATAAATAAACCACATCATCGAATCATCCCTGTACTACGGGCCAAGGATATTTATTAAATCGTCAATGGTCATGACTATACCGAATAATCCCTGGTCATAATCATACCAAGTCCATCTCTGCACGTAAGCCAAAGATATACAACAAGAAAACCAATAATCAACAATCCATCTTTGCACGTAAGCCAAAGATATATAATTCAATAATCAACAGTCCATCATCGCACGTAAGCCAAAGATAACTTTCATCACCATATAAGCATGAGGATGATGACAATGATATAAACATTAATCAAACTATAACAAAGATAAATATTAAAGACTTTAACTTTATCCAAATATTATCAATCACATAATAAAATTCATAATCTAATATTGTTAATATCATAACAATATTTTAATAACCTCTTAAACTTATAAACAATTTATTTCAATTGTTTACACTTTACCAAATAATGCATTAAATCATTCAAAAATGCCATACTCATAAGATTTCATCACTAATGGTCAAATCCCTCATCAAAAATTTACATATACCTTATATAGGATTTCTCAAGCCATAAAATCCTATTTTTTAACTTTGTTACTTCATATAACATATTTAACTCATATGTTTGTAATTAAACTATTTTCATGAAAAATAACAAATCAGTCCCAAAAATATTTCTTTTCTGGGATTTAGCATAATATAGTCCCATAATGAACATATATTTTTCTCGGAATTTTTAAAATTCATTTACTATTTTTCAAAAATTAATTTTCAATTAATTCCTTAAGAAATTAGCTACCTCAAGTTTAACTCCAAAAATTCTCAAATCTTGGCAGGATCTTACACATGTTAACGTGAGCCTCCAGTCTAAATTTCATGGACATTGGAGTTATAGAACTCCGATTATAGCATTTTTCGTCAGAAAAACCTAAATATTGAAATGGTCATAACTTGCTCATTTTAAGTCGGAATGAGCTCATTTTTGGACATGAGGTTATTTATACTATACACTTTCACGTCCCAAAAGGCTGGAATTTTTCTCACAAATTAAGTGGCCGAAAATGCCCTTTTAAAATTCTTGACAGTAGCATTTTCCTCTTTTGTAGCTTTTGACTCCTTTGCTAAAATCAGTCTACACGAAAATTTACAACACCTTTTCCAGTGATTCCACTTGGATAAGTTATAAGACTCATAGATCTAACTCTAAGATTTGACCACACTCAAAAATTCGAAATATAATAAGAAATATGGTTAATTGAATTTCATGTTACGTTTTTACCAAAATCTGATTTTTCAACCATTTGTGATTTCTAAGAAACTTTCATGTTTTCACATAATAACTAACATAACTCATTATAACACTTACTAATACCACATATACCTATGATTTTTATCAGTCCAATGCTTTTATTACGACTCTCATCATAATCAACGTAAACAGATTTTTTCCACAATTTAATAAGGATTGAATACAAAGGATCATTCACCATGCATGTGGTAATTCACATAGACAGGTTATTCCAACAGAATAATAAAGAATGGAATAACAGAAGGATTCACCATGCATGCGATAGAGACCGCACAGACATGTTATTCCCAACAGAATAATAAATAATGGAACCAGGTCCGACGTAAAACGCACAGACATGATATTCCGACAGAATGTTAAATATGGAATAATAAATAATGGAACCAGGTCCGGCGTAAAACGTACAGACAGGATATTCCGACAGAATATTAAATGCGGAATATTAAATAATGGAACCAGGTCCGGCGTAAAACGCACAGACAGAATATTCCGACAGAATAATAAAGAATGAAATAATAGAATAATTTCACTATGTATGCGGTACTTCGCATAGACAGGTTATTTCAACATAATAATAAGGAATGAAATAACAGAAGAAGATCACCATGTATAGGGTAGTCCGCGTATACAGGTTATTCCAACAGAATAATAAAGAATGGAATAACAGAAGAATTTCACAAAGTATAGGGTAGTCCCCGTATACAGGTTATTCCAACAAAATAATAAAGAATGGAATAACAGAAGTTCTCTTCATGAATACAAAAGGAATAATACCCCTTACAAGTACAACAAATAATATCCCTTACCTTTGAAAGAAGAGTATTCCGACTGGTAGGTCGAGGATATACTCGAAGAAAACTTGTACTACGTTCAAAGCTTTCTTAAACTTTAAAGAAATACGCTCAAGATTATAGAAGAAAAATTTTCTCTATAGTTTCTCTTTCTAGAGTTTCAGTGAATTCGTAAAAAATAATGAAGGAATGAGCTTCTATTTATAGAAGAATGGACTACATAGTAACTAATTCATGAACGGTCCAGATTGATTTATTTTTAATCGGACGGTCCATATTTAAAGCAAAATCTTTTAAATATAATATAATATATTCTATTTCTAATCTAATAAAACGAATAACTTTATAAAAGTATTCTGTTTTATATAAAAGATTTTACTATGCAAAATACTATGCAGACACTATGCATAATAAAATATAATATATTCTATTTATAGAATAATTTTATAAAAGTATTCTGTTTTATATAAAAAGATTTTACTATGCAAAATACTATGCATAATAGAATATAATATATTCTATTTATAGAATAACTTTATAAAAATATTTTGTTTTATATAAATTTTTTTTCTGTTTTATTACATTAATAATACTAATAAAACAAAACTTCATCATCAATTACTTTGAAAAATTTTCAAATGTCACCCTTAACTTTAAATTTTTATCAATTCAACTATTCACCAAAATAGAAAAATTAAATACTTTTATTTTATAAAATTCGAGGTCTCACATTAAACAAAATAGGATTATTTGTATTAACTCGGTGTAAAATATATAAGTTAGATATACAACAAGGTTTCTCCTTTTTTTATTCTTTTAAAATGTACTTTTCACTTCAAAATATGATTTTCTAAAGTCGATTTAAAATATTTTTAAATTGTATAATTATAAAAATCTAAAAATGATTATAATCGCAAAATTTATTATTTTAAAAAATTAAACAAACTACATTACATTTAAAAAATTGATTTAAAAGGTCAATATTAATTTTTATATTTCCATTAAATTATACTTTAAAATAGTTTTAAAGTCGGAAAGGATTAATTACAGCCAAAATAGCGGTATTGTTTGAATTTGAGCAAGCGTCGACTATGATGATAACGACGTTTCTGATAAAAATTTAACAAAAGTGTGGTTTTGTTTGTACATGTTAAAGTAATTTGTGGTTTGGTCTTGTTTGTACATGTTAAAGCAATATGCTTCTTTATTCTTGAGGCTGCTATCACTTTGGATATTTTGGAACCTCAGTAAACTTGTGCCAGAGAAGTTTCTTCTGGTCTACGTGAAATTCTGGTGCTGGACCAAGAACGCCCTGCTACATTTAAGAGTGTGAGAGAGGGAAAGGTAACGATTTCTGGGATTTTCTCAATTGGGTTTTCTTCTTTATCCATTCTCATGATTTGGTTTCGCAGCATTTTGCATTTGGAGTTTTAGCTTCTTTAACTTGTTCTTTAATTAGGATACCTGGTTTGTACTTGTACCAGAAAAGGAAAACGGTTCGTACAGGCAGATTCAGCCTTATTAAAAATGCAGACATCTGGAGCCCACAATGGAAGTGGTGCTTTATTGCTACCTCTCTTGAGAGTTTTGAAATAAATTCAAGTCGTTTGTTATGCCTCCAGATTCAGCCTTATTAAAAATGCAGACATCTGGAGCCCACAATGGAAGTGGTGCTGGCAATGATTTTGTAAATTCTCCAACAGAGCATGGTGTAGTGGGTAATTCAAGGTCATGGTTTACTTATCAAGAACTAGTGAGTGCTACAAATGGGTTTTCAATGCAGAATCTAGTAGGTGAAGGTGGATTTGGCTCTGTTTACAAAGGATACCTATTTGATGGAAGAGAGGTAGCAATAAAGCAGCTAAAGATTGGAGGAGGACATGGAGAAAGGGAATTTAAAGCTGAAGTTGAGATAATAAGTCGTGTACACCACCGTCATTTGGTTTCTTTAGTTGGTTACGGCATTTCTGAGAGCCAAAGGCTGCTTGTCCATGACTATGTCCCAAACAACAACCTTTACTTCCATCTTCATGGTAATTTTTAGTTTTGAATTTTCAAGTACAAGGAAAAATGTGGTATTGGCTGATCAATATAGCATGTTACTCCTTGCCTTTTTGTAGGGGAAGGTAGGCCAGTAATGGAATGGGCAACACGTGTAAAGGCTGCTGCTGGTGCAGCTCGTGGAATAGCATATCTACACGAAGATTGTAATTTGCTATGTCTCCTCAATTTGGTGCATTGTTTGAGAAAACATTGTCGTTCCTTTACATATTAAAGTTGACGAAAAACTCTAGTTTTTGGGAAATAACACTCGTCTCATCCTTCAGTTAACCAAGCACATAGAATGTTAGTAAGGATAAACATTTATGAAATTCTGCTCATCATGCGAATTATAAATTATATTTGAGATTGTGGGATAAGTACTCTAGTATTGTTGTTTCCACTTTTAGTGTCATTATCTGACCTAGTACTTTTAAAATATATTTTCAGAGCTGCATCTGATTTGAGATTCTTTCGTCTAGTGTGATAAAAACATATGGACCGTATGGTTATAATGCATACTGCTCGCTTGAATGGTGGTGAATATTTACTTTAAATTATTACATGAATATTCCCAAGATGCCGGAGTTATATCCACTAGATACTTGCAGTTCCTCAATCAGCAACTTAGCCGCCACTATGCATCTTTAACAATTGTTGATGAATGATTACAATTTTATTTTTTTAATGACTGTATAGTCATTGATTTATTTTCATTTGTATTGCAGGCCATCCTCGCATAATTCACCGAGATATTAAGTCATCAAACATTCTTTTAGATAACAGCTTTGAAGCACGGGTTTGCTACTGTGGGCAAGGAAATCGTACCTTGCTAGGGTTAGGGTTTCGTGTTGGCTGAGGAGGAGAGAAATCCACGAAGAATACGGAATTGATGGATTGATTGAAGAGGGGAGAAGAACAGGTGGGCGATTATTCCAACGACACGTGGCAGAACTCCTAGAATCCGGGAACCGTGTTAGGGTAACAGGGATTCCAAGAGCCTTCTTCTTGAGTCCTTCCACTCCTAGAATCCGGAAACCTTGTTAGGGTTATTGGGATTCCAAGAGTCTTCTTGAGTGTTGAGAGAGAATGCTCATGTCCTTTGATCTTCCAAGAGTCCAAGTCCTGTCTGAAGAGAGGTCTCTTTCCCAATGGAGTGAAAAGAGTATTTATAGGGTTTTCTGGAGAGTGGTCATGTGCTAGGCACATGACTTCGGGAAAATTCCATATTTACCCTTAGTCATCAGAGTAATGCCCAGATCGTCCTGCCCTTCTAGCCACCAATCCAATCCCTCAATCAATTCCCAAAATGAGTTGCCTCCATGTGTCTTCTGCCTTGGGACACGTGGAAGATTCTCTCAGATCTTGATTCTTTATTTTCGGCTCTTTTGTCTTTTCGTATAATCATAATGTGAAGCTTAATTCGTGCATTTAATTCGATTAGGTCAAGTGAACCCTAATTTGCACTTGGACCCACATTTGCCCCCTGCGCGAGAGTCACGCCTTTTGAGTGACGATCGTGCAAAAATACATCAACTGTGAATTCTGTTTGATATTTCTGAAAAAATCCACGTAGCTCGCTCTTCCAAATCCTGAAAACATAAAATCTTTGGAGGGGGATCCCTAGGAGAGCTCTCCCAAAAATCTCCCCAAATCCTGCTCAATCTTTGTTTCCTTGATGATATATATTTATATATATATATATATAACCAAATAAATAAAATCTTATTTTATTTTGGAAAATAGAATAAAATCAATCAAATCCTACCTATTTAAGAAATAAAATATTTGTTTCCAAAATTTTTATTATTATTATTTATATAATTGTTCTAAAAACAAAGTAGGCGAAAACTGTCAAACCCATAGTGGATTCTTCAATTCAGAATCGCACAACAGAAGGTAAACTTCATTTCTTTCAAAGGATCATGTACTTGATTATACTACTAATCACAAACCCACTTCAAGCTTTTACAATTTTTTTTTTTTTAATATTTTTTTTTCATGAAAATCTAGTAGTCATAGTTAAATAATATTAAATCTTATTTTATTTTGTAAATAAAATCAAATCATCTTTTATTTGGAAACGAGGTCAAATCTTTTGCATTTAGAAACAGAATATGTGTTTCCATAATATATATATAAATTAAATTTGGAAACTTAACAATCAATTCTGTCTCTCTCTTTTTTTTTATTAAAGATAATTATATATATATACTCAAAAAGATATAATGAAATAAAAGATGATTTGATTTTATAAACTGATGATTTGATAATGTAATTGATTCATCAGTTTATAAAATGAAATCCTTCAAATTAGCCTCAAATAACAAACCTGCGTAGTTGATTGTGCTTCATGCCAATCTGTTTGTCAGACTATTCCACTACAATCACCGCCACAATCTTTGATTTCTCCGCCACAATCTTTGATTTAATTTTTGGCCTATTGCAAGAACATGTCCTAGTGATTGGAACAAAATTACAATTTATATATATATTCTGTGATCCCCTATAAATTAACACCAAAAATATGTACTAGCTAGCTAGCAAATCAAGTTTCTAGCTAGTTCATGCAAAATTAGTACGAATTAATATATGATGAAGGAAACATTTTGCTACAACTTTGTCCCTAGCAAAGAAGAAGAAGCAACATGCAAGGCTAACGACACTGTTTTTCAAGTTAAGATCACCCTTGTGGAGATAAGAGACTTGAAAATAAATCAAGATAAATTATATATTTCCAAATAAATGAAAATCTTATTTTATTTTAAAAAATAAAATAAAATAAACTTTTCTTCATACAAAATTAAATCATTCATATTATTTTGAAAACAAAATCAAATCATTTCTATTTAGGAAATAGAATATTTATTTCCATAATATATATATATATATATCTTCTAAATTAGATGTATATGTAAAATAATATATATAAAATATTGTCAAATAACCTATATGTGTACATATATTATATAGGTTATGATTATAAAGGTAAGGTGCCTGCAAGCATGATTCAAATTTCAAAGAAAGGACTGATATAGAATTGTCTTGTAGTGTCAATATGCAACGAGTTTTCTATTTGAATATGATGTCATCAATCTCTGGCACTGATTATTCTTCCATTTCACTCCATTTGGTACGATTTCACCAAATCATACCGGATTATTAGAGATTTCCGCATAGAGTATTTTTTAAAGTTTGGAGGTTGCAAGCTTTATCAAATCTGATAAATCTTTTCTAAGTATCTTGCCTAGAGGAGTCTTAGGAACAGAAGTCGCAAATGCTATTCGTCGAATTTTCTTGTAGGGAGCAACCTGTTTGGTAATAAAATCCATGACAGAAGTCTCCGAAATATCACTTCCAGCTTTTCGTACCACATATGCCATTGGAAACTGCCTACATCCTTATCGGGGAATGGAATAACAGCAGCATCAGCGATTTCTGGATGGGCGAGTAACAAAACCTCTAACTCTGCCGGAGGAACCGTATTCCGTGATGAATTAAGCCCATTGATCAAGAGATATGCGAAAATTTTCTGATCATAAGAAGTCTGTGAACGACAGATTTCCCCACTGCTAACAACCCCCTGTTGCTAGACAAATTGAAAATATTTTCATCAGTCTTTTTATGGAAGGGCTGCCAAAAAGTTTCATTGTTCGCTTTCAATTGTGAATGTGTTGATTTGTCGCTTGTCAATTCCTCATGATTGTTTTATTTTTATTTTTTCATGTGATTGTAGTATTTCTTTTCCGAACCACAACACCGCAACGAGGAAACACCTATTCTAGGCCATTTTCCTTTAACAAGGATCTTGGCTCGGGTGGTCTCGAAAAAAAGACAACACTACAGTAAGGAAGCATCCATTCCGAGCCATTTCACCTTAACGATGATCTTGGCTCGGATAGTCTCAAAGGGAAAGCAACACCGCAAGGAGGATGCATCTATTTCGAGCCATTTCACCTTAATAGGGATCTTGGCTCGGATATTCTCAAAGAAAGAAATAACACCATAGCAAGGAAGCATCCATTCCGAGCCATTTCACCTTAACAAGGATCTTGGCTCGGATAGTCTCAAAGGGAAAGCAACACCGCAAGGAGGAGGCATCTATTTCGAGCCATTTCACCTTAACAGGGATCTTGGCTCGGATATTCTCAAAGAAAGGACAACACCGCAAGAAGGAATAATTTATTCCGGGCCATTTCACCTTAACAAGGATCTTGGCTCGGATAGTCTCTAAGGGAAAGCAACACCGCAAGGAGGAGGCATCTATTCCGAGCCATTTCACCTTAACAAGGATCTTGGCTCGAATATTCTTAAAGAAAGGACAACACCGCAAGGAGGAAGGATTTATTCCGAGCCATTTCAGCTTAACAAGGTCCTTGGCTCGGATATTCCGGTGAAGTAGTATTTATTCCAATCAATTGATTCAACAAGTAAGGAGAAGTTAAATGTAAGAGGGGAGAACTCCTTAGGTGGCTAAACCCTACGGGCTAACCCCTAGGGGAACCAACCTAATGGCCTCCTCCTTCACATTTTGTCTAATTCATCTAGCCACTTTCAGGAATGGCAGCATTGGATCAACGAGGTACTTGAGAATGTTGATTACGTGGATGTAATAAAGAAAAATCTGATATTTTTCGTTGCATCCAGCTATGCAGGGACACTCGTATTCAATAGAACCTTGGTGCTCCTCCACATGCATATTCGTCGCTGCTTGGGGGAATGCACCTCTACTCTAGAGGATATCTATGTCATCTACCAGTAATCATTTGCCCCCTGCGCGTGAGTCACGCCTTTGGTGAGATGATCGCGCATAACATTTTTAAGTGTTGAAGTCTTTACTTCTTGAAGCTTGATGTTTTGCAAGACTTGAAAACGAAAGTCCTAGGAGAGCGAACCTCTAGAGGAGCAAACCCTAGGAGGGCAAGCCCTAGAGGAGCTCTTTAAGGGAATCTATGTATCTCATAGCTTTCCTTAGACATGTCTCCCTTCCATGCTAGGTTGGATCTCTTTATTTTTAATCACCATGTTGTTGCACTTTGTTCGGAAGTCACTCCACGTCTCCATGAGAATAACTTACTTTATGTAAACTTTAGGAGCTTCAAGATGCCATAGATAAATGGAAGACCAAGCTTTTGAAAAATTGAGTCAGCTACCCAAGACCTTGAAGGCTTGATAGCCTCCAATACGAAGGCTCAGGGTACCACACCATTGTCGACTTGAAGGCTTTAGCTATTCCCCTCTCTTTAGTTCGACATGCCACGACCTTTAGATCATGAGCTTTCATAGTTTTTTCCATTTCCTGTATCAGAAAATTCATGTACATATATTTCAAAATATAATTTCTTTATCCTTGTTGATTGCCTTTAATTTGAATGATTCTTTAAAACTTAATATTTAACATTGGATCTTAAGTTTTTTGAATTAATACTCCAAGACAACAATAGGCCTCATAAAATAGCAAACATGAATCTTTTCAAGAAAAACATGTTTTTTTTTATTATTGATAATAAAATTGCTTTTAACGAAAAGCTTAACATTTCAAATAATAAATTCTCGATTACTTTTGAAGTAGAAAGTATAACTTGTCTGGTTTGAGGACTTATAGTCAGGTGCCTCGATTACTTTTAAAGTTGAAAGTATAACTTTTCGGGTCTGAGGACTTATAGTCAGGTGCCTCATTCACTTTTAATGATAAAGTGTAATACTCCGGTGCCTCGTCACTTGGGTCGTCCAATTTCTTGGCAAGTGCAGTCTACGAGGACTTGAAATCGGGTGCCTCGTCACTTGGGTCATCCAATTTTTTGGCAAGTGCGGTCTACGAGGACTTGAAATCGGGTGCCTCGTCACTTGGGTCGTCCAATTTTTTGGCAAGTGCGGTCTACGAGGACTTGAAATCGGGTGCCTCGTCACTTGGGTCGTCCAATTTTTTGGCAAGTGCAGTCTACGAGGACTAGATTTGGTGAGGTAATACTATTTGTTGGTGAAGCAGCTCTTCCTGTAGTTCTCCCACTTCGAGTTGTGGGCATACCCTTCACGAATTCTACATCTCCCCAGCAGAGTCGCCAAATAAATGTGGGCAAGAAAATCGTACCTTGCTAGGGTTAGGGTTTCGTGTTGGCTGAGGAGGAGAGAAATCCACGAAGAATACGGAATTGATGGATTGATTGAAGAGGGGAGAAGAACAGGTGGGCGATTATTCCAACGACACGTGGCAGAAATCCTAGAATCCGGGAACCGTGTTAGAGTAACAGGGATTCCAAGAGCCTTCTTCTTGAGTCCTTCCACTCCTAGAATCCGGAAACCTTGTTAGGGTTATTGGGATTCCAAGAGTCTTCTTGAGTGTTGAGAGAGAATGCTCATGTCCTTTGATCTTCCAAGAGTCCAAGTCCTGTCTGAAGAGAGGTCCCTTTCCCAATGGAGTGAAAAGAGTATTTATAGGGTTTTCTGGAGAGTGGTCATGTGCTAGGCACATGACTTCGGGAAAATTCCATATTTACCCTTAGTCATCAGAGTAATGCCCAGATCGTCCTGCCCTTCTAGCCACCAATCCAATCCCTCAATCAATTCCCAAAATGAGTTGCCTCCATGTGTCTTCTGCCTTGGGACACGTGGAAGATTCTCTCAGATCTTGATTCTTTATTTTCGGCTCTTTCGTCTTTTCGTATAATCATAATGTGAAGCTTAATTCGTGCATTTAATTCGATTAGGTCAAGTGAACCCTAATTTGCACTTGGACCCACAGCTACTTTCTCACAAACTTCATTTTGCTAGTTCTTTTGACAGGTATTTACATTTTGTTATTTTATTTCTTCCCTTCCTCCACAGGTGTCTGATTTTGGGCTTGCTAAACTAGCTCTGGAAGCAAATACACATATAACAACACGTGTTATGGGAACCTTCGGGTATGCTGTCCATCTATGACTGGTGTATCTATCCTTATATGAAGTAAAACTGGACGCATGAACATAAAAGTGCCAATGTAGACATTTTAAACTATCTATTGTAAGACTTAAAAGTCAATTTTGTTTCAGATACATGGCTCCTGAATATGCCTCAAGCGGCAAGTTGACTGAGAAATCTGATGTGTACTCTTTTGGTGTTGTGCTTCTGGAACTTATTACGGGACGCAAGCCTGTAGATACATCTCAACCCTTGGGAGACGAGAGTTTAGTTGAGTGGGTAAGGTTTCTGAACGCAAATTTCATCATTGTAACACATGGAACCTTAACAGCGATTCTCAGTTCTACGAAGCGGTGTCTTTAATCATGTTATTGATCCTAGTACGATCTTTTTCTTGCTTGATTCCTTCCCTTGTGGTACGCATGCATGTTGGTACAGAAGGTTGAACTGCCCTTGGTGTTGTTACTTTTTTTTAATTGCTTCTATTCCTAGTCTAAGGGGTGTTTGTTTAGAACTGAATGGCTGAATCGGTCAGCCATTCAGTGCGTTTGTTTTGAATAAAAATCGTCTGAATGGCTGAATCGGTCAAATTTTTGAGTTGAATAACCAAGTATATTTTTTTTGGCTGAGTGAGCTGAATGACTGTTGAATGAAGTATTTTATATATATATATATATATATATATATATATTTTTACAATATTAACTATTATATTAAGTAATATTAAATAAATTTACAACAAATTTGAATTTTTTCAGAGGGGTAAAATAATAAAAATTTGTTATTTAAATGTTTCATACATGTCAATTATCAAACAACTTTTTTCATTTAGTATTCAGAATTCTGATTCATTCAGCTCATTCAGATTACTTAAACATTCAGAATTATTTCATTCAGTTTTATCAAACATCCCCTAAGACTTTTTGAAACTCAATCTTACTTGCCAATAAGATCTTTAGATTCCTCATTTCCTTACTTGATAACTCAATGTTACTTTCAGGCTCGACCTTTACTTAATCACGCACTTGACAAAGAGGATTTTAAAGCTTTGGCAGATCCAAGGCTTGAAAATAACTATGTTGACAGTGAAATGTTTAGAATTATAGAAGCTGCTGCGGCTTGTGTGCGGCATTCAGCTGCTAATAGACCACGAATGAGGCAGGTAATATTTTTGTGTCCAATTTTTATTTTATTTTTTAGTATCATTTGTGTCCATGATTAATTGCATATCTTCTATAAATATTTCATAGAATTGGAGGTATGGGAGTTCTTATTCTCGTCAGGGTATGCTTCTCAGGTTGTGAGAGCATTTGACAGTGTGGCCGCTTCAGATCTAACCAACGGGATGAGAGTTGGTGAAAGTGAACTATTCAACTCTGCACAACAATCTGCCGAAATTAGATTGTTTCAGAGGATGGCATTTAGCAGTCAAGATTACAGTATAAAATCCTTTAGACAAAATAGCTGGAATGGTTAAGAGAATATGGTAAATATTGGGGAAGGTCAATTCTCTAAATATATTGAGAGAGTGGGGCAAATTCATGAATATCTTTTCACTAATTATGATCTATTCCACAGTCATGAATATCTTTCTATGAAAGTCAAGCTCCAGGACACCAAAGAAAAGGCTTCAAGTTACCAAAAGAAATTTCTAGGTATCACTGAAACTTAGAACGCAAGTTATTGACAAGGACACCTTATGTAACCTTAGAATCCAATATTCTATTTTACTACTAATTTCAGGGTTTAATTTGGAAGTAATAATAATAATTTTATTGCAGATTTGCAGGAAACACACTTATATTGCAAGTTATGACTCATTACAACCAGTTAACTTTGCAAGTTCTTATTCTTATTGCTTCACCCTTGATAATACCCTTCCCAGAGGAAAAGGAATCTGTTCCTTGACAAGAAATGATTTCCCTTCTTTATCACCTGAAACTCATTTTCTCTCCTCCTTTCATCTCTCCAAAGTCCAACAAGCCATGGAGGACTGGAATATGATCGCTGCAGACTGTGTTGTCATATCCTGTTGCTGCCAATGCTTGGTCCTACAACTCGTCTTGTTCGTCTTGGTCAAACTTCCATACAAGCTGATACGAAAAATGAAACAGTATGTTAAGAAAAAGCTTGGGAGCTCAAAGAGAGAAAGGACCAGATATTATATAGATGGTGGTCATTCGGGGTCTTTCAGAATTGAAGGATTTTGTTTGGAGGAATGGCGAGGTTGTGGTAATTGTATGGAGGAAGTTGAGAAGGAGTTGGAGGATATGTATCGGAAGGGTGAGTTTGCATTTGGAAGCTTTTGGGGCGGTGAGGACTTGGAAGAAAGCTTCCCAGTGTATCTTGTGAAACAACTTGAGCGCCAAGATTTGCAATACAAATTGGTTACATATAGAATTGCATATTAACATTATGTAGTTTTAGTTGCTATTATATACTCCAACCGTTACTTAATATAGGTAGGTCGTTTAAGAGTTGTGCACAAATATTAAGGAAATGATTGTATAGCATTAATTATAATATCAATTGTCTATATTGTCCTTGTATTGTAAGAAGATATTGTTATTTATTGGACATAAAATAATGAGAGAACCAAAATTATATTTAATACTTAGAGTAATATTGAAAACTAAGTAATTAATGCTACTTGAAATTTTCAAATGACTTATATTAAGCAACGGAGGCAGTACATTTCTAACTGTATGGCTCCTCAGTTTTACATTTCTAACCGTTTATATTCACGTGATTTTTTAAGCTGCAATTCACCGCTACTTTTAAGAGTCTTGGCAATAACTGTTTAAGAGTGGATTGGGTAAAGGCTATCAAGGGAAGTGTTTCTTAGATTTTTTCATATCTTTAAGATGCCAAGGTTGGACCACCCCCTCAATTTCAACACCCATGGCACCATTGTCTGTCTTCATTGTGAATCTGTGAACATGGGCTTCAGATCTGAAAAGGGAATCTATAGAGACAGCTAATATGAGGAATCTATTGGGACGGTTAATTGAAAATTGATTGTAAATAGGTCAAGTACTTGTAGTTCAAAATATTGATGACGGTGGTTGGTATATTATCCTAAATTTTTAGTCATCTGGCTGTTGACTCTTCCTCGCTCTCTCCCCCATCCATCTTGTGGTGCAGTAAACTTGTCCATAACATGGATAAGCAGGTAGAGCACTATTATTCCTTTATAGAAATTGATATTTACGGCATTTTTATGTGAAAATATCAAAAAAATTATTGTAAAAATATCAATTTTCTTCATTTATTGTCTAATATTAATAGTAGTAGTATTCATTCATTTATTTATTTGCTCAATCCACCAACCCATGTGTGTCCAACTTTCCATCATAATCGCAATAATTCATTTCCGTGCATCTTCCGGTAATGTTCCTACCATTCTACCAATAGGCAATAGGTTAAAAAGAAGTATAAAATCCAAATGACCCAACATTTCTACAACTTGACCAAGACCAAGTCACATTCATATATGACCACCCTTGTACAATACACATTAATTTACCTAGAGAATAAATCTTTTAGACTCCCACAAAATAAAATTCAATCTTTTGATCATCCAATTAAAATCCAACCCCCCAAAAAATATCTTTCAATTAACCCCCACAATATTTTTTTACATCCAACAAATTAAGCCAATATCTTGTACCTTCTATTCCTCCTCCATTCATCATAATGATGGCTAAGCTTGAATCTGATCAGCTAAAACAGCTGAGAGAAATCTTCACGCGGTTCGACATGGACTCCGATGGTAGCCTGACCCAACTTGAGCTGGCGGCCCTCCTCCGGTCCCTAGGCCTCAAGCCCAAGGGTGATCAAATTCATGCCTTGCTAGCCAAAATGGACAAAAATGGAAATGGAGTAATTGAATTCAATGAATTGGTGGAGGCCATTTTGCCCAACATGGATGAAGAGGTTTTGATCAGCCAGGATCAACTCATGGAGGTTTTTCGATCCTTTGATCGCGACGGGAATGGTTATATCACGGCGGCGGAGCTTGCCGGCCAAATGGCGAAAATGGGACATCCGTTGACATACCGCGAGCTATCGGAGATGATGAGGGATGCAGATGAAAATGGTGATGGTGTCATTAGTTTTAATGAATTTACGTCCATTATGGGAAAATCAGCTGCTGATTTTCTTGGGATTATTACCGTATCTTAATTAGCAGCAGCTGTAGGATAGTGTTATTTCATCTAATGTACGTAGTTCTAATAATCCTATTATTATCTTTATGATACTGGATTAATGGACTGTGGAAGTTTTTACTTGATTCTAATGATATTGGCTTTCTTCTTCTTCTTCTTCTTCTTTAATTTGTTTATCCAGGTTCATTAGTACAATCTATAAATCTAATTTTATTGAACAACTCATGAATTGTCGATTTGTACAAATAAAACAACTCATTTATATTTGTACATTTCGGACCTGACCTTTTAGTAAAAAAGTTTATCAAGAAAAACTGTACAAACTCCATTCTTTTTTGGAATCAAATGAAATGCGGTGGAGATTTTTTCATTTTAAACTTTTACTGTTCTTGTTGGAGAACAGGACTCTCTCTCTCTCTCTCTCTATATATATATATATATATTAATGTCCAAATTCTAGACTTTGAAAATGATACATACTACTACTACTACAGA
This sequence comes from Panax japonicus, assembly GCA_020205505.1. Taxonomy (NCBI): domain Eukaryota; kingdom Viridiplantae; phylum Streptophyta; class Magnoliopsida; order Apiales; family Araliaceae; genus Panax; species Panax japonicus. The sequence continues at coordinate 75,362 of JAINUV010000800.1, forward strand.
GTATCAAGCGGCAAACAGAGTATCTTGTAACTCCCTTTTTGAATTTTTTCCAAATGCAATAAAATGACATGAAACTTACGTTTAACAACTTTCCATCAACTACACATTTGAAACATTATGGAAGTCGAGAATATTTACATTCCCTTTCTCCTGTTGGAGGATATGACTATTGCTTTCATTTTATTTTTATTGCAAACCAGATAAAAAAATAATAATAATAAGTGCACAAAATAGAAACAGAGAAAACATTAAAATTGATTGAAAAGGTGAATCCTGTCATCATTAATTGTTTTCTTAATTATGAACACTTTCTATAATTACATTACAACAAAACTTAACAATTGCTTCAGCACCACGTAAATCTTGTTATAGACTTGTACAAGATGCATGACATAAGAATACATGTGTAACTAACCTCACTCACGTGTTACAAACAAAATTTACAACTTCTTAGGGCCTCCATCCGACATAATGTACCTGTACAGTTGATTTATGCTTCTCTACAGACACCCCCCCACCCCGGGCTGGGGAAAATGTTGAACTAGAAACAGCCCCTTCATTTCAATGAGGAACTCTGCAGAGCTCCGATCCACATTCCTTAATATATAACAAAAATACTGGACAACATATGTTATCTCTGATTATGAACGCTGCCAGTTAAGGGATTCGTTCTTGCCAATGAACGTGCTGTAAATCCCACGGTTGTATGCCTTATTGATCTCTGTCTCACCATATTGCAGTAGTCGGGGTCTTCCGAATGCCCTTCATGCCTTATCCACTGTATCATCCCGTGGTACATAGGAAAGAATCGCATTTGAATAGATTTGTATGAAAAGTAAGGGGTCAGGGCTGCAATCGCAACGCAAAGTGTGACAAACCAATAAGAGGGGGATGGGGCGAGGGCTTCAGTAAAGACTTTATAAGCATTTGTCGAGATGCTCGGGGGCATGGCTCCGTATGCCAAGAGGAAAAGATACCAGAGACAAATTCCCCCCCAGATGAAGATATGCTGGATTAAGGTGAAGTAACTGACTGATAGGGCCATTTGGCAGTTAACCACCCAAACAACACATGAATACATTGTGGGCCCTAATATATCCATCCCAGCAATTCTCCCGTCCTTATTGAAGGCTTGAGGATCTAGTGCTCTTATGCACAGGAAGAAGATAATAACAGCACTGCAAACCCCATTGAGCATCCAACCAATTATCCGCCGCCAGCTAAACAGGACATTTTGCACACCTTCTTGGTACAGTAAAGGGAACTGTCACATGAAATGGAGAAAGATGAGAATCAATTAACAACAAACATTTATTAGGAAACAGAAAAACATGTCTAATAATTCTCTCAGTTATTTACAGTAGAAAAGGTAAAAATCAAAGTCAAGGGTTTCTTAATTTTCGGAGAGTCTAGACTTTCTGATCCTTTAACTTGTAAGATGTAATGATGTAGCTAGGTCATTTTTTATGAATCGGTTCTATCATCATGATTTTGAGAAGATGTATTCAACTACAACTGTTATAGCCATTCTTCGAATGGTAATATCAACGTAGTAATACTTGCTTGACATTTATCCATGGTTATATTCTTTCTAATATCATTTTCTTCACTCTTCCTTTTAAAATCTCTAGACAAGTTGAGGTATTGTGTGCACCCGCTGTGCAAATACCAAGAAGAGTAGTGGCTGCAGGTTCTACCATCATCCAAAAAAAAGACAGTTTCTAAAGACATTTCCACTAATTAAAAATATAACTGGATTCAGCTAAATTCGGCATAGATTTTATACTAGATAAAAAGCATACCTTGAGACAAAATCTTGCAGATACATCTTGGTCAAAAACTCCCATAGCAATCACCGGAAGTGATGTGAAGAAAACATTGTAAAGAGACAAAAACCAATCATTGTATGCAGGTTGCCCAGAGAATGAGGTATATGCCTCATAGAAGAAGAGAGTGAAACCAAATGCAACATTTTTATAGAAGAAATAACATATCTGCCAAAAGAAGAAAATTTGTTTAGTGACTACTGACTACCACATGTAGGATATAGAATCAAATTATATTATAAATTAAAAACTTATTTTGTTTCATCTGTTTCTTTTAATCTACCATCAGCTGATCTACATTATGAGTACTCTATTTCTATATTTAGATTTGTGGGAATTTTTTAATTTTGGAATTTCAATTTACTCTCAAGTCTCAACAATAGATGAAAACAACTATTAAAAAACAAATTGAAACCTTAAATATAAGATTATAGAGTAATAAGGTAGTAATTACCATTGATGAGATCCTTCTGTAGCACCAATGGCCATGCACCAGCAGTAAACGCTCCAAAAATCTAAACTGAGCTATCGCAATATCACTTGACATGACTGCCTGATGTTTGTAAAAAACATAAATTGTTCAGAAGAAATCAAATGTTACAGATCTTATTACGATAATCAAATATAACTATTAGTCGAGCACCTGCATTCCTTCAACACCGCTAATTCCAACCCCAATATCAGCTTCTTGAAGCATTCCCACGTCATTTGCTCCATCACCAACCGCTAGTGTTGTCTTTCCAGTTTCATCTTTAACAAGTCTGGTAACCTGCATTTCACGTGCTACTTTTTAGAACTTTGACTTCAAGTACACGAGTAAACTTGGTCTGAAACAAGGTATAACATGGAAGAATATCTTCTTTAGGAGGAAGAGAGTGAGTGTGATAGGGGACGGAACGCTCACCAGTGCCTTCTGCTTAGGTGATGAACGGCAGCAAATAACAGATGCACACCCAACTGCAAGTTCTAAAAACATTTTCTTCATGTCATCTTCCAGAGCATATACAAGTGATTTACCATCAATGATCAGAGCAAACGCCTCAGAGCCTGATGAGGTAAGCAGAGCCTTCCCTTCACTTATCTGCTGGAGGACACTGTTCTTTGAGGCCTAAAAAGAGATGCACACGTTCCATCAACATCACACGTTCTATAATATTATACTATCCAATATTCCAGAAAATAATTTGGACCATATATGACACAAGGTTTATAAGCTAACTACAACTATGCTTTAGGGTATTCAACTTCTTTGCTTAAAGCCATGAAGATAGAGAGAGAGAGAGGTGATGAAATTTTAGCTTAACTAGTCAAGCAAATATGTCTTGCAAGCATCATGCCTGAGCTTTTTATTCTCAAGAACATTACAAGTCCCTAAGAGTCTTGATTGACGATTCCCCAGGTCAATTATGTTATTGAACTATTAATTTAGCCCTTAACAAGAAGATATCTAAACTGTTCATTGTAACACAATGCCGAGGGATTTTTACCTGAATAATGGGATCCTTATCTCCCACTTTCTCCAATGCTTTAATGTCTGGTGTCTCCAAGTTTATTATTATCTGCTTCATTCCTTGTCTAAGTAAACTACAAGCGAATCTGAAGAATATATATATATTAGAGAGGACTTGACAGTAAACTTCATGTCACAAAGTTATGCCAAAGTTTTATACCAAAAAACCATACCCTATATTAATTGCGGTCTCCATCTTATCTCCGGTCAAAACCCATATCTTTATTCCTGCTTGGGCAAGCTTGTCAATGCATTCAGGGACCTGCGAAGCAGAAGAGAATATAAATCAATTCCAAATCCCACATGTAAAAATGTACAAAATTCTTGCGACTTTTTATCATAAGAAGCTTTTCAACCCACCCCCTGTTGGAGTTTGTCCTCGACCGCTGTTGCACCAAGAAGAATTAAGTCCTTCTCAACCAGCTCTGCGACTTCATCAATCATTGTCTCTCGATCTGCACTGACTGAATTCTTGGCCTCTTTGAATTTCTCATCAAACACTTTGTATTCTTCATCGCTGATTTCACGATAAGCAAGTATCAGTGTTCGTAAGCCTGCATCAGCATACTCATTCACATGTTCCCTGGTTTCATTTTCAAATTCCCTTCCATTTTTTGCAAGCCTTTCAAACATTACACTGCATGAAACCAAAAAAATGAAGAATTAGAAAAATCAAAGATCGTTAAGAAAACAGCTGAAAGTAGAATAAAAGGTCAATATGCTAGTGAGGTATCGGGGTAATAAAGCAGCAAATTTGACTAACCTGTCAGCACCTTTACAGAGTAATAATAGTTTTCCCTCCTCATCTCTTACTATAACAGACATGCGCTTTCTTGAACTATTAAACTCCAAAACATTCAAAAGGACATATACCCTGTAAAAGGGAAGTAGTTAAATACAAAATTCTAGGAAAACTGTTGTGCATATCCTTAGTTTTACGTGCAAGTTTATGTGCAGTGCCGGTATCCCAAAACACGTATATTTCACCAGATCACCATATGTTCATCCAGATGATACAATTGTATGCAAGTGGAAGCCCAAGGCTTTATAGAGTGATTAATTTTGTACAAGAACACTTAAAAACAAAATCCTTGATGAACAAAAATTAATAGATACCGACCTTTCAACTTTCTTGTGAGTCACAGGATCCAACTCAATCAATGAGACGCTTGTTTGAGTCCTTTTATAGAATTCAAAACCCAGTTCTCTTGCTGCAATGACAAAAGCTGCTTCATCTGGCGATTCAGCTTCATACGTGACCTTCCCGGTATCTTCATCCAAATCAGGAATGGCTGTGTGGCATATTGCCAATAAACGCAAGAATTTCTGTATGACTCCTGATTGGGCTTCATTAACCCAATTCCCGTTCGTGATCCTTTCGTCTTCAAAATTGTATCCTTTGATGTGTGATTTTGTATCAACTTCAGCAGAATCCTTTTTCTGATCCCTACCATTCATTATTAAAGGGGATCCATTTCTTTTAGCCATTGCCCTCTCAACTTCAGTGACACCACGACCATAAGCTGTCCCCGCCACAGAGCATTTGATGAATTCCATTGAATTGCAAGTCAATGTGCCCGTCTTGTCAGAAAGTATTGTGTCAATTTGACCAAGTTCCTCATTTAAATTTGATGTGCGGGCATGCGCTGGTTTGTCAGTTTCCTCATAGTACATATGAATATCTTGATTGATGAAGATGCTCTGAAGAACTTTGACAACTTCTATTGACACATACAAAGAGATTGGGATCAAGTAACTATACAACATCAGGGCAGTCAAGAAGTGATAAATTGAAGCCACTGGAGCCCTGTCGGGATCAAAGAATATTTCAGCGTTGTCAGGTCTTAGATACCACCTTTTCATACGGTCTCCATGGAGGTCATCTTTAGTTACAACTCCAAAAATGATTGATCCAATAAATGCCAACATGAACAAGACACCAAACAAGAAGTATATAATTTTATCCATTTTCTTCTCGATTTTGCTTCTTTTTGAAGGGGGGTCAGTAGAGTTTTGAATAACCTTTGTATCATGACCAGTGAAGATAACAGCCCCGTAAATGTAGTCTGTATTCCGAAGTTTAGAATCCCTAAGGAGAAGCTGTTGAGGAGAAAGGGGATGCTGTTCTTCTTCAAACTCCATACTTCCAACAAAAGAGTACAAATTTGCATTTGGATCTTCACATTTAACAAGGGCCTTAAAATCCCGAAAGTTAGAATCCTCTTGAAAGGATGAAGTTACCTCCAATGCTTGCTTTAGTTTTAGATTTGTTTCCCCATCAAGGTTCATGGTCTCAACATAGCAGATTGCATCCTCATAACTAGACGAAAGCAACAGAAGGTCGGCTGGAAAGAACTCATCTTTCTCCACTTTCACTACATCGCCTACTCTCAGATATTTCCATTCACTCTGATCAAAGGCTCCATTGCCTTGATGTACTTTGACCTTTCTGCTGTTCACCTCATCATCCTGAAAAAAATTCCACACATTTCATTATGGTGTCGAATTGACATCATGCTAGAAAAACATATAACCAGACACATTATTGGCTTATTTCTTCGATCATACAACTCCACAACTAGCTTCAGGCAGGCAAAAAAGATAATATTTTGCATGCATCAAATCTATAATTGTGCTGAAACTGGAAAATAGGAAACTCTAGTTGCAAATCGGTTTGCAATGATAATTTTACACCTATACAAAGTTTGGCTGATTGAAGTAATCAGATTAAATCCAAAGATCTAAATTATAAACATCCCAAGGAATTGGAAAACTTCAAAATTAATTTTTCTTCTGTTTTAAACAAAATCACATCCTATGCTGGTCTTTTCTAGAAAATATAATGAAGCCCCTTAACTTTCCTGTGATTTTATTTTATTTCTCCAGAACGGTCAAACATCATCTTGTGCGGTAAATGTTTCCCAGTTTAATTTGTGTCTTTTGCACTATCAATCTACCATAGAAAAATAAACATGTCCTACTAATGAGCTTATAGGAATCAAATCATGTTATTCAGAGAAGAAATCTTAATGAACTAGTCGAAGAAACTTTCTTAACTCGAACATGGTGCACCCATTTGTTCTTCGCTAGCAATCAACAACCATCTTCCTATACAATCCTCAAAGAAATCAGGAAACTTCTCTATAACCTATGAATAATTAGCCATCTGGCTCAATTACTGTTTGTTGTTTTTTTGGGGTTAATTTTTAGTTCATGAACTAATTCAAGCTATAAAACAAGCATCACTAAATCGGGGATAAAATTGATACCTGCTGTTTTCGCCGCCAGTCTTCAACACCTTCCTTCACCATGGTCGCCCCAATAACAATAATCAGGGGCAGAATAGCACTTACAGCAGAATAAGGGGCCAGTTTTGTGAAGGCCAAGATGGCAGTAACAAGAAAGTAAAAATTGGCAACCCTCCTAAACTGTTCAAACAAGGACTTGGGCAAGAAAGATGCAAGAGTATACTTTGTTGACTTAACATAATTGTCTGCATAATTACTAAATGCAGCCTCAAAGCTTCCTGGATCATTGCAATAAACTACCCTTGAAAATCCAGGTCCCCCAATCTGGGAATGATCATCCTTGAAACTTTTGTTCCCACATCTAAATGTGTAGATCTTGCTGAAATGTATCTTTCTTTTTCTACCAGTTCTCATTCTCTCCCCAAATGTATTGTTTCACCCAATTTCTTGTCAAACCCAACAAGACCAAATATTTGGTACTCTCACTTGATAAGTGCACTGCTCCTTCAAGAAAAACTACCCTGAACAAATACCCAGAAGACTAGGAAAACCCAAAATATGTAAAGATAAAGAATTGTCACACCCAGCAAACAATAAATAAATAAATATATTACAGAACAGAAACCCAGAAAGGATTTCAGGCCAAAAAGCTCAAAGACCCACCCAGTAATTTTAAATGGAAGAAAAAGAAACCCAGAAAAATAATTCACAAAATTAGAGGTTGAAGTAGAACTTCTTCACCAGAGGAGGCTTGAAGGAAAAGAAAGAATTCAGAGAGAAAATAAAGAAGGGGGCAAATTGATTCAGACAAAATCAAATGTTACAATTATACAAAGAACCCCACCAATAATCCAGCTTAAAAAATCATTTAAATCCCAAAAAGCTAAAATATTTTGTTTATCACAAACCACGCAGAAAATGTAGTAAGAAAGGATTTGTGCGACTATTTATTTTTTCCCCCCCCGGCACGAAAGCTTTGACCGCAGACCTGGAAAATGGATCTCTCTCTCTCTAATGTTTGACTTTAATAACGTTGGAATTGAAATGGTACACGCGCATTAGCTCGACGAAAGTTTCAAAATCCAACTACGTTGTAGGCTTGTGGCACCAAAACAAAACCCAGCTAATTTTTAAATCTGGAATGTGAAAATTGAAAGATTCTTACACACGGAAAATAAAAGGTAAAAACTCACATAAAGATTAAGAAGAAGAAAGCTTATGATTTTATTTTTCAGACTCATAAATAAATTAGCACTCACAAAAATATTAATTTCGCGGGAATTTTCAAGAGTGTCGTTTCAATAAACGGGCAAAAAACAGTGCATACGAATCTCTGTATCCCTTTCTCTTCATCATTTGATTATATATATATATATATATATATATATGAGCGTTTAAGTATATATGTATATTCCAATTACGTGATTTTCGGGGGAAAATGGGAAAGTTTTTTTTCGTGTATAATTTGAATACTTAAACGAGGGTATTTGATAAAATTAAATAAAATAGTTTTGAATATTTAAATAAGCTGGATATGGAGTATAATTATGAATACTTACTCAAAAAAAGTTGTTTAATAATCAACATATCTTTAAATAATATATTTTTATTATTTTACCACTATAAAAAATTTAAAATTTATATAATATTACTTAAAATAATAGCTAATATTATAAAAAAAATTAAATATAAAATACTTTATTCAGCTAAAAAAAATTACATTTGACCATTCAGTTCAAAAAAATTACACTTGTCTATTCATTCATTCACAATATTTTTATTTAAAATAAAAGTACTAAATCACTAATCCATCTGGTCATTCAGCAAAAAAGATTACTCTTGTACAAGAAAATTTAGAAAAATTAATCTTGAGGTAAAATGGTAATTTGGGGAGGATTGATGGGTTGCGTTCGGATAAACGGCCGCCCTGGTAGTTGGGCGTGCTAAATTAGTGAAAAGATGCATAAACTACCAAACACGAACTTTCACGTGCTTGAATCACGCGTGAAGTGACATGTGAGTAGTATTTCTATTGCCCCAAAAATTACTGGTATATTTAATTTTACCTAATAATATTTGAAAATTCGTTTTGTGATAAATATTGCGATATGCATATCAATTTGGAGTTGCTAAACAAAATCTATTTTAAGTCTTTTGTCTCACGACATGTAACTGCTTCTAGAAATTTCTAGATGAGAAAATGTAAAGCCGCCGTTTTGATCAACTATGACGACTAATTTTCTATGTGAGACTACTATTTAATTTATTTTTTTTTAGTATTTCGTTTGCGACTAACTCCGCCCCAAAAAATAATTTTTTTATCAAAATAAATTTATAATAATAATAATAATAATAGTACAATTAATGTCTTTGAGTATAACAACACAATTTTATAAATATATTACTCCCTCCGTCCCAAATTAATTGCTCAATTTTAACTTTTTTAAGTCAAATTGACTATTTTTAGAATTAATAATTAAGTATATATAAATATATTTCTAAAATTATAAAAATTAGGATTATTAAAAAATTGTATATACTTTCTTTTGGTTATAATCTCTTCACCTATATTTTAGCAAAAATAGTAAAAAGATTAGTTTTAAAAATAGTCAATTTGATTTTAAAAAGTCAAAATTGAGCAATTAATTTGGGACGGAGGGAGTATTATTATTAAACTAAACACTCATTGTTCTAAAAAATAAACTTGAAGGAAACATTTATTCATATTAATTGTATCAAAGTTGTAGAATTAAATATCTTGTCTTAAAAAAATCACCAAGTATAAATGTGGTTTAAATACTAACTTGCTTTTAAAGTACTTTATTTTCTACAACATTTATTTGACTCGTTGATGAGAAATTTTTATTTATGAGCTGATACATTTGATAATAAACTAAATTTTTATTTTCAGATTCCTTGGTTTTATTTCATAATATTTGGATACATAAAAAAGAGGACGTACAATGATAATATTCTCATAATATATTATGTTTGTAATAAAAAATTAATTAATTGGCATGATTGTATTGTATCAAATTTATTCTCAAATTTTTTATTTATTATTTATTCATTTTCTACTTTACCTGGTGGTCAACAAGAATAAATTATAAATATCTATATATATCTTTCCATAAGTAGTTTTTAATTGCTTTTCCTTTTATATTTGTGGTCTTATAATAATTAGTCATATATGTACTGTTGGGTCATGATATTTTCTCCTTTTGGGACGGGTATATTGGGCTTGCTCATTTAATCAATCTATCGGGCCTTTATTATTAATCCGTGAAAGTCATTGGGCCCGGTCATCATATTACTTCCGTTTTAACTTTTAAGATCGGGTCATTCCAGTGGATCGACCCATTAGATATTTTAATATCTGTTATTTTGACTTGCAATGATGAAAAAGCATGACAGTTGACTAAAACTCCTGCCATGCATTAATGTGGATGGGATCATAGCCGGCCGACGGTAGAAACAGTGGCCAAAGGCAGTGGATAAGCTACATGCGGTCGGCAGAGCCCATCAGATCAGAGGGGGTGTCAGGTAGTAGTGGTTGGCACAGTAATCCAGGCGGGGATAGTATAACCTAGCAAGGAAGTCTTCATGAACAGGTACGTTCTCATACCTTTTGATATATTCATATTCTCTCACATACACACGACCAAGGATTATTATCTCTCTAGACACTAAACATTACATTCCTCCATTGTTAACATTGTGAACACATACTAATTCTCACACCTGAGCTATCTCCCGACGGAACAGCCGTCAAGCTTGTGGTGTTTATCGTGTTTACTGGGCAGGATCAGGACGTCTTACGTGATTGGGACGTGACAGAAGATCCTGGCGTTAACATGTACCATGGTCCATGCATGGAGTATATTCTTAGCCGTAAATATGAATAGAATATTTATGCACTCATATAGGCACATGTAATTTCTACGCACAATATAATAGAATAGAAGGCCATTGTCCCGAATAATAATATAACCCCATTCATGTTAATTATGAGATTGGGAGTTTGAGTTGTGTAATGTGCGTGTGTTTAAATTAAAAAATAAAAAATTACATTCAGAAACTAAACTCCATTAGTTAAATTATCTTTTTAATTCTTATTATTATGGTTTGCCTTAAAAAACATTAATAGTAATTTTGATATTAAAATATGTAAATATGTCATAAGGTAGCAGCCCAGCCCCTCCTCTGTGTGTGTTACAACAGAAAAAATTTGAAAGTCAAATTAAAGTGCGTAGCTGTAATTATTACTCCCACACAAGCAGAATAAAAGTAGACGATCTAAGTTAAAATTACAATTAAGTTTTATCATTTTTGTTATGATTATATGAGAAGCATGTTTGGTAACACTGATTTACTCGATCTAAACGTGATTATATAAACAGCGGATCGGGATAAAGGAGAGAGAGTAAAATAATGGACCTGGGATAAAGGAGAAAGTATTTATAATATTAATATTATAAATTACTAATATTACAAAATATTAATATAATAGTATTAATAATATTATAAAATATTAATATGAATAGTAACAAGTCCTTACAGTTTTTAGCAGCTGGAACAATTAAAATAAGACATTTTTTTTTAATTATATCACCCGTTACAAGCTGTTGTGCTATGATTTTTTTTTATTACTTCCAGCAACATGTTACCATGCATATATATATATATATATATATATATGAATGTGTTAGTCACAGAAGAGCCAGTCAGCCACCCTATGATGAAAGAAGTAAAAGTAGGAAATACTACTAGTCCAGTAATTAAGTAGATCAGGGTGAGTATCCTTATCATTATCCTTATTACACGTATACATGCAAGTGCTAGTGTTAGTGTTAAACGCAAACGAATCGTCAAAGTATGCGTACCAAACAAAGTCTGAATTGGCGCCTGCATGATACCAAATCCAAACTCTCTCTTTCTAACCAAGGGTACAAAATTCATGGATCCGGTTATTTATGATCAAATTAATTTTATGATAAATTAGTTAATTAATTAATATAATATTAACACGTAAATATATAATATTTTTTCAACTGAATTTTTTACAAAATTCAGTGATTTTGGTGTAATTTGAATACATATAAAAAATAGTGTTTAATAGTCTGTGCAACACTGCTTTTTATATATATCCAAACTAGACCTAAATAATAAAAATTCCAATTAAAAAAATATTATAAATTTTTTTAGAATCAAAGTAAAAAAAATTAGACCAATAGCTAGACCGGTCAAAAATTCCTATCAATGTAGAAGGACTGTTTGTTCATGATACGTTACTTATGGGAGGCAAAGAGATCACCTTCTTGCCTGTGTGTAAGCAATATATTGAGTATATATGAAATGAAATTATCATAAAATTCATTTCATAATAACCGGATCCGTTACTTATTATGCAACAGCCAATGCTTATGGAGTATCATTTATTAATAACCAATATATTATTAATTAATAAATTCATCAAAACGTAAACGTGGTTTGTTTCGAAAGCGATAGCGGATTTGCTGGACAACAAAACTTTTAACCTACTTTTGAATTTATCCCACAAGGCCACCAACCGTACGTAATTGAATTAGGCTAGTTGCATCCTATTTTTTTAGCAGCAATGCATATTTTAATCATCTTTTCACAAAATAATAAAAAAAACAAATTAAAGTAATACAGTTAAACAGATCATAATACTCTCTTAATTTGTTCCTAAAAAAGAAAAGACAGGAGAGTTATTTTTCAACTTTTTGAAATACCTTCGAATTCAAAATTTATATGAATTTAATTCTATCTAAATTTACAAGTAATTTATTATAACATTTGTTGTTTTAACTCATAAACGCTACGTTTGAGGTCAAAACACAACCCTCCAAAAATATTTTCAAAATGAGAGAGAGTTATATTTAACATTTGTCTTTTATTTCCGCTCCCTAAAAATATGACGTTCTCATTTTATAATGAAGGGAAGGGGGAGTATATATAAAATTAAATTTTATGTCATGCATGTGATGATCTGGTTGTATATATATATAAATAAATAAATAAATAAGTTTCAAACAATTAGTAATTAGCTAGCTAGGTAGGTTCTTCTTATCAACTTCTTCAAGTATAATTAAATAATTAATATAGTATGTCTTAGTCATGTCATGTACAAAGAAAAGAAAATTATTATATTGAAATGACTTGTAAATAATGTCTCGTGTGGTCTGATCTGATCGTTAATTTGTAGATGATGTATCGTATGAATCTTCTTCTTTTTCTTCTGTATAAATAAATTAAATGTTTCATCATTTACCCACTAACTCACCATCACCATTCCCTATTTTTATTTATTTTTGATAATTGATCAAAAGATATTTTTTTTTAAAAAAATATTTAACTCTAGTAAAATTATTCTTGTTTGGACAAATATCTCGCAAGTTTATTATCAAACTAAAATTAAATAATAATAAAAAAAGCATTTTTAATTCCGCTAATTATATGAATAAAATTAAATTATTTTTGCATGACAGAAGGGCGTACTTTGTAGCCCATCTTGAATAGTTGATTGGGCCTAGTGAAGGTATTCCAGCTCTATATTTTGGGCTAACCCTATACTTTACAATAAGCTCTTTCTTTGTCCGTAGAATTTATAAAGTATATTTTATTTTTTTCAAAAAAAGTGTCTTACACTCTTACTTATATATATATATAAAATTATTTTGTGAAACAGATTTTTTTTTAAGTTAATGATACCACAATTTCACTATTATACACCATTATTTTTATTCTATTTAAAGATAAACGTATATATTTAAACAGGTCTAAAACACTCCTCTTAAATAATACTCACTTAAATAATACTTCTTTATTAAAATTGTGTCGTTTTGGATATTCTTTTAAAAACAAGTGGGTCGCGAGTGATATTTTTGTAAATAAAAAGAAAGTAAGTGGAACCATTTTATTTTAATATTATTTTGTATTTTAAAAGAATCTCCAAAACGACGTAGTTTTGTGCTATTTAAGAGTGAGTACTATTTAAGAAGAGTGTTTTAGACCTGTTCAGTATATTTAAAATCTTAATATTTTAATTACTAAAATAAAATGGATTCAAAATTTACAGGTGAGACTTTTTTATATCAAAAATTCTACGTGAACATGAAAATTAGACATAAATATATTTGAATTTTACTTATTTATATTTTGACCCCAATAATAAATAAAAATAAAAATAAATAAAATTCAAATACATCTCTATCTAATTATAATTTTCATGTCAACCTAAGTAGCACTTTTTTTTTATTGGAGGAGAGAGGTAGTATTAGAAACGAATAAAAGAAGGGGAAGAAAATTAGGCCGAGTCGGCGAGTCACACTCATCCTGTTATTACTCTTCTTTTTCTGTTTCTTTCGTTATCGCACGGGTAACATCTGCATTTTTTTTCTGCTCAATTGGTCCATTTTCTAGCCCACACAAAAAATAAAAATAAAAATCCTGAATCCCCTTCCAGCAATCCGATCTACACGGAATTCATGGTTTCAGCTCCACCAATCCAACAAACCCTGCAAAATTCACTTCTCATATCAAGGTAAGACTCCTTCTCTCCACAAGAAATTATGCACAACACTTGTATTATTAGTTCGACTATATCACTTGGGTGCAAAGGGTCTCTTTCATTTTCATTCAGTGATTACTCTTATTTCTTGGATGATAGATTTGATAGGAGGAACCCCATTTTACTTTCACCTTCATCCTGTTGTGCTTGTTGTGCTAACAGTTCTTTATATAGACTGCCCATAAGCCCTAGTCTTTTATATGGGTTAAGGCAATCTACCTTAATTCAGTGGTCGCCTTGTAGAAGATTAATCTTGGATGGTGTAAATCAGATTTATTATCGGTTACCCGCACGCGATAGGAAAACTAGTTATTGTAAGTCTTACTCTTTCAAGGAGAAGAATATTGTTGGAAGAAGAGGGAAGTGGGGAAATCGAAGATATGGATGCAATGTGGATGATGCTGAGCTGATACTTAGCTTGTTGAGCGAGGAAGTGGGTGAGGAGTGTTTTGGTGTTAGAGAGAGAAATCCAGGGAAGTCATCCAGAAAGGTGCAGTTGGACAAGAGACTGAAGAATAGTGGTGGTTCTTCTAATAAGAGTAAAAAGAAAGATGTGGGATCGGGTTCTTTGGAGAGTACTTCAAAGTGCTTATATGAATCTGTCAAATTTCAGCCTAGAGAGGAGGAAAGGAGACAGAAAGTAGATAGAGGGGAAGAAAAGAGAGAGATTATTTCAAGACGTGAGAATGAGAGAGAAGGATCCAGCTGCTCATCTTATTACTCATTCTCATCATTGGGTGAATTTGAGAGTGACAGCGAAATACAGGGCAAGCATGATGGACTTGCAGGAGAATCATCAAGTGGATATGGGAGGGATCATAGAGATAGATATGATGGCAAAGTCTTGGAAGAGGTTGATAGGCACGGTGGTTATGCCAAGGAACAAAAGGTTGTCTTGAGAAAAGAAAATATTGGGAAAGGGTTGTATGCAGCATCAAGTGGTGTTGAGTATGATTGGAGAAAGAAGTATGAAAAGAAGCTTAATGAGGGATTGACTGAACAAACTGAGGCTAGGAAGGAATCATCAGAAAAGCACTTAAGACTATCAGATGAGTGTGGAAATGGTTATGAAAAATCTTTTAGCTCACACAAGCGATATGATGATATAAAAGAAAATTCAAGTTTGTCTCAGCAACATAGTCAAACAGGTCAACGAGTCAGCCGGCAGTCTGAATCAAGAGTAGATTATGAGCAATCCACAAAGACGCCAGAGATTTATGCTACTGTTGTTGAAACAACTTCCAGCTCCCAAAAGCAGTACAGAGGCAGGGAAAAAAACTTACTTGGATCTTTGAGTTTTGTTCAGGAAACAGCAGGGGAACAACTTAAAACTGATGGCCTTATTAGTAGGGAAGAAAAGCATAGGAGGTATTCCCAGCAACTTGATAAAATGACAGAAATTCGAGAAATTGATAAAAGAGAGACCTCCATTTCGCAAAGAGTGTCTGAGACCAGAATTAATAACCAGGGAGATGATGCAACTATGATTCAGCGATTGGTTGGTGATACAGTAGAGCAACACCACCAAGCAGGACAACAGGTCACCGGGCAAATGGGCACAAGTGGAGATCAACAAATGATGGGAATATCAAATACCCAAGACATTAATATTCAAAGCACATTTATTTCACAGAAGAAATCTGACAATAGAATGAAAATACAAGAAGAAAATGTAAACTCAGCTGTTATTTCATATCCAGAAGCCCCAGAGCAACTCTCCCGAATGGATTCAGAAGCTATTAGAAGACTGGAGTCCAGAAAGGAATCCCATGGCATTTTGAGTTGCAATTATACTGAGAAAGCTACAAGTAGTAACATGGTTTCTGGAAAGGGAATGAGTAGTAAAGAAAGATGCTCGTCCTCAGTGGTAAAACTGGTTGAGGAAACCAAACAAAGGTATAGTTTAAGTGATGAAAGAGTGTCGAGTATTGGACCAAAAGGAGAGGCTCAGAGGTCTACCAAGGTGATGAGTTTTCATGAGGGCCTGTTAGAAGAGGCACCTAGTTCCCAAGCATCACTTAAATTGGACTCCCAATCTATGGTGCAGCAAGTTGGTGTGAACAAAAAGAATACAAGCTTGCAGGCAACAATTAGAAGTCAACTTCATGTAAAGCCAAGCAGCAGGCTTGGACTCGATGATTTTCATAGTGAAGATTTAGCAACTGGCTCTAGTGCATTACACCAGGGTTCTCCATCTTTCCAGCATGAAATCTCTGGCGAAGGTAGGAGGAGTGAGACTCATGGGGAACCTGTAAACTTTATCTCCCATGAAGATGCGCTCGATTCAGCTTCTTGGTTACAACAATCCTCTTCGCATTTTGTTGGTGAGTTTGTTGAGAAGGTAAGGCATGAAGTTTCCACTTCTGAAGTTAAGAAGAAGGAGAGGACAACACATGAAACGAAGTTTGTGCATGAGGGTGAGGCACATGAACAAAAAGGTCTTGGCCAATATAGTTCTGGAGATTCTCAGCAAAAGGTCCATGATTCAAGGCCTTTATCTCAGGGATCTGCAACAAAGGGGCCTTCCCATAAAATGTGGGATGAGACTGATCCATCTACCCAGGAACCTCTGAAAACAGAATTACCAGATGCCACTAGTACAGCTGAGAATAGTGTTGTCAAGAGATCTGGCAGGTACTTGTGGAGTGTTATCTCAGATATAGTTTGCTTGCGGTGGGCTTCACATTCTGAAACCAATAATTCAAGGTCAGGTGGAAGGAGCTCACAGAATCAGTCTACAAGTAGTGACGCATGGTTTTCTGGTCATGAACCAGATGAAAACAATGATGAGAATGTGAAGCAGGGAAGGGGAAGCGTGCTACCAGAATTCTCTACTGTTGACCAGAAACAACCTGGCGACATTCACCCTCAAAGTCAAGGAGAAGTGTCCAGCTCAAAAAGATCAAAGGACAAAATAAAGCATGTAAAATTGAGTCCACCATCTTCAAATTTCGAGAGTGGCTCGTCATCCAAAGACATTTTGTCGCCTACCTTTGAAGAAACTGGCACAAAGCATACTTCTTCAGGCATACGCATGAGAAGATCTCCTGCTATACAAGGAATTTCAGCAGTGGACAAAACTGATGCATCTGGTAGTGGTACGATGGTGACAATTGAGCAGCCAGTTTCTACTAGTTTGACTGAAGTATCAGAAACTATGGGCAAGGATGGAGAAATAAAGCCTAGGAAACTTCTACGGAATAAACAAGTTCCGAAAGATAGATTTGATGAATGGGAAGAAGCATATATACTTGAAGCTGAGCAGCGAAAAAACGATGAAACGTTTATGAGGGAAGCATTGTTGGAAGCCAAAAAAGCTGCTAACATATGGGAGGTGCCTGTTGGGGCTGTGCTGGTACATGATGGAAAAATAATTGCTCGTGGATACAATCTGTAAGTTGTAATACTCGTTTATAATTTTTTTTTTCATTTTTTTCAGTTGGATATCTTTGCTATTAATTGTGCATGTCTCTATTTCAGAGTAGAAGAGTTACGCGACTCCACCGCCCATGCAGAGATGATTTGTATACGGGAAGCTTCAAACGTACTTCGTTCTTGGAGACTTTCGGTAATTTCTCTGTTCCTATCCATTTTTAAATCTAATTGGCTAAGGTTTCTCACTTCCTTGTGACAAAAATGAGTGGTACCCTGTTAAGTGTTAACCTAACATTCACATTGCTTCTTCTTCAGGAAACTACACTTTATGTAACACTTGAACCATGCCCCATGTGTGCTGGAGCAATACTTCAAGCTAGAATTGACACTATTGTTTGGGGGGCTCCAAATAAGCTCCTAGGAGCTGATGGCAGCTGGATTAGGTATGCAATTCAAATAAGTCACATTATTTTAAAATATTTTAAAGAATTTGAGATTTATGCCATAGCATTTGCTTAAAATAGATTTCCAAGCTCCTTTATTTCCCATTTTTGTACTAGCAAAGGATGTAGAAGGCTTAGATATTTAATGTGAAGAGTTTAGAATATGCTTATATGGATTTCTGTTTCACATTTGAAATATTTTCTATTTTCCAAACCGATTATTCAAAACCAACCTGTTAATCACGTAAAACGAATTATACAGTTTGGAAACAATTGGCATGGAAGTTTTTGTTGAGGCCATCTGAAGTGAAATTATTCCTCTTTTCTATTTTTTGCTGAGTAGGGATGAATGACATTTATTCCATGTTCCAAAGTAAATCTATAGCTGACACAGACCTGTGATTAACATTTGCAGGCTTTTTCCCAGTGGGGATGACGGACAAAATGGTTTGGAACCAACAGACAAGCCAGCTGCTCCAGTTCACCCTTTCCACCCAAATGTAAACATTCGACGAGGGATATTGGCATCAGAATGTGCAGATATGATGCAACAGTTATTTCAACTAAGGAGAAGGAAGAAGGACAAGAAACCAGAGCCACCAACACCTCCTTCACGTCTTCCTATTTCAAGTCACCCTTCAAAATTTATCACCTGGATGAACGATGCCTTCTTCCACAACCTGTTCTGTATGTAATTGATCATTATAATATTGTACTCTTCTCAAGTCTTAAGTTGATTTCTTATGGATCCCTTTGTAAGTAATCATTTAGCTGGTCTATGGAATCCATTGGTGTAACTATAAGATAAGATTCTTAGTGTGTAAACAATATATCATCAGAACAAAAATCTCAGGCTCAAGTAACCATACTTTGAGGAAAAAGTTGAATTGCATCGTGTCTGTGAGCTGATCTTGATTTTAACTGAAACTGAATTCCATCCCCAGATATGAGAAATGTTACCACATTCTTCGGTTGAAAGTTGAAACCATTTATGCACAACCTGATCACCGGACATATAGTTTTCGGACTTGCGCATTCCATTTTTTACCATTTGCGAAAGGTTAAAATAGAGCAAAAATTAGATTCTGCACTACAGTGGAAGCAGGATTTTCAAGCACGGCCCACAATCCATATGAAAGTTGAATAATGACTAATACTACTTGTAATTACGGAAAGCAACTGAAAACTCAAAGCAAGAGCACATTTAAAAGGAAAAAAGCTGTTCGGCTGTTCCTCTATATGATTGGGATCGAGTACCAACAGTTGGGTTTTTAGATTAAATGTAGATGAAGGAAGTTAGGTACAGTTAACATTAATCTGTACATTTTTGCGTATTAAGATTGTGCGGTAACACACCTTGGACATAATTTATTAAGGTGGCTCAGAAAGTGCATAGGGACCCGAAGATATAACTGTAAGCTGAGAGAATTTTAAGTATGCGGCCAATTAAGCTAAGTATCAAAAACCCACATTGAGACAATAAGTTTTCCATTTAACTTGCCTACATAATTAGATGAGATGTACGTCTCAGTGAAAACTACGTTTCTCTCCCATAACATTTCACCAAACTTTTTGCTTCTACAACTCCCTCCGCTACATATACGTACTTCTATAAACACTTTTCCAAACATTCCCATATCAACAAAATGGCTTCACCTTTATGGCTTCGAACATTAGCTTGCCTTGGCCTTCTGCTAACCATTGCTGATGCACAAGTGCCTGTTGATTCACCTTCTAACACGCCAAATGCAACACCACCACCAACTGCCACACCGAATGCAGCGACACAGCCACCCACAACCGTAGCAGTAACTCCTCCCGCAACCACACCTATATCATCACCATCACCCAAAATAACCCCATTTTCAAGCCCACCTGTTCCACCTCCTCAAATCTCACCACCACAACCATCACAAAGTCCAACTATCTCAGCTCCATCAAAAGCACCAATACTTTCACCACCACCAGTACTGCCGCCTGCTTTACCTCCACCAAAGATATCCCCAGTCCCAATGCAGCTTCCACCAACACCAGCACCAGCCCCAGAACCAGCAATTGAATCCCCAACCCCAGCACCAACATTAATACCCTCACCTGCACCAGCTCCAGGAAAACACAAGAAAAAAAAGCAAAAGCACAAGATACACCATGCACCAGCACCACCACCAACTGTCAAGAGCCCTCCAGCACCGCCTACAGTTACAGACTCTGCAGAAACAACACCAGCACCATCACCAACTCTGGATTTGGTAATGTGACTGCTGAGTTCCAGTTCTAACTGAACCTACTTTCTGATGCAACATAATCTAGTGCATACTGCATAAATCAATATCTAAACTGTTAACATCACTGATTTTCCCACCATATGATTACAGAGCGGAGGAATGGCAATTCTGCAGCAAGGAAGAAGAATTGGAATGTGGAGAAGTACTGCATTGTCCGCTGCCATTCTGCTGGCTATTACAGGCTAGAATTTGTAAAAGTCAGACATAATAAGCTATGGTTTTACAATGAGATAAATTCAATTGTTGGAGGTATAGAGGCGAATAAAGAGAAGATGACACCAACATTTTGTTATATTAATTCTTCGTACCAAATTGGCAAATCATGCAGTCGCCATATAATCAGGAATTCAGGATGAACCTATTCAAACTACAACCTCCTTTCGTACAACAATGTTAACTTTCAACAAAATAATCCAGAATAAAGCAGTTAATTTATGTCAAACTTGATCTGCTTTTGAGTCCACATCAACATCCTCCCGAAAGTCGTACTCGACCACCAGATGAAGATTGTCTACTAACTTATGATACTGGAAACAACCTGAACACTGATAAGAAATGATGACAGTTGGTGAGAATGAAAATAAAGATTCAATAATTCAAGAGGAGGGGGCATAGAAAAAATAAGGGTTAAAGAAGCATGCAGGAATAAGCATATCTGACATGACTGGTGACTATCTGATTTAGCAGGGTTTGGGTTTTGTTTTGGATTTCAGTTGTGACTTGTGAGGGTGGTGTTAGGAGGCAGTGGTTGTGAGTGGTGGTGGTGCGTGGTGGAAAAGGGAAGAGAGATGTAGAGGGAGAGAGAATTGCGTTAAGTGAAAAAGAAGTCCTCTAACTAAAATGGAAAAAAGGTATTTTTAATTTTTCTTTGTTGTTAGGTCTTAAGAAAGCAATGACAAAAAAAAAAATCTCAGACGATATACGAGCACAATCAGTTTATCCATGTAAAAGATCATGACTATAAAAAGGAAAATAACAATCAGCTTTTTCACTACAATAACTGTCAACAAAGAAATACCTGAACAAAAACTGTCCCTTTTTCATAGGCTAATCTATTTATGAGCTTTTGCGATCTTTCACCGCATGCATCACAAGTAAACTGTACCAACAAACTTCTTCTCGGGAGTTCTATATCAATAGTCACTTCCTAAACCACAAGGTACACAGACAAGTTTATAGAATAACAATGCGAAAAATAATAAGACCAACTTCACCAAATCTTTAGCTACAAGAATTAGCAACGTTAAATCACACAATTAAATTAATATTCATCTCAAATTCAGAAACATTGCCTCAAATCCACCCCCACAAGAGTATGTTCCTTCATTTATTGGCACATTAAGCAATTGAACGAATTCACCTAGATTACATAAAGAATATGACCAACTACCATTACTTGTTAGCTTATTCAACATGAGGTGTAATCAATTCAATTACTGACTAATGCAAAAATTTTCCAACTATCCACACTAATCAATCCTAATACATTCAACATTAACCTTCAAATTCAGAAAACTATAAAAATTATTGGTACCTAACAATAACTGAAATCTGTATAAAGGTGTGAACGAAGTCAAACTCACACTGCCCACCTATGCATACTAACACTGGAGATTAGTTTATAGCATGAATAGCATAAAGACCTCAAATTTGATTAGTGCCAAAAGAACATATAAATCTATAAAAATTTATTGCATCAATAAGAATATACCGGGCTAGAGCCATTTGAAGCAGAAAACTCTGATTCGGCATTTGCTTCAGAATTATCATCAACCAAACAAGAAACTACCAGAACCTCAAAT
Organism: Panax japonicus; assembly: GCA_020205505.1. NCBI lineage: Eukaryota > Viridiplantae > Streptophyta > Magnoliopsida > Apiales > Araliaceae > Panax > Panax japonicus. The sequence goes on from JAINUV010000800.1 coordinate 97,445, forward strand.
AAACAATTCGATGTTTTTCTCAGGTTATGAGAAATATTCAGTCTGTAAAGCAGAACCGGGAACTATAAATATATTTTTTTTGGATTATCATAAACAGTTCAAATATTGATGCAAAGAGCAAAATAAAAAAATAAAAAAACAAGTTAAAGGGAAAGCTACACACCAGAAGAGGGATAATTTACCTGTAGGATTTGAGGGAACCCAAATTGGGACTGAAGAAATTAGTGCGGGGGATGGAACAAAAACGATTACGAGTTTTGACTGTTGGTGTGGAAGAGAGGGAAGGAAGGTTTGTATAACCGTATGCGGTTGCAGCCATGGTAGAAACTAGAAACTGTTACTAAACTCAGTACTCGCCGAAATAAAATCGTTCTTTTTTTTTCCTCCTCCTTTCCTTTCGCAACCTTCTATTTTCTTTGGGAACATAGGTAGGAGACAGTGAAAGAATAAAAAAAAAATTATTTTGTTTTAAAACAAAATTTTAAATATATATATATATATTTCCATTTATGAAAAGATAAGTTATTTATTGTTTTATATTTTTTTTAGTAAATTTATAATACTATATTTTAAGACGGAGAGAGTAAATAAATAAAAGTTTTATTTTTATGTTTTAAAGTCGGTGCAATATCTTAAAAGTTGATATTTTTTGGAAAGCCTAATTTTAGTTAGGGAATATAATATAATTTTATAATAAAGTATATTATCATTATTATAGAATAAAAAATCAATCAAATTTTATTAAAAGAGAAAGAAATAAACTCATAAATAAGTCTCTCATAAAAAAAAATTCATAAATAAATTCACTTAAATGAGAATTTTTCGTAATAAAATAAAATAAAATTTTATAATAGAAGAAATAAACTCGACCCAACCTCAATCTTAACAATAACTAGACTATGAGCCGGTGAACTCTTAAAAAGTTGATAAGAACTTATTCAATTAATACAATTCATCAATTTGTGCATTAATTTATGAATAATGTTAGAGACAAACTATTTTACAAATATTTTATAAACTGCTGATGTGGCATACTCCACATCAACAGTTTGTGTGGGACCGAAGATTACATCAAACAATTTGTTGATCAATAAGCTGACGTGGAGTATGCCACATCAGCAGTTTATAAAATGTTTATAAAATAGTTTGTGTCTCTAGCACCACTCTTAATTTATTCAATCAAGAATCTCAATGATAATTATTGTTGGAGAAAAGTTTGTACAATTAACAATTATTTCAACTAGTTTAGTTTGTACAATTTCCTGAACTGGTGGGACCTAGCTAACAACTATTTCCTTCCCTTATCAAGGGAGAATGAGGGTATTTTCAGAACCAACAGATTCTAACATCATCCAAATTCCAAAACAACAAATTGTATTCTGTCTGTTGCCAATGGGGGCATCATTAATCTTCTTCCTCCACTTGATGAAAGGGAAGTGGTACAATCTTGACTGCCCTAAACTTTCCAGCATTATTTAGATGCTCATTCTCCAACCTGCAGGCAAGTCAAGTCAATCCAAGCCAAGCCAAACATATTATTCTGTTTCAAGTGCTTATTCACAAGGGACAAACTTCATTCATATATTATTGAATTATACCTGTAAAAATTCCATTGTCCTCTTCGAATCACTTCGAGGGCGGCTAAAAACAGCCCTGTTATTCTGTAATCAATGCTGCCAAAGTTGTAATGCAGTACAGTTTGTAACCAAGCTAGCCTTAGAACAAGGTTCAATCCCTGAAAGAGGCACCATCACCATGTTTGTTGATAGATGTTATGCTGCTCAAATTCAACTCTATCTAAAATTGTACTGTACGGTAAAACATTATTTAACAATTTGATTGATCTGTTCTGCATTATGCTTAAATCTCATGCATCAATTTAGAGGACAATGGAGGATTAATTAAAGCCTATACTATACCATGGAGAAGAAGTAAATGAACTTTCCACGAAGCATTAAATCATTCCTTAACCAGGGGTTCTTGGAATCCTTCTGCAATAACCCCCAATCCTTAACATAGTCCCAGTACAACTGATATACAGTTGCAGCACTAGACATGACCACAACTAGACAAAGGCATCCAATGTTTCTTTCTTTCTCATAGGCCACTTTTGCTCCTGCAGCCAACATGGCAGACACATATTTGCCGAGATTCACAAGGTGGCTAGTTTGCCCTTCATCAAACCACCTCCTACCACACTGCATATCCCAATTTTTAAAGATAAAATCAGACCGTTTTCGTTAAGAAAAATATCATTCTAAGTAAGTACTTGTTGTTAAGAAAATTTTCAAGCTCAACCTGCATTGCCCTCCAGTAGTAAGGAAGGAAAGAAACTGCATAAGCAAGTTCTCTATAGTTTTTTGTCCTCACACAATAGCCGTAGTCCTGATTTTTGTAGCTTCCTGTAATATAGTAACACGCGACGTACTCAAGGTTTCTTAGCATCGGTACCTGGCTACATAGTTGATCAGCCATGAAGAAGTCTAGCATGACAACCTGCAAATACAACATAGAAATAATCAGTAAAATTAGTTGACTATTAACAAAAAATTAACTCACGAGTATATGGGTATATAAATAAAATACGGCCGGTGATATTAATGATACCTTGTACAGAGGGGATAGAACGATATTCCTTAGTACACGAAGTAAACGGTAGCGGCTTGATTTGTAGACAATGTTGATGGGGCACACAAGAAGTACAAGAGAAATCTGTATCCATTGAAATAGGCAAGATCAATATCAAATACAGAATAATATGCAAGTGTTTGATATGTTTTTTTGTCAATAAAATTAAATGCTGGGGGGTCACTTAATTACCAATAGCAGAAGGCCAGGTATGACTTGGATTCGATCATAGGAAAACCCTTTTGCCATAAGCGATAGATGAATGAAAAAGACGCCAACTACAGCAGTCATTGACATGGTACATATCAAGAACACATCGCTGTACTTGAGCTCTTTAGTCGGGGAGAGTTCAAAGATGAAGCTATAATTTATACGAGTCTTCCTCCACATGAAAATGTTGCATCCATACAAAAAGAAGTGTAGAAATAATAGGCTGAACATGCTGCATTAATATTCAAAGTCAAAATTCTCAATTTTTGTGTAAAATTTTGAAGGTGGTATTAATTTTTATTGGAATTTGTATGCTTGCCTAAGGACAGGATAAACAGTTTCCATGTACACGGTATCCGACTGAGGTCTGTACATTCCCGCAATATGAGCCATAATGCCATAGCCAACAAAAAACGCCATGAAGCACCCCGTGAATAACCCTGTTAAAAGAAGATCACAAATAAGTACGATCGCAGTTTCAGGGACATTATAAGAAATGAAATTTGTATGAGAAAAATTGTTTATGCTGGTGTCTAATACTTGGTTTGTTGGGTCATGATATTTTACCTATTGGGCCGAATGGATTGGGCCTGCTTGTTTGATTAGTTCATTGGATCTCCACTATTGGGTCTTAACTTTATTGGGCCCAGTCTTTATATTATCCTTGTTTAAATCTCTATAGTATTGGATTGAGTTAGTGTATGGATCCATTAGATATTAAATATCTCCATCTTTGACCGATAATGATGAAAAAACATGATAGTTGACTGTTGTAACTGTCATGCATTAATGTGGATGGGATCCTCAGACGGCCGGCGGTAGCAAACAGTGACCACAGGTAGTGGGTGGACTGTACCCCAATCGGCAGAAACCATCATATCAAGGGGCTGTGTCAGAGGTAGTGGGTGGCACGGTAAACTGGGCTAGAGATCAGTATAACATAGCAAGGAAGTCTTCAAGCAAAAGGTACACACTCATAACTGATAATTTTATCTCTCTCAAGACACTAGAGATTATGATCCTCCATTGTTAACCCTTGTGAACACCTGTACTGACTTTCACGCCTGAGCTATTCCCCGACGGTCGAAGCCGTCAAGCTCTTGGTGTTAATCGTGTTTACTGTGTAGGATCAGGACGTCTTAAGTGGTTGGGACGTAGCAGAAGATCTTGGCGTTAAAGTGGGATCAAAATTTGAAGGATTTCTGAAAGAGCTTGGACTTCAGCACAAGAAGACTTCGGTGGCTCATCCACAGTCGAATAGGCAAGTTGAAGTGACCAACAGAACGCTGCCGAATGGGATCAAACACATATTGGACGAAGCTAAAGGAAGATGGCCAGAGGAGCTGCTCAGTGTATTATGGGCTTACCGGACTACACCGAAAACTACAACAGGGGATTCACCTTTCAGATTGGCCTATGGTACTGATGCCTTAGTCCCAGTTAAAATTGGATCTCCAAGTCTTCGGGTTAGTCAGTTTAAAGAGATCTACAATGAAGAAAGACTGAAGGTCAACTTGGATCTGTTGGAAGAAGCCAGAGAGGTGGCTTTGATCAAACTGGGAGCATATCAATGAAGAGTAGCCAAGCATTACAATAAGGGGTTAAAGCTTCGCAGATTTGAAGTGGGGGACTTCGTCCTCAGAGAAGTCGAAACATCTACGCCACAGAACATGGAAAAGCTGATGCCGAACTGGGAAGGGCCGTATGAAGTAATTGAAGTACCGAAGCCAGGAACTTATCGGTTGAAGGCATTGGACGGATCCGAAATCAAGAATACTTGGCATGCTGGCAGGCTTCGGAAATATTTTTAGTAGAGATCGAGTCAGTTTATCGGAAGTCTGTAAATATTGGATCGTCATCAATAAAAGATTCAACTTTTTCACAATTGATCTTCTTCCTATTGGTCCTAAAGTCACAATGAAGTAAGGAGGACGGGGTGGACTCGCTGACTATTCGATGGTAGCCTTTTCGGCAGGAGTGTCCTCATGGGTTTGATTTACCGCGAGTGGTAAACAAAATGCACCGAAGTAAGGAGGACGGGGTGAACTCGCTGACCATTTGATGGTAGCCTTTTCGGCAGGAGTGTCCTTATGAATTTGATTTACCGCGAGTGGTAAACAAATTCCATGGTCCTTTTAATTTTTCTTTACCGCGAGTGGTAAACAAAATGTACCGAAGTAAGGAGGTTCGGTCGGACTCGCTGGCCATTCGATGACAGCCTTATTGTCAGGTGTGTCCTTATGAATTTGATTTACCGCGAGTGGTAAACAAATTCCATGATCCTTATATACTTGTTTTACCCCGAGTGGTAAACAGGATCTTGATGATGCAAGGAGGATCAGCCGAATTCACCTTATGCCTAATCTATCTCACACTTTGGTAACGATAAGTATGCATTACTTTATTTTGTTCAAGTGTTGAGTTCGGTTCATTCAGTTCAGTTCATTGAATTCAGTTCATATCAATTCTTAACTTAACTATTATTTGCCTTATCTGATTCACAATTTTAGTTAAATTCATTCAAGATCATTGATACTGAATTATTGACAAGAAACAAAATAAAACAGAAGTCATAAGCACAGGAAAATAAAGTTGCATTAAATACTTAAAAGTTCACACAAAAAGAGATAGAAATTTTTACAAAAGTCCTAATATTAGAAGAAAACAATAATATCTTCAGGCATTATCTCCGCCTTCGGAATCGAGCAAGGCTGGGTCTAGCTGAGCAGCAATTAACTTTTCCTTACATCGATCTTTGCAGACTTCATAACTTTCTGAATAAACCTTCAGAATTTCTACATTGAGCTCATCAGATGCCCTATACTCTGCCTGTATCTGCTTACGCAGCTCTTCGGTTAGAGGAGGACCTTGTTCTTTCAAAGCCTTCAGTTTATCTTGGAGTTTCCGGCGTCTGATCATATGCCTTTCCTTATGTTGTTTGACCTTCACTTGAAATTCATCGACTTGTATAGCCAAGCTCTGATTAGCTATAGTAAATTCTTCGTTACTAACCCTTAGAGCTTCATTTTTGGTAACCAGATCAGCATTCATACTCGTCATATTCTGTTGACTGATCTTAATCACTTTCAGCTCTTCTTTGAGGGTCTGCAGTTCTTCTTTAGTTTGGTCCAGATCCCGCCGAAGATGACCATTATTGAAGTCTGCCATGTCTCGCTTATGCCTTTCCTTCTCCAAAGCAGATTGCAAGATGGCATTTTCCCTCCTTGCAACTTCTTCTGCAGCTTCTGATTCCATATATTTAGGGCGTAAATGCCCAAAAACAGCATTGGCCTGTACATATTCAGTATTAATCAATCAATTTCAGATATATAGCCTAAGCATGATAAGAAGTATGAAGATTAAGAAAATAAGTTTACCTTTGCTATATAGCTCATACCCTCATCAAGCATATCCCCGATAAATCTGTCACCAAACCTGTGATCATCGGTATCCCGAACGAATGCATTGAATAGATGGAAGGGAAAGTTGGCATTGTATCGGGGCCAGAGGTGCCATGGCATCGTTCTGGAATTTGTAAGATGAATGCTCAGGTAGAGGTGGTTGTGGTCGTTCAGGGGATAATGTGGGCTGGTCACGAACTGGAGAGGGATCCATGTAAATGTTTTCGGGAGAAGGAGATCAAATTGGAATGGGCTCTTGAGGTGGTGAGGGAACTGATGCTGAGCTTGGGTGGCTGACAGAAGGGTGTTTCCTTTTCCGAGATAATGGAGGCATGATTTTGACTTGTTCTTCCCCATCAGAAACTTGTATCTCAACGGGAGGTGCAGGAGGTGGATCGGTTGAAGACAAAGGTACTCTAAGTTCATCTGCTGATAGTCGGATGACTTTGGTTCTTAATTTCTTGACTCGGAGAAGATTTCTTCGATTATGTAGATCCAGAAAACTTCCTCGGGGGGGGGGGGGGGCTGGGTTGGTGATCGGTTCAGAATCTGGGATGGGCTTAGTAAAGGTCAGAGTGGGGGTTGATCGAGGTTTTCGGATGGCTCTCTTTTTCCGGCGTGGTTGAAGAGTTTCTTCGGGTAGAGGAGGGTCATCCGCTTCTGGTTCATCTCCGTGAGGTTCAATAGGGGATGTTTCAATGGTTGGGTTGTCCTCGGGTGTTGCTTCTATCAATGGAGTTTCAGCATCTTCTACAGACCTTCCAGCCAGAAAATCTTCCAAATCTTTCACCTCTGAAGATGAAGGATTTATAAAGGTCACTGCAGAGAGTAAACCATTACATATCAGAATCCACATATTATAAATTATATTATAAATTTTCAAACATATGCAAGTTGTGCCGATACTTACATTTGTGTTCATACAACCATGCCTGTTTGGAAAGAAGTCCATAGTTCCACTCCTCCTTCGGGAAATTATCAAAGAGCTCTATCATTTCAGCTTCGCGTTCTTTAGGAATATCCCCGAAGTCAGCAGATATCCTCTCATCAGTATCCCAGCTCGACAGGGAGGCAATCTCTGGTCCCTTTACGAAGAACCACCCCTTGTGTCATCCCCTGTTACTGGAAGGAGTGGAAACCAAAGATCGTCTCTCAAATTTTTCATTTGTCTTCGGTGGTTGCTTGCTTAGGGCTTTGAATCCTTTTTCTCGGGACTGACCGATTTTGTAGATAGAAAAGAAGAAATCGAGAGTAGGTTCAACACCTAATTCATGACAAAATGCGATGAAGGCCAAAATGTGAATGTATGAATTTGGCATTAGTTGAGCAAACCCAACACCAATAAACCCTAGGAGGGTTACTATAAAGGCATGTAGAGGGAATCGAACCCCCTTCTCAAGAATTGTCACTGGAACGGCTGTCCACCCTTTCGGTCGTTGGTACATTCGTTCTTCGGATCCTGGGGCCCTCACCAGATGAGTGTCCGGGATGTGACAACGAGTTCGAATCTTCTTCAGATTGATTTCTGTGATTACCGACGGAGTGTTGGCATGGGCATAATGTTCCTTACTCCTATAGAATGCAGAAGGGTTAGGGAGGGGTTTCGTTGTTGGATTCTTACTTGGGGTTGCAGCTTTCGGGTTTGAACTTGAAGCCTCTTTATCAGGGCTTGGATTGGGTGGAACCGTGTTAATGGGGGTCACACGAAGATGAGAGTTTTGATTCGAGTTGAGGACCACCATTTTTGAGAGTTGGCAGAGAAAGGAAGAAAGGTTCGAAAGAGAGAGGAAGGGCAAAAGTCTTATGAATTTCAAATTGACAGGTAAAACTGTCAAAATTGGTAAAGTTTTTCCTTTATACTGACGGTTACACGGTACACGAGGGCGGCACATTTAATTGATAATTATAATCACGAATTTGAAAGGGTGGCGTCCGGGTTAAGTCTCAAACATTTAGCAGATTGGGCCTTTCATGTTGGACTTCCGGTCTCTTTCTATTTTGTCTTATGGATCACACCGGGTGGATTTCAATTATTCTCATTAAGGGCCTTTAGTAAGTTTTATCATATCATGCACCATTTATAGTTTTCTATTAAATATCCTATTTAATAAAAAAACTATGGGGTTGAGTCATGATATTTTACCTATTGGGCCGAATGGATTGGGCCTGCTTGTTTGATTAGTCCATTGGATCTCCACTATTGGGTCTTAACGTTATTGGGCCCAGTCTTTGTATTATCCTTGTTTAAATCTCTATAGTATTGGATTGGGTTAGTGTATGGATCCATTAGATATTAAATATTTCCATCTTTGACCGGTAATGATGAAAAAACATGATAGTTGACTATTGTAACTGTCATGCATTAATGTGGATGAGATCCTCAGACGGCCGGAGGTAGCAAACAGTGACCACATGTAGTGGGTGGACTGTACCCAGTCGGCAGAAACCATCAGATCAGGGGGCTGTATCAGAGGTAGTGGGTGGCACGGTAAACCGGGCTAGAGATCAGTATAACATAGCAAGGAAGTCTTCAAGCAAAAGGTACACACTCACAACTGATAATTTTATCTCTCTCAAGACACTAGAGAATATGATCCTCCATTGTTAACCCTTGTGAACACCTGTACTGACTCTCACGCCTGAGCTATCCCCCGACGGTCGAAGCCGTCAAACTCATGGTGTTAATCGTGTTTACTGTACAGGATCAGGACGTCTTAAGTGGTTGGGACGTGGCAGAAGATCTTGACGTTAACATGGTTGATACATGCCATGCCAGACACGGGAATTTTTAAATTTTAAATTTTAAATTTATGTTTTTTTAATTTGTTGAACTTTTAGTTCCTAGCTAGCTCATTAGGGAAGCTAGAGGTTGCTGTTTTTTGGTGTTAATGGACCTGCTGGTTAAGGTTAAATCCATGGCTCCATGATCAAACACACGATGATGCCCTTGCTCTTTGCTTTAACATCCACTTCTACAAGTGGACCTTCACCTTTGATGCATGACATAGTCTCTGGTGGTCTAATGGAACCTTGATAATTTGATCGAATCTTTTTATCAAATTTTGTATTGTATATTTGTATGGTTCCAAAGCATTTAAAAAGCTAGCTAGATATCTCCATTAAAGATTATGGTATAAAAAAGGCCAATATTATAGGTTATCTTTGATGCAAAGGAGAGATTAGAGTGTATAATTATATATTAATATATATACCCCTATAAACTGTTGAACATTCGTTAGTGTCAATTGGCTAAACAAGATTTAGGTGCTGCAGACCATATCTGAAACAGCTACAATTTACTTGGATGAAAATTTAAGTAAAAATTAAAAGATTTACTTTGGAGAAACTTACCTATGAAAAAGGTGACAGTATGCGATTCCTTACGTTGAGTCGGTTTAAGGTATTTCACGGCCTTCCTTTTATCATCTGCAGTGACGTGTTTGACAAAAATCTCCTCAACTTCATCTGCTAACTTCATAATCTGTCATTGATGAGAGACTAATTTAGAAGTCTAATCAAAATGTTGTACTACTACAAATTAATTAATGTAGTTGCAGACAAGCATATCTTAACTTTATCCTTGCAAATCTAAGGTCATTTCTTTTTTATGGAAATGCACGTAAGGTTGTCTAATAAAAATCTGAGGATGGAATACCTAGTACCCCACATCCAATCATCTTTCAATCAAAAAATCATGGAACCATTGATGGTTTTACTTAATGATGTACAGCTTTTCAGCTTAGTGGTTTACCTTGTCTGAGCTGTTGAAATAAGAACTCTCAACCACTTTTAAGTAAATGGGAAGAACTTGTTTGTTTGTGACCTGAGGCAAACAAATTAAAGGGAAAATTTTAATAAGCATAAAAAAGATAAAAAGAAGATGATGATGATGATGAGATCAAAAAGCTACCCAACGACTTACTTTGTCAAATTTCTTCAAAATCTTGGCAAAAGCAAGCATGTTCAAATTCCTGAAAATCATTGTAAAAATAAAGCCTTGTAAATCGGAATGAAGTTTTATAAAGGAAAACTAATGTTTTCAAAAATTTACCTGTAAGTTTTGAGGTAGCCTAGACCTTTATAGAGCTCAATGATGGCTCCTCTAATCATTTTTTCAGCATGGTGCAGCTTTGTTTTGTTAATGTGCACCTTTTTACCTTCCAAACCATTTTTTTTGGACGACTGCTTGATTAAATCATCCCAAAGTAAATACGAGAATGCACGGGTTGGATTAGTGAGAGGAATGTGGATTCTTAAGTTTTTTCCTTGGCAATTGAAACTATTCGTCCTTTTCATTCTCGTAGATTTTCCAGTACTCTCAACTAATTTTGGAGAGTTGGAACTGAATTGAAAATCAAATTGATCTTCTGTTGCATTATTATCCTTCCCCTGTTCTTGCTCTGTTATGTCCCTAGGGGACTCTTCATCTGTACCCCAAGACAAAGAAAAAAACACTTTTGCATTACTATTATGGTACGTACTGCATTGATCAATCTTTGGTTTGGTTTAAGTGAGTGCTTGATAAGAAATTAAATATCATGAATGCTCGAAAGAAATATATATGTACCGCATGAAATGGTGCCTGAAATGGAGTCATCTTCCTTGGAAGATTTGAGCGCGGTTCTGAGCTCAAGGAGAATCTCTAATTGTTTCTTCAATGAGTCCCCTCTCTCAAGGAACTCTTTCTCTTTAGTCCTAAAAAATTGATTCACTTTGTTAAGTTGCATGTCCAAACATGCGAAAAACTCTACTGCTGCACCGGTAATGGTATCATCAGCAAACTGCTCCAGCAATTCAGTTTCGTACATGTCTCCTTTACTAGCCGATGATTCAAGTTTCTTATGAACCTGCAGACCATCAAATTAATTAATTATTAGCCAGCCAGCCAGCCAGCCAGCCAGCCAGCCAGCCAGCCAGCCTCATTGAAAAAACCATGTACGTACAAAAAACATATATAAAGACAAGTACAGTACTTGAATGACTCCGTGCTCTCCTCTATGCCGATGACCAAATGAAAAGTTTCTTATGGAGGAGAATAGGGTGTTGCTTAAAGAGCTGCCGTGGTTCTTGTTAGGCGCATTTTCGGGGTTTAAAAGATGGATTTTTTTGAGATCTTTCTTGAGTTGACAGTAATCAGCAAAGGCCTCTTTCCATTCAGGAACAATCTGACCCTCAAATTGCTTGGAAAACTTCACCATTTCCACACTTGATTTCTAATTGGAGAAATTAATTAGGAGCAAAGAAGGAAGGTGTGTTTAGCCTAGCTTAGCCTGGTGCATGACTTGGGAGTGTGTGTTTTGATGGTAGGCTAGGCTATGAACACATTATATATTTATGGACAAGAATAAGGAATTTGATTAATTGGCAGCACATTCTAATATATCCTATATATATTTAACCTTTTTTATCCTATGCTCCATCCACTTGGAGGGCGTATAGTGCTTGGATTCGCCGGGAAAAATAACCCCAGATGTGAGGACTTCAGACTTCTCCTCATGAAAACTAGGAAAATTGAGAATTTAAATTAGGAAAAGAGAGTGGGACCATGGCACCATGCATGCCTTAAATGAAATTATTTTTCAAGCATTTTGACTGGGCATATAGATTAGAGAAGTAGTGGTATTAATGTTGCAATATTATATAGTACTTCAAATTCCATTATTCAATTATGCAATGCAAACCTTCATTAATTATAAGAGGGAGGACATATTAGACAATATAGAAATCATGTCTATTATTTCTTATACATTTTTTAGCCTTAATATATACTACTAGGACCATAAATAATTTTCCTTACTATTTTAAGAAGATATTCTCATGATCTGTAGTTGAGGCTTATATATTGGCTAATTAATTAAGAATTAATGCACAAAAACTAACTTAGAACTTGGCTCTAATAAGACCAGCCTGATTTCCACCAGATAGAGGATAACAATTAATAATTAATTTTCTTATCACAAAAAGCACTCATATAATATATAATAACTCGCGATGATATATTATTGATAAATATTCAATTTTTTACAAATTTATTTTGCTTCAACTAATTAATGTTTTATATGTATGATCAACAACATACTTAGTATAGATTTTCTTGGAATGAGTGAAGAGATAAACTTGTGATCCACTCCATGCATATAATATTTTCTATCAAGCTAGTTTAGTCTTTTTTTCTTCTCCTCTTCCTTTTGGTGCAAGCTTGATGTCGACCGACGTAGCATGTGACAATTTTGATTACTATATAAACTAAATAGATAATCCTTTTACTGGATTAATTAGCTAGCTAGCTAGTTCCATGGATCATTCCTTTAATTTGTGGATGCATTTATTCTAAATCAATATAACAAGCTAGCTTGCTGATATACACACATGGCTGCGTGCATGCATGATTTTATATATATATATATATATATATATATATATATATATATATACACCACGGATCCAGTCCGGTCTCCCGGACTGGACTTAAAATACGGATCCCAAAATTTTTTTTTTTTTTGCTTTTTTTTTTTTGAAACAACTAAAAAAAAAAAAAAAAATTTATGAAACTGAAATTTTTCAATAATAAAGTGTTTTGGGCGTGTTTTTAACACCTACCCCAACCAATGTATGTACAGTCTGCCCAGACTGTACAGACATATTTCGTTATAGGCATCCAAATCACGCCCAAAACACTGTATTATGGAAAAATTTCAGTTCCATAAATTTTTTTTTTTTTTTTTAGTTGTTTCAAAAAAAAAAGCAAAAAAAAAAAAAAAAAAAAAAAAGGTCCGGATTTTATAAAATCCGGGAGTCCGGACCTGATCCGGACTCTATATATATATATATATATATATAGTGGTGCATGGGGGTTATGGCTGTATATATGTTGCTAGTAGTGCCAGTAGTGCTAATTATAGGGAATTAGAGAATGTTGCATGATAATTAGTTCTATTCTTTCCTCATTCCTTCTATGTATCTGTTTCATTATACTCCCATCTGTTCGATTCCCGCCAACTAGCTTGTCAGCCTTACACCCTCCATTACAACTACAAATTTCAATATCCGAATTAAACCCTCTAATATAATTCTCTCCCTCTCTCTTCCTAACTAAAGAAATTAAGACACGTAATTGAAACAAGGCCTAGCAACGTCAATCAAGATATTGCATTCGTGGAGAACTGGCCGAAAAGGGAAAGAAAAAAAATAAAATAAAAATTAAATTCCTAGTTAGCTTTATCAGTTTTCTATATGTACGTATTATGTATCTCTCCCACGTACAATAATTTATACGCGCAAGTTTACACTTTACATATTCTCTAATTTATGAACATTATTTATATTTGTCTAGGGAAAAAAATATTCAATTTAGTACGGATAACATGCATATATGGTTATATTAGTGGTGCATCACAAACTCAAATGAAATAAAATTTGCATAATTTTTTTATTTAATCTTTTCAAGATGGTAAAATGACGACGATCATGCATGCACTTGCCTCCTATATATGATGCTCACCATTAACTATAAACCCGGTAACTTTTACATTGTTAAGTTGTTCAGTTTATGGACATGAATATATGCCACATGAAATTGATTTGAGAACATTGCTAGCTGTTATACAACTAGCTATAAATATTGGGAGTTCAACTAAACTGATAACTATTTTTCCAAATTCAGAAACAAAAGGAAAAAGATATATAACTACAAACATGCATGCATGCTTGATATATGTCCTATCTTTCGGATATATGCATATGTCTCCCGTTACCATACACTACATCTCTTTCAAAATTAGAGATATATTTTGACATTTTAAAGCAATTTAAAATTGGTATAGAATTAGTTAATTAATTTTAATACAACAAATCATGTAACTATGGTGTACTAACTATAAAAAAATACTAATTATCACATTTGTTGTTTTTAAATCTTGAACGAAATTATATTAATTTTAAATTTTAAAATTTTGTAAATTAAATTAATTTTAAAAATTAAAATGTATAATTAATTTTGGAACGGGGGAGTACTTTTTTTTTACTGAGCTAGCTGATGTCCACAATAAATTGTTCCGTAGTGTTGTTTGCATCGGAGCTAACAAGATTTGCGCCAACTGCTACCGTCATTAAGAAAAAAGTGGAAATAAAAAAGTTAGGAGGCTTTCTTGGAGTGATGTGAACCACTCCAACTCTTATATATGTACTTTGTTCCTTCCATAATCTTTTTTATAAATTTTAATGATGTTTTTTTATTCTATGTTGTATAGATTTTAAGTTTGTTGGTCATACATTATTACTATTATTAATTATTATTATTATTATTATTACTATTACTAATTATTATTAATAAGAATGACTAAAATATATTGAAGTCCCTGATTTCCCTACATAATTGAAAGTGATGCCCTGCCACATGAGCCTGTAGCGTAGGGGTTATAAAAATCCAAGAAGGGGCTATTCGGTAATTTGACACATATTTAATATAACTTGGCACAATTTTTGAAAGTGAGTGATTGCCGCTACAGGCTGTAGCGGCAGGAGCTTTATTAAAATTTATCATGGCCTTACATTGTACTGATCAACGGCTACAATCTCGATTGATGAACAGTACTCAAGGCAAACGGTTGCCACAGATGAAATCTCATATATATCTATCTAATAAAATATAAATGATTTTGAATTTTCCGCTCACTCAATAAATCATCTGGGCCGTTCAAAGTTTGGAATAAATCTCACCGTTCATACATCTATCTAATAAAATACATCTATCTATCTAATAATCTAATAATAATTTAATAAAATACAAATGACTTTAAATTTTCCGCTCACTCAATA